>OX155676.1:1285000-1885000 GCA_944547425.1 Eupithecia centaureata | reverse complement strand
GATTAACCCAGTAGGCCCTTTGATTAAGGATGACTTTCTACCTAATTAAAAGCTTTATATTATGTACCTAATTATGGTTTATAAATATTCTAATTATACGTATAAATGACATGCAATATTAAAAAGACGCAATTAAAACAGTCTTTGATAATTTTATTAACATAAAGTTCGTTAGGTTAGTCGCTTGCTTAAAAATATTATTTAAAACTACACTAGCAAACAATATCGCTATCATGTTTTATTTAAATCTGATTAACACACCCCCAGCGAAAAGATAAGATTTGTTACCTGCCTTGTTTGTACACCTTGAAAATAAAAATAATGCGTCACTTGTTTTCAATTAGAACTAGATAACACGATGACGATGCGTAGTGGAATGGAAATGCTCGAATTTATGAAAACTAAGCACACGGGACTTGGTTCGAATTCCCTAAAATCCTTGTTCTTAACGTTCCGTACTCAAAAGGGTGTTAAGTGCCAACTGTACTACAGCATGTAGCAATAAAGAATTGAAAGGGCTGTATGTATCTAAATGAAACGACAAAAATAGACAGTTGCAATTTGCTCAGTCACACATACCCTACCTACCTCCATATCAGCTACACACGTTTTTTATATTCTAAAACTGAAACAGAAAACCAGACATTGAACAAAATCTGTATCGAATGCTGCTTTACTATCACTACATAGTATAAAACAAAGTCGCTTTTTCTGTCCCTATTTCCCTATGTCACTTTGACTGCTTAAATCTCTAAAACTACGCAACGGGTTTTGATGCGTTTTTTTTTAATAGATAGAGTGATTCAAGAGAAATGTTTAAACGCATAATAAAACCGTGCGAAGCCGGGGCGGGTCGCTAGTTGAACTATTTGAACTAAGTTCATATTTTTTTTGCAACAGCCAACGTTCGGCATCTTAGCGCCGGAGTCAGCACTTCTCTTCGCGATCATGAGCCCCGTGAGTGCGTACTACAAGGCGAGCTCCGACGGCGCGGTCTCCATTTTCGCGGACCCCTCCGTGGTCCGGGCCTTCCCGGGCGGCGTCGGGAATAGGAAGGTCGGCTCCAACTATGGACCTACTATAGGTGAGGTATAGAGCTTTAAAGCACATCAGAGTTATTGCTTATGATGATATTTCACACTGAATCATGTTCTTTATGAATTTGACTGTGAGCAGGTTAACAATAATTGACTAAATGGCTACTAGACAACTGCTTTTATGACGCGCCCTGTCTTCAGCTTGATCTGTTTAAGACTGGTTAATATGAAATGGGTTATCTGCCTGTTCCAACAATTCGTAGTAGTACACAAAAGCCAAAGTTCAGACTTATGTATTTTTTGAATTAACAGTAATCTGCTGTATGATATCCCCATCGCACCGGGGCGGCTACTTAAAACTATTCCACCTAAGCGTGCCTTAGTTTCCAAGTATAGCTATATTTTTTTAGCTCTGCTAATCAAGTTTTTTTAGTTTGAGTTTGATATGTCCAATAATGAATAATGATGATTAAATTCAATGGTAGAACTACGAGCATACATTTGAAATATACATTTTATTTTGTATGACAGAGGCCACGGGGCGAGCGGCGAAACTGGGTCACCACCAAGTGTTGTGGCTGTTTGGACCGAACCACGAGCTGACTGAAGTCGGGGCCATGAATATCTTCATGGTTCACATCAATGACAAAGGAGGTAGGTGTCCGATTATATACTTACCCCAAGCCTGAGCCTGGCATGGCACCTGGTCAAACGCAGTTTATGGCATCTAAGCATAACTCTGGGTCAATATCAAAAAATATAAAACAAAATCATGTATTTGGCACACATTAACATGCAGTAATCTAAATGTATCCAAAGACTCTCGAACTAGTAAAAACTGTATTTCAGTCAGTGGCTTCTCCCATGTAATTTACATATTGTTATATAGCTGAGCTGTCCACAAGTGCATTAATTTTGTAAAAATCATTTTGTAGATTACCCATTAGGTAAGTCCAAACAAACTTACCAGCTTTATTACCGTATTTAACATTTACCATATATGGACTTATTAGGCTAGGTATAGGTCGCGTCACGTAAAAAGAACTCTGGAAAAATGTGGAAGGGGTGAGTTCGCGCATGGGTACACTCGCGTACGATAGTACTATGCCAATTTACTATGCCTATTTTTAACTAATATTTCACTCGCGGCTTGGTATTGGTTATTAGAAAATAATATTAGAAAAAATTATAAACAAGTTCGATTCAGTTTAGAATGTTTAATCTAATTACAAAAAAATAATGTAATGTAGCAACTCCATCCATTAAGTCGTCTTGGGTGACGTGAAAACCAGATGAGGACGCGGGATTGATACTGATGGTGGCTATTTCATCATCGTCGCTGTCGTCACTTGAGCTTTCATCATCATTTGAGTCAGAATCATCATCCCCTACACGAATAATAAATGTTTCTGTCATCATGTCTCAAATGATCGCTTTTACAGTAATCGGCCTCTATTTCCTTTACCTTTGTGCATAATTTCCAAAACCATTAAAATGTAAAACCATTTCGTAAACTTTTGTGCGCGATGGTATTTTGACATGAAACGTGACGTGTGATAGCAAATGTCAACTGACGAACCAATAGCGCACCGGCAAGCATGCGGCGTATGACCCTTCCACCCCGAGCCCCACCGCATACCTCCAAATAGACCTATAAATCGTCTAATGCGCAGCTTGACCGCCAGCGTTCTTCTTACATGACGCGAACTATAGGTACTATTTCTAAACTTATTACAATATAAAAAAATATCGAACATTATAAATCCTTTTACATATTTTTCGCATTCGTTTGTAATGAAACTGTTACATGTTTGATAAATAAACTAAACTATGACCTTATTATAGTTATGTGTTGAGATAAAACTTGAGCACATTCAAACACATTAGCAATTCTGAGAAGATTTTTTTATCGAAGTGTTAATCCGAGTTACCGACCTGTCTAGTCAAAATGACCTCCTTAATACACTCGATGATACCTCCTTGATACGACAAACCAATCGTTCCATATTTTAATAAACAACTGTCTCTATTTAAGTTGTCATCGCACATACTTTGATAAACTGTCAGCCAGTTCATAACTAGATGTCCGTGTATGTGACCTGCCCGATTATACGTTATCAGAGTGTTGCTTTGACCTTTTGGCCAGTAAATTCTTGTATCATACATAGCTGAAGCAACAATAAGGGTCGCTAGCGTCATCTAAAATCACACAGAATGTTTCCTTCTTCTCGTCTAGTATGGAATGGCGTTTGCTCTGCAGTGGGGCGATAAAACACGTCTTATTATCGTTATAGTCGTTTAGTTACACCATTTATAACTCAAGAACAGTCAAGAACGATCATTTCAGACGATCCGATGTTGATCTTTGATTTGTCAAAGAGTTAGGGTTCCGCGCAAATAAGCCGTGAGCTTGTAATATGTAGCTACCGATTCTTGATGGTTGCTAGATTAGCAAACAGTATATTATTTCCCGTGATTCCAGCTATCGCCCTTGCTAAAAATTCTGTCCGGCGTTTAGGCATGAAAAACTAACAGACCAAGTAACTTTCGCGTCACAATATAAACTAGCTGCGCCAAAACTAACATCGAGTGCATATGAAATAAAGATTCTTTTAGCATACGGCATGAAACTATGCAACCCGTATCAAACTACGAAAAGTAAGTAGGTTGCTCTCTATTAGTTAGAGGCGCTGCAAGGCGCCAAATGTGTGGAAAGAGACGTAACCTTTTGTCACTGTAAACTAACGCAAAAACGGTACCTACTAAGGACTCCAATACAATTCAAAATTTGTAGTACTAAAGTTCATTCCCTTGGGGTCCAAAATCAAGTCATCATAAATTTGTATAAAACTAAAGGGTTTTATACAAATGTGACGTGCGTGACACCTTGTATAGACTACGACGACTTTTTAACCCGTAAAAACGATATACCTCAGGCAGAAGCTAGTTGATTCCTCCAACCCTTTATAACGTAATTACCAACTAGTTTGTAAATAGTGATGTTACTATTACAGAGAAGCAATTGAGCACGCCGCCGTTGAACGGGCTCATCCTGCCCGGCGTGACGCGGCGCTCCATCCTCGAGCTGGCCCAGCAGTGGGACGACGTCGTCGTCAAAGAGGAAGTCATCACCATGGACCAAGTCATTAAACTCAACAGCGAAGGACGAGTAAGTATCCTATCACTATAGTATAAAACTAAATAGCTCCCCGCTGTCTTTCTGTCACTGTGTCTTTAAAACTATGCAACAGATTTTGATGCGGTTTTTTTTAAAGTGTTTCAAGAGGAAAGTTTATAAGTATAAATACAATCGTGCGAAGCTAGTATATGGTATGAAAGCTAGGGTTGCTAGTATGCAATAAAACAACCGGATTTTATAAAACCCAGCTTGGTGATATTGAGATATTTCCACGAGAAAAGAATTCTGAGCTGTAGTTACGCGTTTTTACCCTCCGCCTAGAATAAAAAGGACAACGTGCTTCTAAGTAGTTGTTGCTTTCATTTTAAATAGGTTTAAAACTCCGGTAGGTACCCTAAAGTGATTCTATAAAATACCAGTCTCCATGCATGGCGGTAGACAAGCTATTTTTACAGTAATTGTTGTGATGGGATCTAGCCGTGGAATAACTTGGACTGTAGACCGTGGGACGATTTAGGAGTAACGTACTAACTTAGCACATACAGCACAACTGATCATTCAAATAGGGTCTTTAACTTGTCACCTGTAGATACACTTTACCTACAGTAACAGAATTATTTAGAATAGAAAAATCTTTTTTTTTAGACTTTACTTACCACAAGCACTTTATGACATAGTTGAATGGCTTGACAGTAACAATTTGAAAATTAACACAACTAAAACTAAATTTATGAGACCAGTGACTTATAATAACAAGATAAACAATAAAATTGACATTAAATATAATAACAATGACATTGAGGAAGTATATGACATAACATTTTTAGGAATAACAATTGACAGATATTTAAATTGGAAGAATCAAGTAGACAATGTATGTAAGAAAATTAATAAATTTATATTTGCACTTAGACGAATAAAGGATCTTTCAAATATGAATACAGCATTAACAGTTTATCACAGCCATGTTTGCTCTGTCTTGAGGTATGGTGTCATAATCTGGGGTAATTCAACGAATGCTCATAGAGCTTTTGTAACCCAGAAAAAGTGTATTCGGGCAATATTTGGTATTAAGCGTAGAGATTCCTGTAGACCTTTATTTAAAACGAATAAACTGTTAACATTTCCATCACTGTATATTTTCGAGATGTTGAAATTTGTAAGGAACAACCTGCAATTGTTTGAGAAGGATGAAAAGTCTCAATACAGAAGAAAGATTGTACAAAAACCACTTAAGGTGCCCCAATTTAGACTAGAACTATGTAAAAGGAATTGCTACGCAATGGCCATACGGCTATATAATAAACTTCCGAATGACATGAGAAAATTAACTAATAATGAATTCAATCGTAAACTATATAATTGGCTCTGTCAAAATTGTTTTTATAGTATAGATGATTATATGACATTTAAATTCACATAAATTTTTTGACGTATACATATTAATATTATTTTTTTTTTTTTTATTAGTTTGACGATTTTTGAGCATGAATTCCTTTAATATAAATATTTCTGTATACTGTTAGCGCAAATTTTGATTTCTCTACTACTTAATGATTATTTTTCTACTTAGACTAAAATGTCCAAATTTAATTGAACATTTGCATGACTGTTATGTCAAATATAGTGATACCCTTTTTTTTAATACCATCATTGTCAACCTATACGTAGCAAATAAATACTATTTCATTTCAAGCGTTTAGTTTTTAGTTTCTTTTATTCACTTGAATATAACGGGAAGTCAATAATTTTGCAATATAATTACTAACAAAAATAATTTTAATCAAAACATCTAAATAATACAGCTATTACAAACTGATTTCAATAAAAAGGAATAAATTGGTTGATAATTACTTAAAACAACGTGGGAATATAATTGTATAAATAAATAATAATTGGAATTTATTATTATAATAAGAATTGCCATTCAACGTCGCAATATATAACAGGAACTTCAATAATTCTGCAATACATATAATTCTTACTAATAAAAATAATTTCAAACAATCAAAACACCTAATCAATACAGTAGATTGTATACTAATTTGAATAAAAAGTAATAAATTGGTTGATAATTACTTATAACATCGTGGGAATATAATTGTTTAAATTATATAATAATAGAAATTTAGTTTAGAAATAATTTTATGTTGTTAATGTCAAATGTAACAAATTTAAGCCCGCGTTGATCATTATTTGTGTTGTGTGCGGGGCGGCGGTCAATAACAGCGTCAACCTTAACTCGAATTCCATGAATGAACAATCCACACTGACATTGCTGTGAGAAAATTCGCCACAACGCAATTAGCGAAAGTATGTCACCTAGTCATCTGAACTTATTTGGAATTAAAATGCTCCTGAGATAAAAAATGTTATCTAGTCTAGAAATACGGAAGCCGCCTATCTATTTTAAAAGTAAACAAATTAAAATTCATCACGTTTAAATCTATATGCACATGATAGTGAGTGCTTTGATTTTAAACTGTAGAGTAGGTACCATCATAAATAATACTTTATTAATAACAAAAATTATGACCAAGGAATAAAAACAAATTAAAACTAGGAGGTATATACAATTGAAACAATTGAGTTGCAGACAGTTGTAAACAGTCGAGAGGTAGCTCAACTGATCTTATTACTGAACTTATTAAATAAATATGACTGCTTTAAAAAAATCATCATCATTGTCCTATTTTAATTTACGAAAGATGATCTTAATGGCAATCAGCCTAGCTGCGAGAGACTTGTTGTGATAAAACAAATCACATTATATATATACTGAATGTAAGCGGGGTATCCACGAACCTAGTTTGTGTTGGTAGAACTAAACTAAACAAAAACTATAAAAAATATTTTAGTTTTTTAGTAAATCTAGTAGATATCTGCCTGCGGTTTCTCACGCATAGTTTCTATGGAAACGTCTCAAGGCTATTTCTATCCCACGAGAACTGATTTATAGGGCTAGAGAAATACGTCTATTCAAAATTTCAGCCCGATCAGTAGATTTTGCTTGAAAGAGTTACACTCGCCATTCATCCATACATTTTTTTTTATAATATTAGTAAGGATATATTTAAGGATATATTTTATATGTAAGGATATATTAGTAAGGATGCATATTCTGTATTTCTGTTACAAAAAATACTTGGTTCAAACATTTTTAAGCTTGTATAAAAAAACTTGAAGCTTATATCAGGACCTTATGAATGGTGTTTTTTCTTTCGTGTGCTAGGTATAAGTATATAAAGAGTTTCCTATAAGCTGAAGACAGGGCGCTATGGCGCTCATTAGGGGAGACCCATAGGTCTATGGGTCTCCCCTAATGAGCTAAATAAAGTTAAATGAGCCATATGATGGACATATCCAGCAGTGGACTAATATAAGTTGATGCTGATGAATGGTGAATGTATTATTTTCAGTTGCTGGAGATGTTCGGCGCGGGCACGGCGGTGGTGATCAGCCCCATCAGCCGGATCGGCTTCCTCCAGCGCGACATCAACATCCCCACCATGAAGCAGGCTCAGCCGCTCTTCCAGCGCGTCAAGGACACGCTCCTCGCCATTCAGTACGGACACATAGAACATCCCTACGCCAAAGTTATATCGTAGTCAACAGTACAACCTGTAGGGTTGAAAGACAATACACGGCCAGTTATCAATTGTGAACAACCACGTGATGTTATAAAGGTATGTTTACAAAACTTTCTGCGCCCGAACTTTGTGATAAACTATATTTTTCAATGATAAGTGTTAGATAAGTGTCCACGTGGGCGCGGTGTGCGTGATATCGCTAAAGCTACGCCTACATTGTGGCTAAGTTATCGTGGGATCAGCTGAACAGTGTTTGTGCAGATATCTCTCGTTGTGAGAGGAGCTATGGACTGGTGATGAAATAGAGGAGGTTGTTGATGCATCGACACCGGCTCGGGTGCTCGGAACTGTGATATACGATGTTTCTCTAACAACAACGCTTGTTCATGTACACATATTAGTTTTGTATGTTTTATATATCTTATGTTACATAATATATTATATCAGTTATGTGATGCACACAATGGTGTCGATTCAGATGGCACCACAATTAGCACTAAAAATTATGCTGAGTAGGTCAAATCATCTTTAAATAAGTTAGCTACCAGAATTGACCCCAATACTATATGAGCTTAAGTTGGGAACAGCTAGGTATTGGAATTAAAAATGTCTAACGAAGTTTTTCATAATTTACATTTATGTTTGTCCCCAGTTTGTCTTAAGTTTATTTTACTAAGTCAAATGTAGTTTTTTATTTAAAGTAACGGATCTATATGCCTAAACATACATAAAGAAGTTGTAAAATAACTGCTAGGTACAAAACGGGACCATATTAAACTGGCTTTAACTCGTACAATGTAAATTATTCTGTCAAAAAATTAAATTATGTAGTTCGGCTTTTGAGTATATGATTGCTCTTATGCCGAGAGCTAGAAAAAAAGCTACATATATATAGCTCCGTACAAGTCTCTTGAAAAATTACGTGTCATCTTTGTGCCTATATAAAAGTTTATCATAACATAACAATGACTTTTTTTATGACTTTTTTAAAACAATGTTTATCTAGATTTATAGTTTAAACAACCGTTTCAAAACAAAACTGGGGTTATCAATGTCGATCTTACATAATAATAACTTTCGCCTCAATCAGTTTTTAATGTAAACCGAGGGTCAAATCAAGCAATTTCATAAAGTTTATTCCCCCATACGAACGTCATACGAACATCTTCATTGTATTCCCGGAAAGTGTTAAGTAAAACCATTCCTTAGATCGTTCAGATAGGAAAATGAATCACCGCGTGCGTTCGCGAATTTAATTCCAACACGTCAGATTGTTTAACGTTTATTAAAAAATATATACATATAAGTATATAAATTCCCAAGCAGTTATGATTGCGCAACATTATTGAAAATATACCTACTGCGCGTATTAAAACAAAAGATAACATAAAAGCAAACTCGTTTATCTTATTTTGTTGAATTTGTTTTTGTTATACAGTTAGGTAGGCCGATTAGGATTGCGGCCGTGAAATAACAGACCACGTGGTCTCGGACCTAAAGAATGTCCACAGTGAAACTAGACGAGACTTATTAGACTGTGGCAGAACCTAGAAAGTTAATGAAACACCGAAATCGCCGACACAGCTTTGCCGGCTTTGTAGTCGTTGAGTTAGTCGACGGTATCACATCTCATTGCAAGTTGTCGTCGGCTAGAATATTCATATTATTCTAAAATTTCGTCGGTCTGTGTCGGCGGGTTCGGTGCTTTGTATCTGTTCTTTTTACACAAGTTATGTAGATAGAATAAAAGCTTTTATATGTAGATTCTATTTCTATAGTTGTTAGGTACCTAATAATGTAATAAGTTATTGTGTTATTTATAGTAAGTATTGAGTAAATTGTGTGATGTGTGAATGTTTCTCGTCGTCTTTTCTAGTCTAAGATATTATGTACAGTTTTTTTATATTTGTAAATACAGTGTTTATTTGAGTATATTATCTTGTTTTCTTATAATATAGCTCAACCTACACTTCTAGACAGTTGATAAAGTTTGCACTATCATCTTAGCTATACCTACATAATTGCATCATCGTATCTGCTCTACCCACTGCTGAACTTGTTCTTCTCTTGTGCTCTAATCTAAATAATTGACCTACCTTCGTGAACGTCTATAATCTAGGAGTTACATTCAACAAGAAAACTCATCAGTCAGAAAACAACTTTATTCTTCAAACAATTCACCTAACATAGCACAGTTTAAAACATGGTCCACGCAATTTAATGTGACAACAAACCTGGTTTGCTTTGAAAAAAAAAAACACCATTTTCCTACAGTACTACAGTTGACTTCTATATCTGCGGTTTCGCACGCACTTTTCCAAGAAAAAGTAGCCTATGTTCGCCCCGGGATAATGTCTACCTCCTTGCTTTCATAAAATAAGCCTTATTGTCTTACTCAACTGATAATCAAATTCGATTCATTTTTGTCACTTGAAATCTAGCCTGGACTTCTGAGATCAAGTACCTACGTTCCGTAAGGCTGGACTTCTATTGTACCACTGGTTGACTTTTGACTTTAACTGGTAATCGATTTCAAGTTACACTATAAGGTCCCAGATTTAAAAAGATCGACATAACAACTTCGCTTTCATTGTAATAAGATGGTTGACATATTAAAGTTATTTTGTACTATAATGTTGACATAACGTTATTCTGGCGGTAGAGGCAAGTCGTTGTCCAACTCTTCAACAGTTTTCTTGGTCTCGGAGCGGCGAGAGCGCGTCGGCTGCAGACTATCCTGCGCGTCAGAGTAACTGTAAGGAAGGAAACGTAGCGTGCTTTAAACATTCATGGATTCAAATGGATGGAGCTCGATAAATATTCAGACGGCTGACCCTGTGTCGGCGACGCGTTTCAATCTAGATTTTTTGAGCGCGTCGCGTCTGATGCGCAGTTACTTTAAAGGCCTTTGACGTCGGCATCCGTTAGGTACGAGACATTTATTTAGGACATTAGAATCATCATCAACCTATATAAGTCGACATCAGAATAATCACCCTATATTACGTACGTGATTTGAGATGCCTCTGCGTCAAAAACATTTTCGAAAAGGTTTGTTCTACGTCCTAATTAAGAGGTCTTGTTTTTATTTGAAAATAACGAAGCTTAGTTAAAAAGTAATGGTATAAACTCTTATTTTTTCATAGAGTGATTCTTTTTCCCTATATGGGGAATAGCACTGTTCATGTAGATTGCATTGCAGATAATCGGGGGGCACGCTGTAGGTATAGGTACCTACTATAATGAGCAAGCGAGACATTAATAAGCATGCGCTAAAAATAATATAAATATCAACGCTTTTACATAATAAGTAGATACCTAAACATTTTGTTTGAATAACAATGCATGACATGCATATAGTTAAAAAATTACGTCATATTTGAATCAGGCAACGCAATAATATATATGTATTCTTTCCAGCATATATTAACCTCTCGAAACAGGGGGCGGGAAAGAAAATGGCCGACGAATAATACATATACTGACGTCAAATATACCAAATGTAAAGTCTATTTTTGCGATATTTTTAAACTGTATACCTAATGTACTTAGTGGGCATCTAGGTCACGGCTATCGCATAATTAGCATAACTAGTCCACTGCTGGACATATATAAATAATAAATAATAATAATCGGGAGTTCGCTTTATTATTAGTAGGTAAGTATAATTAAATTAGAATTATTTTCCTTTACCTAGCTAGTCATGATTATTAACTCACCAAGTGAAAGGTTAGTTCAATATTTAGTTAGATCTAGTCATTACTGGTATTGAAATGGATTAAGGAAATAATAATATTTTCTTGTGAACCTTGCGCGTATGTTGTGATAGCAGGCCATTCTAGCAATAGATAAGCTAATGATCTACGCCCACTGAATAACACTCCGTAACGACTCTGGGTACCGATTACATTTACAATAATAACATTTTTCCGTTACTTCTATGTTGTTCGATCTATAAAAAGCTGCAGTCTAAAAAAATTATAAACTGACTTCAATTCCACGCGCACTGTTTACACCCGTTATCATGGCAATAGCGAGGTTTCGGGGTAAACGAAAATGTCATCGGTGTATAATTTATTTTTGTAGTGTTTTTTTAAAATGACGCGACCTATTTATTACTCGGCCAAAAAAAGAATTTTCAAAATAGATAAAAATATGGGACGAAAAAGAACACAATGTGATTTGTTATATCGATAAAAATATGGGAAGAAAAAGAACATATTATGTTCTTTTCCCATATTTTAAGAAAAATAACATATTATGAACATATTATTTAAGAAAAAGAACATATTATGTTCTTTTCAGGCTAAAATTTCCAAATTTTAATATCCTGTATCTTATTCTAGGTCCTAAACGATATTCATACCAATTTTCATTTAAATTACTTAAGTAGTTACGGAGATTACTTATAACAAACATTCACACAGACTTTCCCATCCCTACATAGTATAAAACAAAGTCACTCTCTCTGTCCCTATATCCCTATGTCTCTTTGGATGCTTAAAACTACGCAACGGATTTTGTTGCGGTTTTTTTTAATAGATAGAGTGATTCAAGAGGAAGGTTTATACGTATAAATTAAAACCGTGCAAAGCGGGGCCGGGTCGCTAGTTTATTATAATAGTAAGATTATTATGGATAGAGCATGCTTACGTGACGGGGCGCGTGTATCCGCTGCTGCCGGCGCGGCCGTCGCTGGAGCGCCGCGAGCCGGCGCGGGCGCCGCTGTCCGCGCGAGACACGCCTGCGGAAGACAAACAATACAAAAATAATGCTAGAACTGCTGCATTGCGAGAGCGTCTCCTCAGGCTTTGTGAACAGCTGATTTGACCTTTGGTACTGTTCCTCCAGTCTTGCAAGGAGTTTGATGATCGTCTTCCTGCTCTTCGAGATGTTGTGTGAATTTAGGTACACAATATCATCTAGCCCCAAGCTAAGTAGAGCGTGTGTTATGGGTATTAGATAAATTACTATACTTCATAAAGGGTGTCCTAGCGCCGATTTGAAAGTTTAAAGACGAATATCTTGGCAACCAGAGGGGCTAGCTTGAGGGGAGCGGTAGTGTTCAGTTGGTGATTAGTGCGGATTTATTAGTCGCTATGTCGCAGTGGTCTGGGCGCGCTAACATAGTGGAGATGTATTTAAGAAGCTTGTTTAAAGTTTAAAATCAGCGCTCAGACACCCTTTATCACATAGGTAGATTTTTAGTATGTCTAAAAAACGACAAATACTCTTAGCATCAGATCCGCAGATCATACTATTAATATTTGTCCAAAGGAATCGAACCTGCAACCTGCTGCGCTTACCTAGATTACATTATAGGTTAGGTTTCATAATATTTTAGATGATGTACTACACATGATGCCTATTTATTGATTTCTACCTTTGAACTGATCCACTGGCGACTGGCTGGTCCTGGAAGAGCCGCTTTCGGCTGATGTAATGGCCACTGAAACACAAATTGAGAACGACGTTATCTCGCATGCTGTCTCACTCAGATCGGATTCGATCCGAGCAGGATAGCATAAGAGAGCATAATATTATTGTATAATAACTTAGCTCTAGTCTCCGAGATCCCCTGGTCGCCGCACAGCTTCACTATCAACAAACCTCTCTCCTGCTGTTTGAGCCTCGCCTGCGCGCGCTGCAGCTCGCGCGTCCAGCTCTAGTCTCCGAGAGCCCCTGGTCGCCGCACAGCTTCACTCTCAACAAACCTCTCTCCTGCTGTTTGAGCCTCGCCTGCGCGCGCTGCAGCTCGCGCGTCCAGCTCTAGTCTCCGAGAGCCCCTGGTCGCCGCACAGCTTCACTCTCAACAAACCTCTCTCCTGCTGTTTGAGCCTCGCCTGCGCGCGCTGCAGCTCGCGCGTCCAGCTCGCGGTCTCAGAGAGCCCCTGGTCGCCGCACAGCTTCACTATCAGCTTTAGACCTGAAATTGTTAAATATCTTCAAATCAATTCAAAAACAATTCAATAGATGGCTGTTGTGCTTTGAAGCATGAATCTTTACAAGACATTTCTCTCATAGCTACGGATTTGATCATACACTCTCATCTCAAAATCCCACAATCCATACAATAGCAAAATCACCATCGGAAACTGTGACCGATTGACGAACACATATTGAAAAGGCTGTCAGATGGTCAGTACTCACAGGTCACGTTATCTGGAAAGCGTGCGTTCATCTTCTTGTATAGCGTGAGCGCCTCCTGGTAGCGGCCCGAGGCGCGCAGGCAGCCGCCCATCAGCAGGCCCCATTGCGGCTGACAACATTACATGTACAGTTACAATTAAAGAATGCGTTCATCTTCTTGTATAGCGTGAGCGCCTCCTGGTAGCGGCCCGAGGCGCGCAGGCAGCCGCCCATCAGCAGGCCCCATTGCGGCTGACAACATTACATGTACAGTTACAATTAAAGAATGCGTTCATCTTCTTGTATAGCGTGAGCGCCTCCTGGTAGCGGCCCGAGGCGCGCAGGCAGGCGCCCATCATCATCATCATCATCATCATCATCAACCTATATTAGTCCACTGCTGGACATAGGCCTCCCCCAATGAGCGCCATTGCGCCCTGTCTTCAGCTTGACGCATCCAGCATCTGCCAGCAGTCTTTCGCAGATCGTCATCCCACCTGGCCGGAGGGCGTCCTACGCTACGTTTACCGAGTCGCGGTCTCCACTCAAGAACACGTTTACCCCAACGGTTGTCGGTTCTTCGCGAGATATGGCCGGCCCATTGCCACTTCAGCTTGCTAATTCTTTGAGCTATGTCGATAACTTTGGTTCTCTGTCGGATGTATTCGTTACGAATTCTATCCTTCAGAGAGACTCCGAGCATAGCTCTTTCCATAGCTCGCTGGGCGACTTTGAACTGGTGGACCAGCCCTACCGTGAGTGTCCACGTCTCTGCTCCGTAGGTCATTACGGGTAGGACGCACTGATTGAAAACTTTCGTTTTCAAACATTGCGGTATGGATGAAGAGAAGACTTGACGTAGTTTCCTAAATGCTGCCCAGCCTAGCTGGATCCTCCTCTTGGCCTCCTTCTCAAAATTGTTTTTACCTAGCTTTACAATCTGCCCAAGGTAAGTATACTCGGAAACAATTTCAAGAAGGTGACCATCAACGACTATCGGTCCCGGAACAATGAGGCCATTGATCATGACTTTGGTTTTATCCAAATTCATGCCAAGACCGATACATCGCGAGGCTGAAGCTAGGCCGTCCAGCATGTGGGTCAGCTCCTCTAGCGACTCCGCCATTACGACTATGTCATCAGCGAATCGAAGGTGTGAGATGTAATCGCCGTTTATGTTAATGCCCTTACCTTTCCAGTCCAGCGTCTTAAACATATCTTCCAATGCGCTCGTGAACAGTTTCGGGGATATGACATCCCCCTGTCTCACTCCTCTGCGCAATTGGATAGGTTTAGACTGCTGGTCCTGTACTTGGACACTCATAGTGGCAGCTTCATAGAGACACCTCAGCACTTCGATGTAACGATAGTCTACTTGGCATCGCTGTAAGGATTCCAGAACAGCCCAGGTTTCAACGGAGTCAAAGGCTTTCTCATAGTCCACAAAAAGGAGACACAGGGGCTGATTATACTCTTCGGACTTCTGTATAATCTGTCTCACTGTGTGTATGAGGTCTATGGTGCCATATCCTCCGCGGAACCCGGCCTGTTCCGGTGGCTGGAACTCGTCAAGTCTCCTGGCGAGACGATTCGTGATCACTCGTGAGAACAGCTTATAGATGTGGCTCAGGAGTGTGATGGGTCTGTAATTTTTAAGGAGAGTTTTATCACCCTTCTTAAAAAAGAGCACCACCAAACTCCTGCTCCACATCTTAGGAGTTCTCCCACTGTGGAGGACGGTATTGAAGAGGTGTTGTAGCTCCTGTATAACGGAGGCTCCTCCTGCCTTCAGAAGCTCTGAAGTTATACCGTCCTCACCGGGGGCTTTTCCATTTTTAAGCTGCCTCAAAGCTAACACGATTTCGTCTTGACTGATGTCTGGCAGTTCGTCGGTGTAGTGGCGTGTCAGGGTGGCTCTAGAATCAAGGTCGTCTCGTCGGGAACGAGGGGCATGTGCAGTGTACAGACGGCCATAAAAATCCTCTATCTCGGCTGAAATCTCCGGTTTCGACAGTACGGTCCTCCCATCGTGCGTTTTAAGCTTCGTCAGGTGGCTCCTGCCAAGCTGCTGAGTGAATACTTTGGACCCTCGGTTTCGCTCTATCGCCTCTTCAATGAGGCGTGTGTTGGAGCTCCGAAGGTCGCGCCGTACCATCTTCGCAATTCGCTTGTTCAGGTCTGACCTCTCTGCCGAAGACACTTGGGTGGTTTCCCGTCTTCTTGTCATCAGATCCAGAGTCTCATCCGAGAGTTTGGACTTCTTGCCAGTTCGCTGTTTTTTGCAGAACTTGATGCCCTCATCCCTCAACGTTTCGACCAGATTGTGTAGGCTCTCGTCAGCGTCATCAGTGGGTTCCAAGGCAACAAATCTGTTTCCGAGTAGCTGCTCGAACTTCTCGTTGCCCGCCATGATTTGGATTGGATTTGGTCGGAGCGTGGACTTCATCAGACGGTGTCTTTCAAGCTTCAAGTTGATATTCAGAGTGCCTCGGAGCATTCGGTGATCAGATCCGGTATTGAACCTGTTGATCACTGAGACATCTCTGAATATGTGCTTGCTATCCGTCATGATGAAGTCGATCTCATTTTTAGTCACAGTGTCGGGGCTTTGCCACGTCCACTTCCTTTGAGGCTGTTTCTTAAAGAAGGAGTTCGTTAAGAACAGTCCCTCTTTCTCAAGGAAGTTGACAAGCATTTGCCCCCTGTGATTCCTGATTCCATAACCATGCGGGCCTATTCGGGATTCATTGCCAGTCTGGATTCCCACCTTGCCGTTAAAGTCCCCCATAACAACGTTGAAGTGAGCCTTAGTGGTGTTGTGTAAGGCTTTGGATATGTCTTTGTACATATCCTCCACTTCATCATCCGAGTGTGCCGAGGTCGGTGTGTAGACCTGAATTACCTTCATGCTATACCGCTTGGAAAGCCGAAGGATCAGGTACGCTACCCTGGTCGACACACTGGAGATTTCTTGAACGTTGCTAGAGAGGGCCTTATTGACGAGGAAACCTACTCCACCCTGGGATGTTTTATCACCCTCACGAAAGTAGAGAAGATGGCCTGAGTCTAGGGTTACGGTGTCCTCCCCCTCTCTACGGACTTCACATAACCCGAGAACATGCCATTTAATGTTCTCTAACTCCACTTCCAACTGCGCTAGATGATGGTCAAGCCTCAGAGTGCGTCCGTTAAACGTAGCCAGGGTCATTTTAGTAAGCGTGTGGTAGCCTGAATACCAGTGATTCTTAGCACCCCCTGCCCCGCCGTTACCATGACCGCTACCATGGCCAGGAATAGCGAGGCGGCCGGGAACTAGGGGCCGTTTTTTGGCTTTACTTATCATTCAGGGGTAATGCCCATAATCCCCACCCACGCTGGGCATGCGGGTTGGGGATCGCAGTTTGATGGTGGGGTTGTTCTAGAGGGGTGCTGCTGCCCACCCCCCCGTATATCCCTTAGTCGCCTCTTACGACACCCACGGGAAGAGTTGGGGTAGTGCTATTCTAAGCCGGCACCACACGACAACCCAGGCCCCATTGCGGCTGGCAACATTACATGTACAGTTACAATTAAAGAATGCGTTCATCTTCTTGTATAGCGTGAGCGCCTCCTGGTAGCGGCCCGAGGCGCGCAGGCAGCCGCCCATCAGCAGGCCCCATTGCGGCTGACAACATTACATGTACAGTTACAATTAAAGAATGCGTTCATCTTCTTGTATAGCGTGAGCGCCTCCTGGTAGCGGCCCGAGGCGCGCAGGCAGCCGCCCATCAGCAGGCCCCATTGCGGCTGACAACATTACATGTACAGTTACAATTAAAGAATGCGTTCATCTTCTTGTATAGCGTGAGCGCCTCCTGGTAGCGGCCCGAGGCGCGCAGGCAGCCGCCCATCAGCAGGCCCCATTGCGGCTGACAACATTACATGTACAGTTACAATTAAAGAATGCGTTCATCTTCTTGTATAGCGTGAGCGCCTCCTGGTAGCGGCCCGAGGCGCGCAGGCAGCCGCCCATCAGCAGGCCCCATTGCGGCTGACAACATTACATGTACAGTTACAATTAAATTCTTTCTGAACTTACGAGAAGCTGAAGCTGTATAGCTCATCTAGAAAACAATGTATTATATAATCATCATCATATCAGGTCACAAACGCCCACGGCTGAACGTACACACTGTGACTCACGCAGCCCGCCGGTAGTACTGCAGCGCCGCGTCCGGCGCCGCCTCCGAGGCGAGCCACTCCAGCGCGGCGAGGTCTGTGTTCTAGTAATGTGTCGTGTGTCGGAGCACACTGTGACTCACGTTGTTGGGTTGCGCGCGCGCAGCCCGCCGGTAGTACTGCAGCGCCGCGTCCGGCGCCGCCTCCGAGGCGAGCCACTCCAGCGCGGCGAGGTCTGTGTTCTAGTAATGTGTCGTGTGTCGGAGCACACTGTGACTCACGTTGTTGGGTTGCGCGCGCGCAGCCCGCCGGTAGTACTGCAGCGCCGCGTCCGGCGCCGCCTCCGAGGCGAGCCACTCCAGCGCGGCGAGGTCTGTGTTCTAGTAATGTGTCGTGTGTCGGAGCACACTGTGACTCACGTTGTTGGGTTGCGCGCGCGCAGCCCGCCGGTAGTACTGCAGCGCCGCGTCCGGCGCCGCCTCCGAGGCGAGCCACTCCAGCGCGGCGAGGTCTGTGTTCTAGTAATGTGTCGTGTGTCGGAGCACACTGTGACTCACGTTGTTGGGTTGCGCGCGCGCAGCCCGCCGGTAGTACTGCAGCGCCGCGTCCGGCGCCGCCTCCGAGGCGAGCCACTCCAGCGCGGCGAGGTCTGTGTTCTAGTAATGTGTCGTGTGTCGGAGCACACTGTGACTCACGTTGTTGGGTTGCGCGCGCGCAGCCCGCCGGTAGTACTGCAGCGCCGCGTCCGGCGCCGCCTCCGAGGCGAGCCACTCCAGCGCGGCGAGGTCTGTGTTCTAGTAATGTGTCGTGTGTCGGAGCACACTGTGACTCACGTTGTTGGGTTGCGCGCGCGCAGCCCGCCGGTAGTACTGCAGCGCCGCGTCCGGCGCCGCCTCCGAGGCGAGCCACTCCAGCGCGGCGAGGTCTGTGTTCTAGTAATGTGTCGTGTGTCGGAGCACACTGTGACTCACGTTGTTGGGTTGCGCGCGCGCAGCCCGCCGGTAGTACTGCAGCGCCGCGTCCGGCGCCGCCTCCGAGGCGAGCCACTCCAGCGCGGCGAGGTCTGTGTTCTAGTAATGTGTCGTGTGTCGGAGCACACTGTGACTCACGTTGTTGGGTTGCGCGCGCGCAGCCCGCCGGTAGTACTGCAGCGCCGCGTCCGGCGCCGCCTCCGAGGCGAGCCACTCCAGCGCGGCGAGGTCTGTGTTCTAGTAATGTGTCGTGTGTCGGAGCACACTGTGACTCACGTTGTTGGGTTGCGCGCGCGCAGCCCGCCGGTAGTACTGCAGCGCCGCGTCCGGCGCCGCCTCCGAGGCGAGCCACTCCAGCGCGGCGAGGTCTGTGTTCTAGTAATGTGTCGTGTGTCGGAGCACACTGTGACTCACGTTGTTGGGTTGCGCGCGCGCAGCCCGCCGGTAGTACTGCAGCGCCGCGTCCGGCGCCGCCTCCGAGGCGAGCCACTCCAGCGCGGCGAGGTCGCACGGCCATATCGCCTCCACCTACAATATTATCATTATTCAAAAGAATACGAAATGTGTAAAAACTGTTTGCTGATTTGGCAAGGCTAGGGTTTAGTTTTTATGAACTTGTAATTGTAGAGTATTGGTTGTTATGTGTCAGGTGTTTAGTTACATCTTGGTAGTGATGCCGCGCGGTCTGCGCGTCGCCCATCTCGCTGTGCAGCTGCGCGATGGCGCGCGCCACGCTCGCGTCCCAGCTGCCGATCAGGCTGTACCTGGATATAACAACGTTTTACATCACTTCAAATACAGATTTCTTTTTGAGGTAAAGTCTTTCAAATCTGCCGTGGATCTATGTGTTTACAGGTGTTACCAGTGCTCCGCGGCCGAGGGGTCGCTGAGGCCGGAGGCGGCGAGGCGCGCCAGCCCCGCGGCGGCGAGCGCCCGCAGCGTGCCGCCCGCGCCCGCCGCGCCGCGGATCTATGTGTATACAGGTGTTACCAGTGCTCCGCGGCCGAGGGGTCGCTGAGGCCGGAGGCGGCGAGGCGCGCCAGCCCCGCGGCGGCGAGCGCCCGCAGCGTGCCGCCCGCGCCCGCCGCGCCGCGGATCTATGTGTATACAGGTGTTACCAGTGCTCCGCGGCCGAGGGGTCGCTGAGGCCGGAGGCGGCGAGGCGCGCCAGCCCCGCGGCGGCGAGCGCCCGCAGCGTGCCGCCCGCGCCCGCCGCGCCGCGGATCTATGTGTATACAGGTGTTACCAGTGCTCCGCGGCCGAGGGGTCGCTGAGGCCGGAGGCGGCGAGGCGCGCCAGCCCCGCGGCGGCGAGCGCCCGCAGCGTGCCGCCCGCGCCCGCCGCGCCGCGGATCTATGTGTATACAGGTGTTACCAGTGCTCCGCGGCCGAGGGGTCGCTGAGGCCGGAGGCGGCGAGGCGCGCCAGCCCCGCGGCGGCGAGCGCCCGCAGCGTGCCGCCCGCGCCCGCCGCGCCGCGGATCTATGTGTATACAGGTGTTACCAGTGCTCCGCGGCCGAGGGGTCGCTGAGGCCGGAGGCGGCGAGGCGCGCCAGCCCCGCGGCGGCGAGCGCCCGCAGCGTGCCGCCCGCGCCCGCCGCGCCGCGGATCTATGTGTATACAGGTGTTACCAGTGCTCCGCGGCCGAGGGGTCGCTGAGGCCGGAGGCGGCGAGGCGCGCCAGCCCCGCGGCGGCGAGCGCCCGCAGCGTGCCGCCCGCGCCCGCCGCGCCGCGGATCTATGTGTATACAGGTGTTACCAGTGCTCCGCGGCCGAGGGGTCGCTGAGGCCGGAGGCGGCGAGGCGCGCCAGCCCCGCGGCGGCGAGCGCCCGCAGCGTGCCGCCCGCGCCCGCCGCGCCGCGGATCTATGTGTATACAGGTGTTACCAGTGCTCCGCGGCCGAGGGGTCGCTGAGGCCGGAGGCGGCGAGGCGCGCCAGCCCCGCGGCGGCGAGCGCCCGCAGCGTGCCGCCCGCGCCCGCCGCGCCGCGGATCTATGTGTATACAGGTGTTACCAGTGCTCCGCGGCCGAGGGGTCGCTGAGGCCGGAGGCGGCGAGGCGCGCCAGCCCCGCGGCGGCGAGCGCCCGCAGCGTGCCGCCCGCGCCCGCCGCGCCGCGGATCTATGTGTATACAGGTGTTACCAGTGCTCCGCGGCCGAGGGGTCGCTGAGGCCGGAGGCGGCGAGGCGCGCCAGCCCCGCGGCGGCGAGCGCCCGCAGCGTGCCGCCCGCGCCCGCCGCGCCGCGGATCTATGTGTATACAGGTGTTACCAGTGCTCCGCGGCCGAGGGGTCGCTGAGGCCGGAGGCGGCGAGGCGCGCCAGCCCCGCGGCGGCGAGCGCCCGCAGCGTGCCGCCCGCGCCCGCCGCGCCGCGGATCCGCGCCCACCGCGCCTCCGCGCCGGCCCCGCCGCTGCGTTCCAGCGCTAATGCTGCAAACCACACAAAAAACAATATAGAAGCTGTTCCAACGAAGAAAGCAACAGCGCCAACACATAGTGTTATTTCCGGGCATCAATCGGCTTTGCCAGCTGTACTGTGGTGTCCTTACCGAGGTCGTGCAAGGCGATGAGGTCTGCGGGGTCGAGATGCGCGGCGGCGGAGAGCTCCGCGGCGGCGGCGGCCCAGGCGCGCGCGGGCTCGGCGAGCGGCGCCTCGGCCACCGCCGCCGCGCCCGCCAGCGCAGCCGTCACGCGCGCCGCGCTAGAGTACGGGTCGTCGCGGGACGCTGACTCCGCCAGAGAACGCGCCTCCGTGTAGTTGCCCAGCTGCGGAGGAAGCCTTTCTTATGCAATACACAGACAAACCCAAACACATAACACACTATAATTTTTGAGTAAAGTTTTCTACATCAGTTAATTTCCGATCGGTATTCTGAATCTATTTATAAGTTAAGTTTATTATTACTGATAACTTGCTTTTGAGTTTAACATTGTATATTGCATACCCATGATCGGAAACCATCAGTTCTAAGTTACTACTTTCTAAAACAGCTAAGAACCGAAAAATCTTTTTTTCCAAATAAGTAAAATACCTAATGGGATCCTCTTTTTGGGACGGGATATAAAATAAATGTTGTGTGTAGTGCATATTCGATGCAGTTGGTTTCCTTAGGTACCAGGTAGGTCGACAGCAACGAAGGTATACCACAAATGTTTGTGGTGTTTGTCATTAGTCATTATACTGGTGGTGGTGGTAGTGGTGGCTTACCGCGTATGCGACGAAGGCGGCGTCCGCGTTGGCCTCGGCGCGCAGCACGCGGTCCTGCGGGTGCGCGCGCGCCACCGCCCGGAGCCGCTGCGAGGCGCGCTGCGCCGGCGCGCTGCCCCGCGCGCGCAGCCCCGCCAGCGCGCCGCCCAGCTCCAGCCGCGCGCCCGCCGCGCTGCCCGTGTACCCGCGCAGCGCCTCCACGCACCACGACATGCCGCTGCAATACAAATACAACAAATACAAAATCATTTATTTGCCATAATATTTTTAGATACACTTTTCTGGTGGCCCCCGCACGAGGCAAGCCTGTGTCGCGGGAAGCCTGGTAACAATCGTATCGTTAATGGTTAGTAATTATTGTAACTTATACAGGGCAAACACACATAAGAAAGGAAAATACTAAACAGTCTAAACAATCAATTGGGTGAAGCAAAAACAAATAAATAAATCTAATCAAATCAACATTATAGATTATAGTCTATTTGTGTACCTTGAGAGGAGTTACCGACTAGAGGGCGAGCAACCACACAACATACTCACTCGTACATACATACACGTAGTAACAGTAGTTAGAGGGAGACGTACCCGGAGTCGTCGTCCCGCTGGGTGGTGCGCGCGAGCGCGGCGGCGGCGAGCGCGAGGCAGCGCTCGGCGTGCGCGGCGGCGCGCCGCGACCAGCGCGACAGCCGGTCGCCGCGGACCACGTCGCGGACCACGCACTCGTACGCGTCCTCCTCCTTACGAACAAAAAAAGCTCATCAATGAACAAAACATCTAAAAGAAATAACTATGAGCGGAGCGAACCCCAGAAATTAGTTAAAGTTAAAAAGCCCAAAACAAGAAATGGCAAGTAGAACCGCTCGCTTCGCACGCGATGTTTCGATAAAAAGCGTGTCAATGTTATTTCTATCTAAGGGTTTATGGGATGAAAAGTAACCTGTTTCATTCCAGGTTTAAAAAGAAACAACGTATTTCGTGAGGCGCTAGGGCGTCAACTAATTTAATTTCCCTTTTTTAAGTTGATTTCCCATTTGGCATTTACGGCGCCCCTTATCTAGAACGAATGCTCCTCTATCTCTCTCACTTACCTAACTTTAGGGCTGGTACTGATGTTCTCATCGTTTTAACTTAAGAAACAATATTAGTGATATCCTATAGGACATAGATAGTGTTCTTGGCGCAGCCGGTAGGGATGTGATACAAGTAAACATAGAAGGCATCTCTTTCCCTGTGTTTTGTTTTTGTTCTTTTTGGTGTGCAACAAAGTGTATTGTATTGTATCTCACTGCACCCACATCGTCGATGGCTATATCCTGGTGGAAGGTGGGCGGCTCCACGTCCAGCATGGAGTGGAAGGCCGCTTTCCCGCCCTCCGCGTCGTTCAGGGCCACCGAGCACAACACTAGGTGCAATCCTGCACGAAACATTCAAAATTCAAAGTGCTTTATTTCCTTAAGAGCTTACAGGACACTTGGACACGTCATAAAATACATGTTAAAAATAATTGAAATTATGAAATAAAGTGCTCACTTTCATTATTGTTCACTTCGGTCTATTTAGGTAAAGTAAAGAAGCGAGCATTCAGTATAAGTGATCTGCTTTAAGGCCAAAGAAGCTTTATTTCAAATAAAATAAATAAAATCTATAAAAGTTCCAATGAGAATAAGTTATTCGTTAAAATAATGTTAAAATAACATGTTTCCTCTAGGACTTATTTATACGAAATGGTAGATAATCTAATACTATAGTTCTTAAATAATAGTGCTACATAACACAGTGTAGACAGGCCAACAAAACAAAATTAAATAGTGTTCGGGTAAACCGACCACGCAGCAAATATGCACTTCAGCTGCGCTTGCATTATAACTACATAGTTTAGTTTATGTATATAACATTGTGTGTCAAGTGAATATAGTCCGTACCAAACCATACCAGTGACTTTCCTTGACCACCTACCATACCACGATGAAGGGCAGTTCGGGGTTCAACCAGTTACACCTACCACACAACCCCGAGCTAACCACAACCCTTTTCAAATAGGGTAGGTAAAAAAACTATTACGAGTAAGTATATTTTGTTTTTTTCTTTAGCTCTAGAGTCTAGATTCAACATAATAAGCGACAACTGAAGCTTTCTTTGCACTATGAGCATTTCGTTACAAGCTATGCTTAGTTTGAGGCGATGTGTGAATTGTGCAGCATTATTTATTAAGGTGATTTCGCGTCCAGGACTAGGCATAGCTCCGCTACTAGATGGCGATGATTTTCAATTTTGATGTTTTTCACTATTTTCTAATTAAATTGTTCATAATTGTTTAATGGTAATGTATTTGCCGCAAATGGTATGTTGTTTTTTATGTACCAAGCAATTTTTCAAGTGTTGAAAGCATTTAGGGAGCTTGTATTTGGGAAGAGCAAAAAAGATCTTGCCTGTGTGAGTGATCGGCCGCTACGAGTCACTCACACAAAAAAAGATCTTGCCTGTGTGAGTGATCGGCCGCTACGAGTCACTCACACAGGCAAACCCTATAAATTCAGTGGAACTAAAATAACTACTGTTCGAAAAATAACAGAGATAATTGGAGACGCCTTAGGACTAAATATTTTTCGGACCAATATTTCCGTTTTCGGGACATTACTAAATTACATCTAAAATTAATTCAATAAAACCACTAGTTAACGAACTAATTTTCGACTCTTGTTTTTTTTAAGAATAAAACAGGCTCTATTTACATTTAAAAAAAAAATTGGAGGTAATTTTCTTTTATCGTTTTGAACAATAGGCGCAGAGGGTAATGTTATCTACAAACTAGCTTATTAGCTAAAGAATATCTTACAAATCATAGGTAAAAAAAAATACTTTTCATGCTATTTATTAATTTCGTTAAATCATTGGAATTGACAAATAAATTGAATAAGTTCACAATAACAATCATTAATTTTAAATGTACTCACTGTGAAAGTTGTTCCAATTTTATAATTAAAATTATTAGCGTAAGGAAGTCTCCACTTTTTTTGACTCTGTTCTATGTGTACTTAGGTATTTTAGCTCCGATTTTACGACCACTTATAAAAGATTAAAAGTAATACAAATTTTCACAGTATTTCAATAACTCACTTTGGACTAGCGGTTTGAACAGTCGGGTGGGTGCGACGATGTATAGTCGTACCTGGGTTCGAAACCACCGAAAATTTAATTTACTTTTTGCTTTTTGAAAATGAAATATCCACAAAATTTTGATACATCCCGTTAGTACGGGCTCGAATCCCTTCAACACTACCAAAATTTTTGATTTTTATCATTTTTATTCTTTATATTTTAAACAATGTCATAGACCTGTCATAGTACAAACAAATTCATATTTGTCATAAATTACTTATTGTAAGCCTTCCTAAGTCTATTTGATTGTTATATAAAACTTTGGTAGACTGTTCTGCGTAGGTACATCCCACAAAGGGTCCTGACCTCGTTTCTAACGGTATGACAAAAATAAAAAGAAACAATTATGTACTATCAACACCAACTGATTTTTATTTTATTTTAGCTCTTACGCCAGCTAAGTTCAGGCATTTTTACAAATCGCTCATTGAATGCAAAACGGCCACATTTCAAAAATTTAGAAAATGGTTTTATTTCTGATAAAGTATATTTTTTTTTGAGAACATAATTTCATAAAGCTAGTTTAATTTAAATATTTATTTCTTTTTATTGGGATCTTAACTTTGCTTCAAAATTTTAATGCAAAATGAGCTTTTGTAGTTTTTATCAAGTTGGGTGATAGCTATAACAGCGACCATTATTTTGAAAAATAGAGCAAAAAATTACGAAAACAATGATGTTTTAATATTAAAAAAGAAAAACATTAACTTTTCAAAAAAATCATGTTCAAAATTTTGTTTTGGCTCTCTGTAAAAAGTTACGATTAGTCCAATAAAAAAAATATATATATAATTCCGGACAGTCCACACAGCATCATCTAGCCCCAAGGTGAGCAAAGCTCGTATTATGGGTACTAGTTGACTGATAAACTTAATACAATACATTACATAGATATATTTTTTTTTTATAAATACATAGAAAACACCCAGACCAACGGAACAATTTCATGTTCAATTTCTGTAGATCGTACACAATTTTTTCCGACACGGGAATCGAACCCACAACCGGTCGCAGGCGGACCTTCGCCCACTGCGCCACATTGGTTGTCACTGATGAATGATCGAAATGCTTTGCATACAATCTGACACGTCTGATGCTGGGGCCACACTACCGTGATATGCCGATAATTATTTTAATTATAACTTATACAACACCTAGGTGTAACCACGATTTATGGCCATAATTTTACAATGCCAATCAATATGGCAAATGGCGGTAGACAATAGCTCCGGCGGCGGTCTTTTTTCGCACATCAAAGAAGATTACCGCAGTAATTAATGCGTTTGTGGCCACTACCGTTTGTCCAGTGTGCAATATGAGCTCACCGGCGACGCACGTGATATTTTTACCGCCTTATTTATTGACATATCTAGGTAAACTCTAGTGTAACCACACCAGGTCATGCAGTAATTTAAACGGTAATTTAATGTCATAATTATTGCGGTAACAGCCCGGTAGACGGTAAGGTAGTGTGGCCCCAGCGTAAAACTCTCTAAACTGGTATCTATAAGCAAACATTTTATCTGTTTACATAGTGTCATTTATTGTTGTCATGGAAACGGAACGTAGGCTTCCTAGATCTTATTTGACATGCAGCAAAAATAGATAGGAATAAATACTTGGACGATGGAAAAACCCTTTGAGAACGGTAGACTATGGTATTATTAGATGATTCTTTAGATAGCACACAGATGGCGATTCCGTCGCCGCCATCACACTCACATGTTCAAGTAAGCGGGCGTACGACACTATCCGTGTTCACTCACGCATTGATAGAAATGGCCTAAAATTTTCACGTTATTTCTAATTATTCCGAGTGTTTTCATGAATCAAACACAATTTGCCGCAAATAATGACGAATAACAAAGCCAAAAACAGTTATTTATTTGTTAAATTATGTCCACATCGCTCATATTTGGGAAAATACAAACGTATGTAAATCGGATCACCTTAATAAATAGCAGATATGAGCCTTCCCTTCAAAACACAAGTGCAAACTTAGAGCTAGGAGTCACCTTGACTTTGAAAGGTTAAGTTCAAGTTCAAGTTATTTTACCTACTTGTTAAACTTATTATTTAATAAACTCGTTCTCTTTCGATCCCTCGTTCGGTTGGTCTAGACTAGACCCACCACGATACGAAGACATAAAAAAATATACAAAATAGATAGGTATTTTTGCGCCACCCATCGTCGAATTCCACTCGTTCTCTTTCGATCCCTCGTTCGGTTGGTCTAGACTAGACCCACCATGATACGACGACATAGAAACGATACAACGACATAAAGCTAGGTCCAAACGATGCAGGTACCTGTCTGGAAGTCCCCCTGCTCGTGCATGATGTGCTGGAAGTTGGTGACGGCGTCGCGGAACTTGCCCATGCGCACCAGCAGTAGCCCGATGTTGTGGATCACTTTCATCCTGGAATAACATACCCTTGCTCTTTGTTTATCAACAGATTATTCTTTATTAACAGCAAAAATTACAATCAAGGTATAGAAAAAATTACAACTAGTATATACAATTGAAACCATTGAGATAACTGCAGACGGTTGCAAACAGTCTAAAGGTAGCTCAATTGATCCACGGTAATACCAGTCGGAAGCGTCCCCAATACAGATTTGAACCTAATCAACAGATTAGGTTCAAATTCAATTATTATGTTAGTCTGCTCGCGACTTCGCTCGCGCGGTACCTGAGTAAAATATATCTTCGCTATCTAAAAGTGATTCATTAGGGGAGGCCTATGTCCAGCAGTGGAATAATATAGGCTGATGATGATGATCTAAAAGTGAAATACATATAAGAATTTACAACATTGTACCAGCAGTTCCAGAAATTATCCTCATGTCATCAAATCACTAATTAAAATTTTAAACAAATTAAGTTTTCATCCCTTTAACTTATATCTAGACTAGTATATATATACCCGTGGCTTCGCACGCGTGTTGTTTCTTTGGAACCGTTTCAAAGTTATTTCTATCAGATGAGAACTGGGTTATGGGATGAAAAGTAGCCTTTACGTTATTCCAGAGCTAGAAATACCTCCATTCAAAATTTCAATCTGATAGTTTATTTTTGTAAGTTCGGTTTTGATATATTTAGGTACTTACCTGGCTTGTTTTATACTTGGTTTGACTTTGGTACTCACCTCAAATCTTTTTCAGCCGTCGGCGTTTGGTCCAACGCCATTCTGTATAATTTCAGTGCCTTTGGATGCTCCCCCATTTTGAAATAAATATTTCCCATGTTCACCTTAAAAACAACATTATGATTGTGATCTATTACAATTTTACACGACTGAAATGGCACAGCTTCGGACGAAATGTACCACTTCTGAAAAGTTTTATAGTTATTATCATAACATGTGGCTACACAAACGTCCACATCTGAACACAGGCCTCTACCATACGATGGAGACCAAGAGATCTATGGAAACCAAAGCTATGCCATTATTCGCTCTATTTTTTCACATCTCCTCTAAGTTGTGTGATATTTGTATTTTATTAAACTAAACAAGTTTGTACTCACCTTCAATCTATTCGCGTGAGGGAACAGTTTGTTCCTAGTCAGCATTTGGTATGTGTTCAACGCTTCAGTGTACATTTCATTGAGAGCGTACTGGTCGGCCAGGTTGCAAAGGACCTGCAGATAACAAGCTCAAATCAATCTCTTAGCAACATTTATAAAATGGCAGAAAGAAAATCATCATCAACCTTAATTTATTTTTATGATGATATTCTTTCTGTCTACGGCTGAACATAGGCCTCCCCCAATGAGCGCTATAGCGCCGCGCTGTCTTCAACTGGCCGCATTCAGAATCGTAGTAATATGGATACTTATTAGATAAACGGATATACTTAATAATTACATACTTACATTTGGAAATAATATTAGTAAGTTACAATAATTAGTTACCAAAGTGTGATAAGAGCTCGCATCGCTGCCGTCAAACATAATTAGAGTTACAGTGGAGTTAGTGTGTGATTGTAGTACTCACAGCGAATGTGAGGTCCAAGTTATGTGCGTCCGCGAGGTTCGCCTGCTCCTGGGTGCGTATCAACTGGCGCTCCAACGCAGACGCCTCCTGGGCCTTCACCAGGGCCTGGAACGGTCACAAATACTTACTTATATAATATGTTATAATATGATATACTTCTTTACTTAAATTACCAAAGCTATGAACAATCGGAGGCAGAACTAGAGCCTCGGAATCATCATCTTCAGCATATCCACTGGTGGCCTATGTTCACCAGTAGGTAGACTAATATAGGCTGAAGATGATATCTCCTAATGAGCGCCATAGCGCCCTGTCTTCTGCTTGACGCATCCAGCATCTGCCAGCAGTCTTCCGCAGATCGTAATCCCACCTGGCCGGAGGGCGTCCCAAGTCGCGGTCTCCACTCAAGAACACATTTACCCCAACTTCGTTTATACTTTTTGGGAAGCTCTATGTTGGTTTCTCCCGTGTTGTAAGTCAGCCAACCAGAGTGTTCCAAACCAGTATGTCGAATGTTGTCTAAAAGAAGCATTATAAGGTATTTCAACCTACAAATTATTAATAAAAAATACCACGCTGACCAAGTCGCGGGCATCAGCTAGTACATAATAAAACCATTAATGTACAAAAGATATCTGTTACTAAATCAGCGTATAGGCATAGGTAGGTAGGTACCTGAGCCAGATCCGCGACCCTTTTAGTGGAAGTCTCGTCGTCGGGCTCGGGCCGCGCGCTCAGCATGCATGACTCCTCCACTAGCGACATTATGCGAGCCTCCATGCTCTTCACCTTCTCTTCTATACTGGAATATAATTAATAAATAAAAATAAATAATTTTCGACAAACAACATACCACCATCTATTAGCTACTCAAAGCTTGTGTTATGGGTACTAGATAACTGATATACATATTTCATACATTATAGTTACTTAATACATAGATATAATTTTTTAATATATTTACAAAAAAACACCCAGACCAACGGAACAAATTTCTGCAGATCATCAAATTTGTTCCGAGGCGGGAATCGAACCCACCCAATACTTAACTAAATCTGAGAAATAAAAAACAATGGTTTTAATAATGACCATCCATCAGCCATAATAGGTAGGTAGATATGCTTTTATTATGATTATCGATAAAATTAAAAAAGGATTAAAAGGACATCTAAATGTACACTTACACTTTAAGTACAAGCTTTATCTGATGCGAACAACATATAGTTAATAAAACTTAGGAAATAGAAATTAAAATATTTTGTACATTGGACGCTTCTGACTGAAATTGATATGGAGTTGAGCTACCTCTATAATTTTCTAGGCACTGTTTACTCTTCAAAATATAGGCTAAAAAATTAACAGAACACATCCATTCGTGGCTAAACTATTGTTTAGTATTGTAATGCTGGGGCTACATTAGCGGGCGATGATTCGTGTCGTGTTGGCGCCACAAAAACGTCGCGTTCGGGCATAGGCGATGTTCTTGTAGGGAAGACACTGAATTGACTTAGGTGTAGCCACCCAAGCGAATATTGTCGCGACAAATCCCTTTGATCCGCGCCAGTTTACCGACAGCTCCCTGATACTACATCGTCTTCGCCCGAATACTACGCGATGACACAATGTACCCGGCTTCATTCATCGCGTTAAGGGCTCAAACACAAAACTGCGAGCTCGCATCGCATCGTAAATATCTGCGAGCTCGCACGATAACGTCAGATCTCATTTGCATCGCGTATTCCTGTCATATTACGTCATACTTGGTGACCCCCCTTTTAGTCCGCTCTGAGACAACTTTAGCGAAAGAGCGCGGCGCCTGAGCCGCCTTCTTTGTGTTGTAAAAAAAAACTGCTTCAGTTCTCAACTCATAGTAATTTCGAGTAAAATAGTTCCCTTCAGAGTTCATAATCGTATTAAATGGATGAATCCAGAATCTTCTTTTTCTTTTATATCTATTTAACAATAACAGCAGTGCAATTGGACCGATTTATGCAAAAATGATCCAACCCACAACCTAGTCAATTTCGAGTTTTTTAACCAATGTAATCAGAATAAGGTATATTTTAACATATCAAAGACTCACACCTCTATGTTCACAAATGTGGAAAATCCATATGATCCAACCCACAACTGTCATGTCGAAGACCATTTTTTAAAATGTATAAGTGTTTCATGCCACTTGAATCATTTTTGTGTTGCTTTTGTTACCGTAACATATAACCGTTCTAATTTGCTACAATGATTCAAACTATAATATTAAGCTGGTCCATCAGTTCAAAGAGCTCAGAAAGCTATAGAAAGAGCTATGCTCGGAGTTTCTCTGAAGGATAGGATTCGTAAAGAATACATCCGAAAGAGAACCAAAGTTATCGACATAGCTCAAATAATTAGCAAGCTGAAGTGGTGGCAGTGGGCCGGCTATATCTCGCGAAGAACCGACAACCGTTGGGGTAAACGTGTTCTTGAGTGGAGACCTAGACTTGGCAAACGTAGTATAGGACGCCCTCCGGCCAGGTGGGATGACGATCTGCGAAAGACTGCTGGCAGATGCTGGATGCCAAGCTGAAGACAGGGAGCTATGGCGCTCATTAAGGGAGGCCTATGTCTAGCAGTGGACTAATATAGGTTGATTATGATGATGATGATATAAAACAAGTTAAGATTTGACAAGTTAATATTTAAAACTGCTATTTCATCTAAGTACGTAAACGAAATAAAGTATATAAAGTTCAAAACACACAGAAGCCGGAGGAGTGGCGAAGGCGAAGGCGTGCCGGTTTTTCCTATGGCACCGCGTTCGCCACGGCCTGCGGTGTGTGTGTAGGCTTTCATAGGATTCCATAGAATACAACTCGCACGCCTTTGCATCCGCCACGCCTCCGGCTTCTGTGTGTTTCGTACTTTAACGAAAAATAAATAAATAAAATAAAATAAGTACAGGGCCAGCAGATCTAATATTAGATACAAGATGATTGCATTGATTAATTTAAGAAACCGAAGGGAAGCTGCAATAATAGACGATGTAGATGGTTTATGTGATGAACCTTATTCTGATTTGGACGAGGAGTAGGGCCAATTTTGTTTGTTTTGTCTTTTAAAACACAACAATGATTACTAATTTTTAACACACTTTGAATCATTTTTGCATTTTAATTTTTGCACCCTACATAGCTCTTTCCATACAAAATTAATTTTGTAATAATGATCCAGGCGCAAGTTTTCCCAATTATCTACTAAACTATTACAATTTATTCTTTATATTATTTATAGCAAAAAAGTTGAGTTTACATAGCATTAAATTAAATTAAAATAACAACATTTTGTATTACAAAGCTAGAGAAATACCACCACAAACTTAAATATCGATTATCTCGAAATGAGGTTTGTGTGGGTTGGATCATTTTTGCTTAAATCGGTTCAATTATCTTTTTGTGATCCATCTTACGCTTCCTAAAAACACGTCCAATACGGCGGACTAAACTTGAAGATATGGTTACCCTACAAAACGGTTCGCCGCACAAATTCGCATCGCAGAAATTCGCAAATCAAGTTCGTGTGACATCGCATCAAATCGCATCAAATCGCATCGCATCGCACCAAATCGCAGTTTTGTGTGGGAGCCCTAACACGAATAATCGCCGTAGCCCGCTAATGTAGCCCCAGCATAAGTCAGATATGCTGTCATAAAAAATGGCGCAGTGTATCAGCATTGCCAAAGGTGCCAGCCAATAACGAGGCAATGAAGTCATCGTGTCAGGAACGCCTCCGATTATTTGGGTCAGTTGAGCTATAACTAGATAGTTTAAAACAGTCCGCAAAACTGTCTTATTTTTTTTTGCAAGTCCCTACCTACCTATTGAGGAGGTATTGCAATTTTATTTGTTTCAAAGTGTCTAGATTTGATGAAATGCAAGAGATTTTTTTATTTATCAATGAAAATAAGTACAATGTTACATATATATAAACCTACCAGCAGTGGCAAAAAGTGTCCATCCGACTACGTTTTAACTCCGAGCTTCAACCACTACCTACGTCTTACACAAGACAGAATCATCTACAATGTTTAAAATCAATAGCTGCATTAAAATAACCTTGGTTGTCCATGACAATTCCTCAACACGTATCGAGTAGAAATCTTTACTTATTAATGTCACAGTTCAGTAATATTAAATCTCCAATTAGATAAGTAGGTTGTGCAATGTATTTTATTTTTTTGTTTCTACGGATATGATGGTCTGAAATAAATTATTTTAATATTATTGTGCTATACCTACCAATGATACTGAACTGTGCCTGCATTGATAGTTATACCACCTATGTTAATCGGAATCTACAGTTAATAGAAAATAGAATTTAATGAATTTCTAGAGAGGGTTTTTCTCTCTTTGTCCAGGGAAAACCATATACGATAACTAGAAGATGAAATTATCTTTCTCCTAACTTTAGGCAAATATACTCAGCCTATTCCGACGTCTGCTTATAAGTATCTACTTCGAACCAGCCTCTCCTGACTCTCTCGCGCAGTAAATAAACAGTGACATGTGATAGACATGTATACATACGTGTCCTCCTTGTTTTCCTCCCGTGAGGGTAGATCCCTGGCGGCGGAGGTGTACCCGGCCGCGCGCACTGCGGTCACCGGCCGCGCGGCCGACGTGCCCGCGCGCGACCCCGCCCGCACGTTCACGGTGCCTAGCCGCATCATCTGAACACACAAAACGATCCTAGACACACATATAGCAGGCCTTAGTTTCCCACTCCCACCAGTGGAATCCTAGGGAATAGTAAATCAGTAAATAAATTCAAACAAATTTTCAAAACTATTCTTTGTCAAAAGGTTATTACAAATGTCTGAGTAGGTATCTAGTCTAGAGGCAGAAAAAGATTGGGGCGAGTTTTGCTACAACTCGAAAACAAACTACCTAACAAGGTAAAGGTTTCTTGTAAGCTTCTTTACTTTAGGTAGGTACCTACCTTCAAAATAATTATTTGAACGAAAATCAAAGTGACCACTTTATTTCCTAGTTTTAATATAATGTATCTATTGAAATAAAGCACTTTGAGTTTAGGGAAAGATCAAAGTGGGGTGAAGGGATTTATTTTCTCCTTCCACTCCACGCGATTGTAGGTAAGTTAATTTATTTGTAAAATGCTACCTATCATGTAAGCCTCACAATTAACCCTGGTTGATTAAAATTCTTTATAATAATGAAAAATAATAAATTGTTTAGTACCTATCCAAATAAACCTATCTGTAAGTATATTTGTAGTGTGAAAAAGACAAAAAAACTCGCTAATTTAGAGACGCTATCAATAACGTAAAATCATGTTTGCCGCTCAGGTTCGCCGTAGATATAATAAGGTTCGATTGTATGATAAAAACCACCTTCAATAGATAAGAACACCTATTCCAAAAACTCAAGAGATATTTATGATTATCAGAAGCAAAGAGTTACTATCAGAAGTATGTACTTACCCCAGTGCCCATCCGACTAGGAACCTTCCTGCCGATCCCCGCGGTCTTCAGCGTCTCCTGAAAGGCCTCGTCTTCCCTCAGGTTGCGAGTGTCCAACGCCGGGGACACTTCGTTGAAGCCCGCATATAGCTCATCTTCTTCATCCACTATCATAGCAGTTCGCGGCTTCGCATCCGTGCCGACACGAGATGCGCTATAATAACGGGAACTCAACATGTTTTCATTCAGAAAGTCAAATAAATCAACTTTCAGCACTTTCCAACACGTTTCCAAGAAGTTCGATCACTTTTGTTGTGACGCCGTTACCATAGCAACCGTAATATTTGTCGATGACCTCGTCATCTAACACGTCATGTTAAAGAGGTTATACCTATTTTATTTCAACCTATACAATGTTCCTTATAAGGCCTATTCCACTATCCTTACCCTAACTAAGAGTGGTGTAATAATATTAGAGCGTAAGGGTCCCTAATTAGGGCGACCGGATGGATCCGGCAAGCCTTGCTCCCTAAACGCCCTAACTACCAAGCCCTGAATACCGTGTAGTGGAATACCGCTTTATAGGAGGCATGAATCTTACAGCCTGTCCAGATAGGGCGCTTTACGCGCGAGTGCCCTCCCGCGTTTCAATTTATATTGCGTCCAGATGCGGCGTTTTACGCGCGCTCCACTGTTCGCCCGAGTATTTCGACTCGCGCGTAGCACGCGCGTAGCACGCGCGAGTCGAGAGTCCAGCGCTTTACGCGCGTAAAGCGCCCTATCTGGACAGGCTGTAACTATTATCAATAATTAACCTCTGAGGGGGTAAAAGTTTGTATGGAAAATTATTTTTCCTTGGTTCGATTTACTCAAAACTCGGTATAAAATATGAAATAAATAATTAAATACGTATTTTTTATTTTTACAAAATAACCCTTACGGGTTGTGTCATAAATTTCTGGAAATTTGTTTCAAAAAGACTGATTCGCGGGCGAAGCCGCGGTGCGCATCTAGTGATCTATAAAAAGTAACACTATACTTGTAACTTAGGTTAAACTCTATTGTTATACGTACCTACTGTGATGTGATAATTATAAGGCACACTAATATCACCTTAATTTTAAGTACTTCTCTGTAAGTGAATTCTTTTGAGAAATAAAATGAACTAAAGAAATTCGATTAGCATCACTTTCATAGTGAAATAAATATTAGGTAATAATTTTATTTATGATCGCTTCCTCCTTCGGTCAATAAAGACATCAGAAGCGAATACTGTTGAGCTTCTGGATCTTTTTATAAGCTCTAAGCTGTTGGGATATAAGCATTCATTCTAGTTAGGTTTTTTATACAGGCCGTATTTCGTCGACCAAAACATCGGGCCAAAAGATTAGTTTCTTTCTATATTCCTTTGTCTTGCAGAAAGGTACTAGATACCTAAATATGTATCAAGTTATCTTACCTACTTGGAAACAAACAGGGAACTGAAATAATACAAGAATGCAATTTTACGATCTCTGCCAATATTTATTACTTACATGATCACTATCCAATACAATCAATTACCATCTTTCGTCACACCAATAAAACAAAATTCTAAACTAATTTAAATCTTATAAAAGCCATTGACTGAAAAACTGAAATCACAATGAAACATTTATCAGAACAGTGCTGATGGAAGACACTGAGGTAAATTAACTTAAGGCGACTAACGTTACGTTAGCCGTAGTTAACCGCTCGGTTCACATAAAACTGTAAAAATTACACTCTATACGATGATAAACTTTTGAATTACAAATTACATTGTATGACTCTGTTAATGAATAAACTCATGCGAATAAAGTATTACAAAAGTGTATCACCGTAAAGAACAGTTCTCTCCTAAAACTAATCAAAATAACCGACACTATTTCACATTCAAAATCTCTTTCTCTTTATGCATTCTCGAATCATTTCCTTCTTTCAAAAATCATTCAATATTTGATATAAAAATAAATGATTTCAAAACATTTTTCCATCATTTTTATCACTATCGTCAGAAGTACTAAACAATGAGTTTTTATTCATGATTTTCGTTCATCTTTACAAACTAACTACAAACTTACTCTTCAAAACAAAATTTTAACAACAAGAAATTAATATTCGTGACCCTATTAGACTAGTAGGAAATGCAAATATTTATTTTTTGTACATGTTTCACTTATCAATACGATAACACCAGATAAAATTATACAGATATGACTTAGATTATGTTTATGTAACAATCCGTAGTTTTATCTAATAATTGTAATAAACCAGAAGTAGCTAAGCAAAACTGAACTGTCTTTAGGTATAATTCAGTCTCCTTATGAAATAACATGTCTCATTCACACTTCCATTTAGAGTTATAATCCGTAATACGTAACACAAAAAATCTGGAGTTCTAGTTTTTTTTAAAGAGGATGATTGAACTTGTTTATCAACCCAGAATGGCACACAGGTTACAGGTTAAGTTATATTTACTTAATTAATTTGCGGAAGACATTATTTTTTATCAAGTTTGAAAGACAAGTGTTTTAGCAGGCGTATTTCGTACGTTTGCATATTTTTGAAATATATTTATATAGTTTATAGCACACAAAGAAATAATAACAGAAAACAAAATTTGTTTTCTTGTTGTCTTCATGTTTATTTGGGTGCTATAAATTATGTAAATATATTCACACGCAGTCAATTCTCCAATCTTTAAGAGTGTGCCTAAAACAAGTTAATCCTATTGTGTTACATTAGTTTCTGATTTAAGATACCTAGTTGCTATAATAACAGGTTTATCACGTGTGTTTGTTATATTATTTAGGATATCTCAGGAAGCGCAATTTGCTTCCTGATCACACTTCATTATTGGCAATATTACTCCCGGTTTTATAATTTTAGCGGAAGTTTCTGATAAATGAATGTACAAAAGTGGACACGTAACTGCTTATAACTAGGTTCGTTCTTTCCACAAAGTTATCTCTAAATCCTTAAAGGTATATTCAACAGTTTTCAATATTCATAGGAAGCTTATAAGGGTCACTCTAAATCACATCGTGAGCACCGAAATATATGGCCATAGCATCTAATTTAAACTCAAGCACTCGGCCACTTGCGTTCTGAGATACATGTATAATTTGACCTTTGTACTCGGATATTTAAAAATACAAAACCTGCTGGCTTTTAAATGGCAATATTATCGAGTTATTCCTAAAAACCTAATACAGCTGCATTGCCCACCGCAGCATCTAATGATGCTACTCTAAACCTGATCTTCAACTATCGATAACTGCTCAGTCAACCACTGAGATGGTACATTTTAGATCCTTAACATATGGCTAGCGTGGCTTCTTATTTTTATGAGACTTTTATTCATTTTTCTTACTGTTTTACATATTACTATGACACCAAAATTGTCGTAGAAATTCCTTTGAAGACAATAGTAGTACAGATATTCCTGAACAAAACAAGTTTCCTTGTTTTGTTTCCTTGGGTCGTCGAATAAGAAGCAGACAAAGTGATCACCCATTAAAGACTAAAAGTCATACAATACGTAAATTACTGAAGTTAAAAGTCTTGAAACAATTAATTGCAATTAATTACGTTTTAATTATAGTTTTCGTCATACTTACTACCCGAGACAGATCGCTCTCTAGGATGTGTATGCTAGCCTAGCTAGGTTGAATAAGCCTGCATCTGTATAGTGAGTTGTATCTTACGACATCCTATCCTGGGTTGTATACAACAGTAAGCCAGTGTCTGTATAGTAAGTTGTATTTTACGACATCCTATCCTGGGTTGTATAGAACCGTAAGCCTGTGTCTGTATAGTAAGTTGTATCTTACGACATTCTAGCCTGGGTTGTATACAACAGTAAGCCAGTGTCTGTACAGTAAGTTGTATCTTACGACATCCTATCCTGGGTTGTATACAACAGTAAGCCAGTGTCTGTATAGTAAGTTGTATTTTACGACATCCTTTCCTGGGTTGTATAGAACCGTAAGCCTGTGTCTGTATAGTAAGTTGTATCTTACGACATTCTAGCCTGGGTTGTATACAACAGTAAGCCAGTGTCTGTATAGTAAGTTGTATCTTACGACATCCTATCCTGGGTTGTATACAACAGTAAGCCAGTGTCTGTATAGTAAGTTGTATCTTACGACATCCTATCCTGGGTTGTATACGACGGTAAGCCAGCGTCTGTATAGTAAGTTGTATCTTACGACATTCTAGCCTGGGTTGTATACAACAGTAAGCCAGTGTCTGTACAGTAAGTTGTATCTTACGACATTCTAGCCTGGGTTGTATACGACGGTAAGCCAGCGTCTGTATAGTAAGTTGTATCTTACGACATTCTAGCCTGGGTTGTAACGGTAAGCCTGTGTCTGTATAGTATGTTTATCTTACGACATTGTAGCCTGGGTTGTATACGACGGTAAGCCTGCGTCTTTAAAGTGAGTAGTTTCTTACGACATTCTAGCCTGGGTTGTATACGACGGTAAGCCTGCGTCTTTATAGTAAGTTGTATCTTACGACATTCTAACCTGGGTTGTATACGACGGTAAGCCTGCGTCTGTGTAGTGAGTAGTATTTTACGACATTGTAGCCTGGGTTGTATACGACAAGCCTGCGTCTGTATAGTGAGTAGTATCTTACGACGTGCGGACGGTGGGCTAGATCTGGGTGGAGAAGCGCGGGCGCGGCAGCTCGAAGGCGTCGCCGTGCACGGAGCGCGCCAGGGCCTTGATGCTGGCCGCTATGTCTTGAGGCTCCTCGTAGTCCTGGAATGGGACAACTGGGTTTAATAGGAATTTATTTATAAACAATGTTTTGGGATTACTTATTACAGATAGGGTTAGAATTATACGATATACGTAGATAGACCAGTGCATATTCGACGATGGTTAATTAAAAGTTTCCGCAGATAGGGACATTAGATCCGCTAGTATTGAATAAATTGAATTCGGATGCCTTCTTTGCTCTGTAGCTATATTCTACGTCCCTTTGAGTGTCATGGTGTTAAGATACGTACGTCCTCGTCCAGGTCGCGCCTGCCCGCGTGCTCGTTGGGGAAGCGCGCGATGGTCATGGGCAGTGAGCGAGCGATGTCGCCGCGCCCGCCGCCGCGCGCTCGCGATATCTGGATGCCTTCGTCGTTGCTGCCCTCTGGTATAACAACAACGGTATTGTTAAGATTGGTATTGATTTATCACTACATAGTATAAAACAAAGTCGCTTTTTCTGTCCCTATTTCCCTATGTCCCTTTGACTGCTTAAATCTTTAAAACTACGCAACGGATTTTGATGCGGTTTTTTTTAATAGATAGAGTGATTCAAGAGGAAGGTTTATACATATAATAAAACCGTGCGAAGCCGGGGCGGGTCGCTAGTTGAGCTATATATAATACTCATAATATGTACCTATAGTATTAAATTTGACTTGTCTATGAGCTTATTTTGTAAGCCTAAAGAAATTGATTTACTGATTTACAAGGTCTGCTTAGCTTGGGGCTCGATTATACTGTGTGGATTGTCCACCATTATTTGTGTCTAGATTATTTCTAACTTGCATTGTGTTTTGTATAATACTTGTACCTATTGTAGCTTAAAAATGAATGAAATACAATCGAATTGAGAACCTCCTTTTTTGAAGTTGGTAGATAATACCCAAAAGGAAGCTACTGCCTTTCCCCTGTCAGGTTCCCTTAGTAGGCTCTCACGACATCTACTGAATGAGATGCGATTGGTCGATTCTGACGCCGCAACTGTCACGTCACATTTACGTCTATAGATAAGTACTAATCAGATCCAAGGACATTTTAAGGTAGGGTGGGTGTACCAGTAACAAACCGATTAAGCAACATTTTAACAGTAATTTTGATGTTGTGACTTAATTAAATATTACACAACCATTGCAAAAAAAGAATAACCTGCTTCTAGTCTACCATAGAATAAAGTAGCTTATTCGGATTTATATATTATTGTGCCAGTAGTGAACCAGGAAATAAAACAATTGGCTTAAATGAACAAAATTATTATAACAAGTCCTGAACTTAACAATCATCACAAACTGTTCATCAGTCTACAATCATCATCATCAACGTATATTAGTCCACTTCTGGACATAGGCCTCCCCCAATGAGCGCCCTGTCTTCAGTTTGACGCATCCAGTCATCTCACCTGGCCGGAGGGCGTCCTACACTACGTTTACCGAGTCGCGGTCTCCACTCAAGAACAAATTTACCCCAACGGTTGTCGGTTCTTCGCGAGATATGACCGGCCCATTGCCACTTCAGCTTGCTAATTATTTGAGCTATGTCGATAACTTTGGTTCTCTCTCGGATGTATTCGTTACGAATTCTATCCTTCAGAGAGTCTACAAGTTTCATGTAAAACTTAAATGCTATAAAGGTAATAACTAATTTGATAACTAGATAATTATGAAGTGATTCATATCACTTACATAATCATACAGTAAGGACAAAGTTTCTTGGCAGTTCTGAACATAGGCTCTGCGAACTTTTGCGCATGCACAGTTGCAAAGAAAACTGTTATTGCCATATAAACAAATATACAATCAGAAAATATCTAATACAGGGAGAAAATACTGATTTATAATAATAATGGCATTAAGCCATTATTATTATCCAGTGTTTGTTTTTTTTTAATCTTTAAATTGTATCATATCTCAATATTTAACCAATTACTTTGTTTTATCATTTGAAAAAATGAACAAAAACACAACAAACACTTTTGTACGCAACTGTGGTCAAGACAGAGATAGCGTCACAAACACCAAACCAATGCTGACGTGTGACAGAGACAAAAACCTCGTACCGAGTATTGCCGATAAAGATCGAAGTTAACAAAAGTCAAGATAAAAGAGATGTGCAATGTGCGTACTCGTGGGTGTTGTTTAATCGATTATAATTTAAATCGATTGAAATTAAGTGATAAAAAATGTTTATATTCGATTTTATAATGAGGTTTTAAATGTTCTTAAACAGTCGATACTCAAATAGTATTTAATAGATTTCTAAAATTTAAGTAAATCATGTCTTTTAAAATAGAAAACATAGTTTTACCAAAAAATTTTTTAATCCTTTATAAATAACAATTAATTAATGAGTAAATTCACTTTATTAGTAAATTTAGCTACTTAAATAATCTTCTATACCCTAAAATGACTGAGTTCAAAATGAAACTAATCGATTATGAAATTCGATCGATTATAGGATTGATTGTTTTTATGTAAGGTGCGTCTCTAGCCTAGACCACCGCCCCGCGCGCCCTACTCATGCCACCATTTGGTTCCTAAAAAGTGTTGCTGCGCAGCCTTCCGCGCGTAGTTCAGAACTGCCAAGAAACTTTGTCCTTACTGTAGCTCGCAATAAAATATTAAGGTCAAATATTATTAATAAATATTAAGTCTAGGATGATGGAGAGCATCCAGGAGGTGTCTAGGATGATGGAGAGCATCCAGGAGGTGTCTAGGATGATGGAGAGCATCCAGGAGGTATCTAGGATGATGGAGAGCATCCAGGAGGTGTCTAGGATGATGGAGAGCATCCAGGAGGTGTCTAGGATGATGGAGAGCATCCAGGAGGTGTCTGGAATGATGGAGAGCATCCAGGAGGTGTTTGATGATGGAGAGCATCCAGGTGTCTGGGATGATGGAGAGCATCCAGGAGGTGTCTTTGATGATGGAGAGCATCCAGGAGGTGTCTAGGATGATGGAGAGCATCCAGGAGGTGTCTAGGATGATGGAGAGCATCCAGGAGGTGTCTAGGATGATGGAGAGCATCCAGGAGGTATCTAGGATGATGGAGAGCATCCAGGAGGTGTCTAGGATGATGGAGAGCATCCAGGAGGTGTCTTTGATGATGGAGAGCATCCAGGAGGTGTCTGGGATGATGGAGAGCATCCAGGAGGTGTCTAGGATGATGGAGAGCATCCAGGAGGTATCTAGGATGATGGAGAGCATCCAGGAGGTGTCTAGGATGATGGAGAGCATCCAGGAGGTGTCTAGGATGATGGAGAGCATCCAGGAGGTGTCTGGGATGATGGAGAGCATCCAGGAGGTGTCTGGGATGATGGAGAGCATCCAGGAGGTGTCTGGGATGATGGAGAGCATCCAGGTGTCTGGGATGATGGAGAGCATCCAGGAGGTGTCTTTGATGATGGAGAGCATCCAGGAGGTGTCTAGGATGATGGAGAGCATCCAGGAGGTATCTAGGATGATGGAGAGCATCCAGGAGGTGTCTAGGATGATGGAGAGCATCCAGGAGGTGTCTAGGATGATGGAGAGCATCCAGGAGGTGTCTGGGATGATGGAGAGCATCCAGGAGGTGTCTGGGATGATGGAGAGCATCCAGGAGGTGTCTTTGATGATGGAGAGCATCCAGGAGGTGTCTTTGATGATGGAGAGCATCCAGGAGGTGTCTGGGATGATGGAGAGCATCCAGGAGGTGTCTTTGATGATGGAGAGCATCCAGGAGGTGTCTGGGATGATGGAGAGCATCCAGGAGGTGTCTAGGATGATGGAGAGCATCCAGGAGGTGTCTAGGATGATGGAGAGCATCCAGGAGGTGTCTTGGATGATGGAGAGAATCCAGGAGGTGTCTAGGATGATGGAGAGCATCCAGGAGGTGTCTAGGATGATGGAGAGCATCCAGGAGGTGTCTAGGATGATGGAGAGCATCCAGGAGGTATCTAGGATGATGGAGAGCATCCAGGAGGTGTCTAGGATGATGGACAGCATCCAGGAGGTGTCTGGGATGATGGAGAGCATCCAGGAGGTGTCTGGGATGATGGAGAGCATCCAGGAGGTGTCTGGGATGATGGAGAGCATCCAGGAGGTGTCTGGGATGATGGAGAGCATCCAGGAGGTGTCTTTGATGATGGAGAGCATCCAGGAGGTGTCTTTGATGATGGAGAGCATCCAGGAGGTATCTGGGATGATGGAGAGCATCCAGGAGGTGTCTTTGATGATGGAGAGCATCCAGGAGGTGTCTGGGATGATAGAGAGCATCCAGGAGGTGTCTTTGATGATGGAGAGCATCCAGGAGGTGTCTGGGATAATGGAGAGCATCCAGGAGGTGTCTTTGATGATGGAGAGCATCCAGGAGGTGTCTAGGATGATGGAGAGCATCCAGGAGGTGTCCAGGATGATTTAGAGTATCTAGGAGGTGTCTATGATGATTGAGAGTATCTAGGAGGTGTCTATGTTGATTCAAGAAATTTGACAGAAGGTTAATATTTTGATGTGAAGATAGAAATGGTGTACTACTAGTTCCTGGTGTGGCACTGGTGCACACACCCTAGCAGATTTTGTATGTACGGGATTTTTGTATGTAATGACATGTATGTAATGACATGTATGTAATGAATTGTATGTAATCACTTTCGTAAAGACACAGATGTGTCTTTACGAAAGTGATTATTCCTCTAGTTACCTATTATAGGAGCTGTTATTAACCACATACCTACATAGTTGCAAAACAATGTTTTATTGATTCTGTATGTATATTATGGATGTCTAGGAATCTATGATGTCTATATTGTCTGAAATAAATTAATTTGAATTTGAAAATGATTATTTTAAAATTTCGTACGTGAGTGGATAATTCTATACAAAGGATCTGTTACAATTGTGTTCACTGCTAATGTTTTGTTATCTACAATGTTGGCAAGCCTCATCATAAGTAAAGACAACAAACTCACCATCAGAGTCATAGTAATCCTGATCCGAGTTGAGCTGGTCCCTGGGCTCGGCGCCCTCCAGGTCGAACAGGTCGTCCGCGTCCAGCGAGTCTTCCTCCTGCGACAGGCTTCTGTTGTTCTGGACACAAAGCAAAACCTGTCAGGCGCATCGCATGCACGCTGGGGGTTTTATTTCAACTATATTAATTTTTGTTTCATTCATTTATAGAATTTATTTATAAACTAGAATAAATGGATGTATTTTATTTGTAACAACAATAGATAGGGTTAAGCTCGCCTTTGTACATGTCCACTATTTGTATACATTTTGTATTATCTTGTGTGTGTGCAATAAAGATACTACATTGCGTACACTGCAGGGCAAAAGCCTTCCTCCATTGCTTCCAGCTTTTTCTGATATCTAGGTATTTAATGGCATCTATGCCATGAGCCAGTCTGGAAGGCGCACATGTGTTTACATTTTATAATATACTGTAATTTTGTTCTTCTTTGACAGGTATTATTTTAGAATAATAAAATAGAAGGTAAAGAATTTAAAATTATGTATTTGTTTAATATTAGGTCCTTACATATGAAATTGGCGTTTTGTATGGGAGGAACAAAAAGTCGAATATTTTTTAATATAATATATTTAATTAATCAAAGTATGAACCATTATTTTCTATGCACTTTTGCCATCTTATAGGTAGTTCATTGATCCCTTTACTAAAAAAACCAGTCGGACGGGAATCAATAAAATCTTTGAAGGCGATTTGGACTGCCCCATCGGAGTTGAATTTTTTCCCTTGCAAGAAGTTATCCAAATTTCGAAAAAAATGGTAATCTGTTGGAGCAAGGTCCGGGGAGTACGGAGGATGTCTTAGACTTTCCAATTGAAGCTCTTCTAATTTAGTAGTCGACGCGCGTTTGCCGGTTTGCTTCAGTCAATTCGTGAGGTACCCACCTTTCAAGCTTTTTAATCTTCCCAATTTGCTTCAAATGAATTAAAACAGTTTTATCACTAACACCGCAGCCTGCAGCTAACTCGGACGTGGTTTGCGATGGATCCGCTTCCACAATAGATTATCAACTTGAGTCTCAGGCCGTCCACGGGCCTTGTTCTGCAAGTCGAAATTTCCAGAACGAAAACGTTGGAACCAAAAACGAACTGTGTTTTCTTTTGCAACACGACCGCCATGCACATCATTCACCCTTCGAGTTGTTTCCGCAGCACTAGTGCCACGGCGGAACTCGTACTCGTAAATAATGCGATATTTTAAGTTTTCCATTTTGTAAAATGAGTGACGCAAACAGAAAAAAACAGAAGAAAAAAAACAAATGAATGACGATCATCGAAGCACAAATACATGAGTCTATAGCTGTACAAATTTGAATTTGGAATTCCTTACCAAAGAGGAGAAATTTGTGATTAAAGTGGCTAGTACGAAAAACGCCAATTTCATATGTAAGGACCTAATATATGCTAAACAGTTGTTTGGACATCCTTTTAAATTTTAAAATATACTTGTTCTAGGATGTCCTACTCTTCCTTATACATACATGAAATTTTGTGCTTTGTCAGGCAGCCCAAAACTTTGAAAGTTTATAGTCATATTCTATCTTAGATCTTCTGTCTGTGTGTCTTATTATAAGTACTAGATGCGCCCGCGGCTTCGCCCAAGAACAAAATTTTTTTTTCGTGTATACCTTTTTCAAAAACACCCCCTAGGGGTTATTGTGTAAAAATAAAAAAAACGTATTTAATTATTCACTCGATAATTTATTTATACCGAGTTTAGAGTGAATCAAACCAAGAAAAATTATTTTCCATAAAAAATTTACCTAAGTAGTAGGTAAATTTTTTATGGAAAATAATTTTTTACCTTACTTTTTTACCTTATCATAGTAGATAGTAAGATGTACATAATTACATATTTACCAATCCCTAATAAGACACACTTATACATAGTCATTCAGATATAATTATTGATGGGAATAATAACAAAATATAAATAAATAAAGAGTAAGATGTACATAATTACATATTTACCAATCCCTTATAAGACACACTTATACATAGTCATTCGGATATAACTATTGATGGGAATAATAACAAAATATAAATAAATAAAGAGTAAGATGTACATAATTACATATTTACCAATCCCTAATAAGACACACTTATACATAGTCATTCGGATATAACTATTGATGGGAATAATAACAAAATATAAATAAATAAAGAGTAAGATGTACATAATTACATATTTACCAATCCCTAATAAGACACACTTATACATAGTCATTCGGATATAACTATTGATGGGAATAATAACAAAATATAAATAAATAAAGAAACCATTCACGCAAAACTCAAATTACCTACCATTATAAATCAAGGTCATCCGAATGTCTACAACAATATACCTACATCTAAATGAATCAATAATGATACATACCTTAGCATAATTATGAGTAAGTTTTTTGGCATCTTTGATGGAGGACAGTCTTCTTCTCTGCAGAGGAGGGAGCTGTGGGGACGGAGGCCCGTTGTCCGCTTGCGAGCCCCAGCTGTTGTCCACGCTCTGAGCTTTACTTATAATGCTGAAAGGCAAAAGTTTTGTATGAGTTACAGCTTATAATGCTGAAAAACAAACTATTAAAGTTTGTATGAGTAACGGCTTCACTGCATAGTATCAAACAAAGCCGCTTCCCGCTATCAAGTCCCTATGTATGCTTAGACCTTTTAAACTATGGAAAGGATTTTAAGGCGGTTTTTATTAATAGATAGAGGGACTGAAGAGGTTTATATGTATTATAAATTATGTATAATAAATCCATGCAAAGCTGCGGCTAGTCGCTAGTTATATATAATGCTTAAACTTAAACATTTTGTGGTTAAAAGATCAATAGTACCTCTCAGGCATTTAACTACAAAATGTTATATTTAAAACATAGAGATTAGAAATCTATGCAAAATATCTAGGTCAGTGAACACATATAACCTCATTTGTTTATAATACCTCTATTTGAAACGCAAGGTTTGCATACTTAAGTCATGGACAAAATCAATTTAATGCTGCTAAATGTCATAGGTAGACCTCTTAAGTACGAAGCCACATACCTAGATATGATCTTATGATCGCGATGAGCTTTTTCCCTGAAAGCTTCATATTCAGCGTACTTCTGCTCCCGGAACTGCCTGACATTCTCTTCAACTGCCTCCAGCTGAGACTGCAAGGTTTGGTTCATGTGTTTGCTGAGCGTGCCGATTACTTGTTGAGCAGGCGGCCATTTCTTTTCACTGATTATCATATTGTTTGTGTCATAATTCTCTTTCATTTCCACATCAGTTGAAACTTCTGGCACGAGTAGGTTGAATACAGGGGAATAATTTTTAGATTTCTTCAAGTTATTTATGTGGTCATGTGTAGTCTGTAATATAAAATTTAATACATGAATATAGGTGGTAAATTATTGACATTGATGCATTCAACACAATAAGTGTTTTGGAAGTACAATATTACAAGCTTTTAATTTTTATGCTCACAACATAGAACACAAAAACACATATAAGGACATGTTATTTAGCATAAACTTGTAAGGTTGGTTGGTTGGAGACAATACCTGTAAGTTTTTATTAATAAGGCAGATATTGGGTCGGTTTTTGTCCTGTAGTATAGCATAGATAGTTTGTCCACAAGATAGGCAGGAGTGCATGGTCCAGTTCCCCAGGAACCGTTGGCTTATCAAGGCTGGCTGTGCTACTTGGATCTTCAGATCTTTTGAAGCACATGACAGAAGTTTCTGAAAATTTATGTTTATTTTTATTTTTAAATGTATACCTACAACAGTATTTTATTTGTCAATGATGAGGGGGTACAAAGAACAGATGTAAATAATGATTATTGGTTTTTAGTATTCCTTACCATTGAAAATAAGTAAAAATTTTATGTAAGTATTTTGCTATTTATACTCTCATGCTTTTTAATTTTTTTAGATTAATATTTTTTTATTTTGTAATCTCGAAGCAGCAACTTTTCATGTTCTAATAATAATAATATCTTACTTACTCAGACTATAGAACTATCCTTAATTATATTTACTTGTTGTTATTAGTGCTTAGGTTTATGTAATTTTTGGCTTTAATAAAACAAATGAAGTTAAGTATATTTTTTAAGTATTCTCGACAATACGAGAATAGTAAAACAAAAGAATATTATTTGAATTTGCGAACTTGTGCATGCATGTCAATAAACACGCTAGAAGTGGGTAGGTAGGTACCTATATAGAAAACTATACAAAACACCGCACGGCACGTGCGAAACATCTCTGGTAACTGCGTAGGCCGTAGGTAAACTTATTTGCTAAACGATGATCGTTTCATTCAATTTAATAAATAGATAGGTATTTTTGTCTAATACAAATAGAATAGGCCCTTAGAATATCAAGGTCACGACATGTTTACCGACTGTACATACCTCACTGAAATATAAATCCCTTTGTTCCGTGGTAGATAGTTCCAGTTTTCGAATGTCTACATTTCCTTCAACTTTATCGCTTTCCAGCTTCACGTTTAAGCATTTGCAAGCGCACAAAGCCATGTTTCGGTAGGAAGACGATTTCCTTGATTTACTAAACTCAAAAATGAGAAAAATCTCAATCAAATCCAATCCAAAAGCGTGATGTTGTTTGTCTTGTCTTGCTTGTTTTTTCTTTCTTTCTTGCGTGATTGAATTTGTTGTTTTGGTTCGGTTAATTTGATTGGTTAATATTTTGGTGGTGTTGCCCTTCGGGTATCTTCCAAAAATGAAGGTCTACAAAGATTACATTTGTCTCTTTCTTTGCCGAATAGTGCAATCCGGGGTTTTTTATTCCTTCGTTTGTGGTTCTTCATGTAAAAGACAACGTTAGACATTTTTTCACCTTTTCAATTAATTTTAGTTAAAACAAAGTCTGCAGTTAGCTCAATTTTTTCAATTGTTTCTAAGTTCAATATTTTCTACTCCTTGATTGTAATTTTTGTTGTTAAAGTTAAAACAACTATCTCTTTTACTCGTAGCTAGGCTATATGGGATTTACAAAAATGGTCATGTCCAATATGGAACAAGTAGTAATGAGACACCGTCGCCACTCTGTATAACAAACAATACAGAGCGGCAACGTTTCATAACTACGTCTAGTGTGATAATTGGTCCGATCAGATTTGAGTATCTTTCCCTGCCATTTTCTCACAGCATACAAAACAAAAAACAATGCGTGTGACGATGAGTACGATGACTAGACTAACAATCGGTGTTTGAGACAAAGTAGGTAGTAGAATACATTAGGGAATCAGAAATAAAACATGAATTTGAGTAAATCTTACTGAATGAAAACAAACCTTTAAAACGAAGAAAATTACAATCAAGTAGTATTAGAAACTTATTGAATCAGTTGACCTACATCTACGTAGACTGTTTGCAACAATTTGCAATAACCTCAATTGTTTCAATTATTATTGTAAATCCCACTGCGGGGTTAAAACCCGCCTCCTCTCCCGCCTCCTATTAATTCAGTCTCTAACAAGGGAAGCTCTGTTTGTTCACCTTATCCTCACTTAGGACGGACAGACCTGGTTTTTGACGCAGAGACCAAAGTTCAGCCTCGGAGTGTGCCCGAGGACTATCATAATGGAGCGCAGTATCCTGAGAGTGGAAACAATTGCAAATTCCAATATTTAATAAAAAAACTTACTTCGACCATATCATTCAAGATTATTCAATTACAAGTTATTTTGGTCCTTCTAAAATAGCTTTATTTTTTTACTGATTGAAATGTTGTCTTGTTCCAGACTAATGAAATCGATAAATCTAGCGCTGAAAGCGTTGGAGTGGCAGCCCTGGTTATGTCAACCAAATGTCAATGTCATTTTAAAAATTACGTCAATATCGTGAACGTCAACGTCAACGCAAAATAACCTCATTTCATTTAATTTTTCAATATGTAGTTGTAGGTACTAGTATTTGAAATATCTTTTGAGATACGTGGCTAGGTCTGTTTCAAGTAAATACTAATTTTATAGTGCAGAACGCTCACTGCATTCCTAATATTATATCGGTTTAATGATAAGTCTCGTGTGTGATTTTTGCTATAATGTCGAAAAGAAGTCAACCCAGCTGGTCTCCACCGGCAAGACCTGAAAATCGGCCTGTTCTTAGGCTATTCAACAGTTTAACGAGACAGAAAGAAGTATTTATTCCTGCTAGTGGTAACCGAGTCAATTGGTACAGTTGCGGACCCACTGTCTATGATGCCTCTCACATGGGCCATGCCAGGTAAATAGGGACAGATTTCAACACTGTCTGTCTATCGTGTACTTGTTTAGCTCATGTCATCAATTTATATTAAATTAAACTTTTAAATAAGGTGTTAAAAGTTTATGTTGAGGTACTTATCATAATTTTGATGCGGTTTTGTATTACTGAACACACATTCCATATTATATTTGTACCTATGTTTGATTGAATTGAACCAGGTACATGTAAATTTGTGTCTAGTCTCCTAAAATCAAGAAATAACCTTTCCCATCCATCATCAATAATTCTTGTTCTACTTTCCAGGTCATACATATCTTTTGATATCTTACGGAGAGTTATGTCCGATTACTTTGGATATGATATTTTTTATGTGATGAATATAACAGATATTGATGATAAGATCATCAAAAGAGCCAGACAACAGTATTTGTATGAAAAGTATGTGAAGGAGAATAAGGGTTTGAGTGATGTCATAGATGATGCAACTCAAGTAGTGAATTACTATGAAGTTGTAGTCAAAGAGACCACTGACCCAGATAAAAAGAATGTGATGCAAAAACTGCTGGACAGGTACGATTCAGCATGTGCTCGGTGGATTCAGCCCACACCTACCTACCTACTTGCACTTTTATTGCATGCTTTGCATAAACATATTTTTATTTTGCTTACTTCACCTAGATTTATTTTCAAATAATGCCACCATAAACTAAATTAAATGGTTGATTTTACGTTTCATTATTTCAAGTAATTAATAAAATGAAAAAGCAGAACTACAAATTTTGTTAAACCAACAGTGGGTAGGTAAGGTGAAGCATAGGGGAAATCAATTATCACTTTATTACCTATAGTTTAAATTTGACTTGTCTAAGTGCTTATTTTGTAAGCCTAAAGAAATAAAGATATTGATTTACTGATTTACTAGGGTACAATGCTAGTTGATGATGATATTCTAAAGCTGATTATTTCTATTTCAGTATGGCAGTAGCAGTAGAAACTCTTAAGTTGGCTGTTGAGTCGAAAAATGATGAAAAAATTATTAAAGCTAGATGCAATCTTCTTAGTTCTGCAAAGAATCCTATTTCCGACTGGCTAGATAGCAAGTACGGTGGCACGGTCACCGACCACTCAGTATTTACCGAGCTCTCCCGATATTGGGAGAATGAGTTCCATAAAGACATGCAGGCTTTGAATGTAAGACAATTCATCCTATATTAAAGTTATCAAATATTCATAACTAAATATAAGTCACGTACGAGTTAAGGGAAATGATTTGTCAATAGCAATAAATAACAATCCACACAGAAGCTAAGCAGAGATTGTGTTATGGGTACTAGATAACTGAACTCGATGTTAAGATTTTACCCCGAGACACACACACACACGCACACAGTGTCTTCATTTATGATACTATCTAAACATAAGAGTAAAAATAAGAATTTATACATACCTATCATGCATTTATATATATAGTTATATGTACCTATACCTTTTTTAAAGTCCTTTTTCATAGTTTTGCATAGTTATAGTTTAGGAATAAATACAAAGTTGCTCTCTATGGTCACCAAAATCAGTATTCCTATATATTACCCTAACTATACAGAGGTATTAAAATAAGTTTATGATAGGTATAACAACTGCACAAATGATAATCAAAAATTCCTTGTAATTTAATAATAAGACAAAATAGGTGAAGTCTTTATACTTAAAATAACATAGAAAGGTATTTTTTACACATAGAAAACACTCAAACACCCTGAACAAATATCTTCAAAACATAAAAATATTTGTCCCAAGGCGGGATTCGAACCAGCAACCTCCTGTGTCACAGTCCGACATTGGCCCGCCCTTTGTCAAACCTCTGACTACATTAAATTTAATTAAATAAATCAGAATAATAATATTATCAATAATTTACAGGTTTTACCACCAGATGTATTAACAAGAGTAAGTGAATACGTCCCACAAATAATAACATACATTCAGAAAATAATAGACAATGGTCTCGCATACGAGTCAAACGGCTCCGTATACTTCAATGTGAGTGAGTTCGACAGCAGAGAGAAGCACCACTACGCACGGCTAGTGCCAGAAGCATATGGAGACACTAAATCATTGCAGGAAGGAGAAGGTAATAAGACTTTTTTTAAGCATTAAATAAGTAACGATTCATCATAATCATCAGCCTATATTAGTCCACTGCTGGACATAGGCTTCCCCTAATGAGCGTCATAGCGCCCAGTCTTCAGCTTGCCGCATCCAGCATCTGCCAGCAGTCTTTCGCAGATCATCATCCCATCTGGCCGGAGTAAGTAAGAGTAAGATTGCAATCTACATACATAATACCCGTTTTAAAGAACCACGTGGGCTTAGACAACGCTATTAAAAGACGTCTCCATTGCTTCAGGAGCTTTAAAATATAAACTTTTGTTAGGCTCTGCTCAATAAGGCTCACCATAAGCTGTTATTGAGTGAGTGTTAGTTGCATACATAAGGCATTCACTGCACAGTCGTTGTATTGAGGCCGATGGGGCGGGCGGCGGCAGCTCCCCGCAGCTCTACTTGTTCGAATATAGAATGGACATGTGTTAAGCTACGATTCCGTCGCGTAAGCTTTAATAGCTAACGCGACGGAATCGTAGCTTAGCGGTGTCATGCCGCCCAAATATCCGAAATTCCATCTAATTAGGTACTGCTTGAGCTATCGAACTGCGTAAAAACTACAGTCGGTCAAACGAAACTCAAAGTTCATACATTTAAAATAAACTAGCGACCCGTCTCGGCTTCGCACGGTTTTATTATATACGTAAACCTTCCTCGTAAAAACCGCTTCAAAATCCTTTGCGTAGTTTTAAAGATTTAAGCATACATAGGGACATAGGGACTGAGAAAGCGTCTTTGTTTTATACTATGTAGTGATGTAACCTATGTAAGACCAATAAGAAGTTCATGAGGCGTATTTGCGTTATGTTCTATGCAGGTTAATACATATATCCTTATTTAGAGGAGAAAAGGCGCTAAACATCAAACATCAAAACTTTTCAGGTGATCTCACCGACGACACCGTTGAAAAGAGATCCCCCAATGACTTCGCGCTGTGGAAGCGCAGCAAGGCCGGCGAGCCCTCGTGGCCTTCGGCCTGGGGCGCGGGCCGGCCGGGCTGGCACATCGAGTGCTCCGCCATGGCCTCCGACGTCTGCGGCGCCAAGCTGGACGTGCACACCGGCGGCGTCGACCTCAAGTTCCCTCATCATGACAATGAGCTGGCTCAGAGTGAGGTAACGAATCCTACTAATGTTATGAAAGCGAAAGTTTGTAAGAATGGATGGATGGATGTTTGTTACTCTTTCACGCAAACACTACTGAACGGATATGGATGATTGTCATTTTCGTCGTTACTAAAGGAACAACATAATTATAGGCAAATATATGTACTACATATATTGCACATATATTGTATATTGTACATATATTGCAAATGTACATGAAAGCCACATAATGCCCTCAGCCTCAGCATGGGTTGGCGGTTTTCTAGCTATCAAAGCGGTCTACCGTCAAGAGACCTACATAACGTACCGTCTCGTCGATAGAAAGGCAAGCAGCATCCATAAAATCACTAAGATCTAGAAGTGAGTTTTTTATAAGTATATTGTTGACTGACAGTTATTCCAAAACGTCAGCCACTATAAAATATAAATTACAAAATAAAGGTAACTACATGGATTAAAAATGATTAATAAATTATGATTAATATATAGTATAAAATAAAGTCGCTTTCTCTGTCCCTATGTCCCTTTGAATGCTTAAATCTTTAAAACTACGCAACGGATTTTGATGCTGTTTTTAATAGATAGAGCGATTCAAGAGGAAGGTTTTTAACGTATAATAAACGTGCGAAGCCGGGGCGGGTCGCTAGTATTTATATAAAAATATGTCAAAAGAAATCATAGCAGAAGTACAACAAAAGTCAAAAAATATTAAATAAGTTATGTTAGAGTTTATTCGTGCGCAGGCGCATTACGACGAGCCGGGCTGGGTGAACTACTTCCTGCACACGGGTCACCTCACCATCGCCGGCTGCAAGATGTCCAAATCACTCAAGAACTTCGTCACAATCGCGGATGCTCTGCAGCGACACACGGCACGCCAACTGAGGATAGGTATAAACATATTCACATAATAGTCTTTATTTGGTAATAATTATTACATGTCAAAAATTGTAAACATATTTTACTGTATAAAATATAACAATAACATTCAAAGTATAATAATTGTAACACGTCTTCACATCACTCTAATATTATAAATTTAGTTTGTTTGGATGTTTGTTACCTCTTCACAACTACTGAACGTAACGGGCTGAAATTTTGAATAGATGTAGTTCTAGGCCTGGAATAAAATAGGCGCAGCTAGTATTCCTATGCATTACCTCTGCGGGATGAGATCCGCCTGCGACGCAGGAGGTTGCGGGTTCGATTCCTGCCCTGGGACAGATGTTTCTCGACGACCGATGTGGAGCGGTGGGCGAAGGTCCGCCTGCGACGCAGGAGGTTGCTGATTCTATTCCCGCCTCGGAACAAATTTGTGTACGATCTGCAGAAATTTGTTTCGTTGGTCTGGGTGTCTAATATGTATAATAGAAGCGTTTTACATAAAATAAAACGCATATTAATTTACTTACCTTCGTAAACGTTTATATAACTGAGATAGGCCTAACATTTCCCGCCATATAAATAAGTATTGGCTTTGACTTTCTGTAAAAAGTACTAGCCAATCAGTAACCTCGTCCAAAGAGGAGTTGGCCAATCCGGTGTCTTCCCGCCACCGGCCGCTACGTCAGATGTACGCTTGTGGCGCCGACATCTTTTTTCTTCATTGCGTCGAATATCACCAGGCAGAATTTAAAATGTAAACGTTTACCAAGGTAAGTAAATTAATATGCGTTTTATTTTATGTAAAACGCTTCTATTAATTTGACTGTACCTTGGTAAACGTTTATATAACTGAGACGTGTTTGTTATCGCCTGGTGGTGGTGAAGACACTCAACGCCAATGTGAACTTACTATTTTTTAAATAATGTTATAATCGTAAGCCACCTCGCTTTGAATGCAAATTAGTCATTTTGACATTCAAAACTGCAATACGTATGGTCCAAAACACAATTAAAATAGCCTTATATAAACAGATGGCTTAAATAATTAAAAGACTTTTATGTCTTGTTTCGACTGGTTCTGAAATCAATATCATAGAGATACCATTTTTAAACAAATTTATCCCACTCTATCATGATGATGATAGAATGTGCCATCGATCCTAGTATAATAAATAAATAATTCTGAACAAAACCCCACATAGTATCATACAATAGGGCCGCCCAGCTCAGCATGAATATGTTCTGAGTGATTGGGTACTGATGACTGATAAACTTATAACAATAAATTGCTAAATATGTTCGTATTGTATCAGTATACCTAACTGTATAATAATACTTCAGCAGCTTAACTTCTTTTAGAAACAACTTTTGTAATGTGTACAACCTTCGGTGACAATAAATCATTGCACAACTGAAAACTAAAATATCTGCTCCAAAATGCGAGTAGGTAGTTACTAGGTATTTAACTCATTAATTTTCTGGACATAGTACTCGTTTTAACCAATTGAAAGCATGTGGAAAAACAGTTATTACATTAACATTTCAATTTATTGCAGTGCGCTGTAATACCTGAGTAGGTACTTTATGAACCTTTATGGTGAAGCTTTGTATGTCCATCTAAAATGTCCAGTTATGGGAAGTTCTTATAATATATTTGAATAACTGGTTTTTCCTCCCCACAATGTTTGGACTAGATTACAAGTTTTGCGATAAGACTTGTGTACATTTCCACTGTAGAAGCGTAAGAAACCTTAGATCCGATACACATTCTTTTTCCTTATACTTGTTTTGCTCTTAAATACGCACTGGGTAACCACTGGGTCCTTCTAATGTTATTCGAATATCATACCGAATAGATTTACAAATTCGCACCCGAGAGCATATAGGTACTTAATATAGAGAGGTCTATTGAGACATCAATAAAATTAAGACCAATAATGGTAACTAGCAAACCCTAGATTACCAAGCAGCTTGTGACAGTGAAACCAAGTTTACTTCGAGAACCAACGATATTTGTAACACTGTAGGTATTATACTTGTGCATGAATACCTCACCCATTGTCAATGTACCTCGAAAACAAGCTCTTCTTTTGAGATGCAGTAGTGTCTGTTGTACTACAATGTTTATAAAATAATAAACAAGAACCATTTTCCGCTTAACTAGTAGTTATGTTGAAACGTCTCACGACAAATTACTGAAAATCTGACGTCATCGCTTAAGAAGCGATAATATAGATTCACTTTTATTCTTATTAAGTATCACAGAGTGCTAGAGTTTAGAAGCTGACAATGATCGCTTACTTGTAAAGAATAGTGTAACACTATATAAAATATAAACAGTTCTTTACGTCAAGGACAGTGGCTGTCCTTTACTGACGTTCAAAAACAAGACATTGACGACTTTCCAAGGTTTTTATTACTATAGTGCGCAAACCCTCAATTGCTCACGGTCATTTCTAAGAATGATGATGATGATGATGACAGTTTCAAATATTAATTCTAAAAATGTACTAGTATTTGCGATGTCTAATACAGTTGAGAATACATTCAACAATTTATCATACAAAGCAGTTAAAAGAAATGCAACTTATGATAAAAAGTATGATGAGGGTAGTTGTAAATAAACGCGTGAACGTTAATTACCGTACACACCTTTATACAAATAACCAAGAAATGCCACCGGTTATAAAAAGTATGAAGAGGGTAGTTGTAAATAAACACGGGAAAGTTTCTTATCGTTCACACCCTTATCGTTCCCACAATCATAAATCCGGACATGGGTTGAGTACAATTCAGAGCCCATACAGGTGGCTATATGACATAGTGCCGCAACGCCAGTACTATCACCAAATCTCCTTCTTTTTGTCTGACAAGTAGTCTTTTAGACAATGTACTCTTAAAACGGTCAGGCCAGTGAGTGAGCTAGACCCATACATTTGCGTGGACATATCCACTGATAGACAGTATCTTGATACTGAAGGCAACTTTGTGCAAGATATTGTGTTTTTGGTAGACGCTACCTTATTTATACTAACAACTATCTCACGCACGCAACATTCAAATTCGTGATGGAATGAGGGATTTCGTATCCCTGTTCTAATAATAGGCACTAAATTTTTAATGCGGGTGGGCAGTATTTATCTTATAATTCATTTCCATAATTATTCGTGGTACCCACCCTACAATTGTTAATCATTTTAAAGAACTTGTCTCGTCAATGAGAAGTTTTGTAAGTAGACTGAATAACTTATATGTGTGTTAACCTTAGAGTCTTTCCTGCAATCTCATGAATCCAAAGGGTTCTTATATCTGCTACCGTTCACATATCATACAGTGTAAAAAATAGTAACTCTGGGTTAGACTATGTCGAATGTAATTCAGCTCGAGGGCTTCGGCTTGCCCTTAATTCACAATGACACCTCAACTAGCTGCTTTACGCAATTTATAATTTTCCTATAAAAATATCAGCCAATCGATAAATTTATCAACCCATCACGCTTATCAGCCCGAGTTTCTTACGATATTCTTATATGACTTTTGTCACAAGTACGGTTTATCAGAAAATTTTATTATTCCATCAGCTAAACAGCTCCTTCTGAATGTTAATGTCTAACAAGAACAGAAACTCCGTCTATATAGGTATCGAACCTCCCAAATCTTTTGTTGATCGGTATGTAATACACGAATCATATACATACATAGATATTGGTAAGACATTTGTCAATAGGTACGCGATACCCTGCACTTTTTATTTTGATGCTTCTATTTAATAATAGTTAACCTTCCTGGAAGTTCTAGTCAATAGGTACGCGATACCCTGGACTTTTTATTTACATCACTGTTGGAGGTGCACCACGTTGCTTTTATAGTTAGCCTTCCTGGAAGTTGTTGTGAGTAGGTACGCGATACCCTGGAATTCATCGCTGGTGGAGGTACACCACCACGATGAATTCCTTTATCCAAACAAGCAACCCTTTCTGAAGCTTATGGAAACACATATTTATGTTGAATAAGACTCTTCATTCGAGAATAATGCTCATCACGTCCAAGACAATTTAAAGCTAAAAAATATTCGGTTCGCCCGAATTTTTATATGTCATCGCAGCCGTGCGAGGGAGCGTAATAAACCCTGCGAGGGTTTTATTATATACTTGCAAGGAGATGACAATGCGCCAGCCATTGTAGCCCTGCGAGGGCGTTAACACAACACTGCGAGGGTTTTTATTTTTTGTCCAAGATAATCTAAAGCTGAAAAATATTCGGTGCGCCCGAATTTTATTTATGTCATCGCAGCCCTGCGAGGGTGCGTTATGAACCCTGCGAGGGTTTTATTATATATTTACTTGCAAGGAGATGACAATGCGCCAGCCATTGTAGCCCTGCGAGGGCGTTTAAACAACCCTGCGAGGGTTTTTATTCCTTGTCCAAGATAATCTAAAGCTGAAAAATATTCGGTGCGCCCGAATTTTATTTATGTCATCGCAGCCCTGCGAGGGTGCGTTATGAACCCTGCGAGGGTTTTATTATATATTTACTTGCAAGGAGATGACAATGCGCCAGCCATTGTAGCCCTGCGAGGGCGTTTAAACAACCCTGCGAGGGTTTTTATTCCTTGTCCTAGATAATCTAAAATTGAAACATATTCGGTGCGCCCGAATTTTATTTATGTCATCGCAGCCCTGCGAGGGTGCGTTATGAACCCTGCGAGGGTTTTATTATATATTTGCAAGAAGACAATGCGCCAGCCTTTGTAGTCCTGCGAGGGCGTTAAAACAACCCTGCGAGGGTTTTATTCCTTGTCCAAGATAATCTAAAACTGAAAAATATTCGGTGCACCCGAATTTTATTTATGTCATCGCAGCCCTGAGAGGGTGCGTTATGAACCCTGCGAGGGTTTTATTATATACTTACAAGGAGATGACAATGCACCAGCCATTGTAGCCCTGCGAGGGCGTTAAAACAACCCTGCGGGGGTTTTTATTCTTGCAAGAATGCACGAGGTGTTTTGCTTAAAAATCAAGGTACTTAGCTCATATTGAAGAATAGGAACATAGAACCTATCAGTATTTATCCTTGAAATGTATCTTGTCAATCGTGGACTTAAGAAACATGTTTATATTTGCATTTTCTACACTTCTGTTTCGTACAAAAACAATAGGCAATGAAATATGTATCTACCCGCTCCTGAAAAAAAAAGGTTACTTTCTTGCCAACCTAGATTAACACTCAGTGCCCTTGCAAAACCAACTGCTCTGTGCAATGGTTAGGCAGTGAATACGTTAGACAACCTAGTAGATTAATCCACCCGACGACATTGCGTGTAGGCCACGTGTTATTTGCACAAGTGTGCAGATACACTCAACATATCATATTTTGTATATTCGCGTATAAATTATGGGCAGGTGACAACCAAACGTATCGTACATCGTACGCGTTGCCCACGTGGCTGCGTGGCCCAGAATAACCAAAACAACGATATTTTAAAGTACTCACGATGTTATTTCCATTACCATCCAATATTGACCTCCTTCTCCAGTTGTCTTTCAAGTCTCGTTTTCACGACATTGGTCAGAATTTTGCATATTATATCGTGTTTACATCCTTGCTAGAAAAATAAGTATTTTAGCACATAGCAACATATAACCTCAAAATAAATTCGAACGAATCGAACGGAAAAACCGTTAATATCTTACTTAGGAGTAATAGAAGCAAAATTATGTCACTGGCACATGGGATGCCAGGTAGTTGTAAAAAGCTTGGGCTTTTGTCATTAAAACAAATATAACCACGTGCTTTCGAGCACAAATAATAAGAAAAATGTCACGGTCTTAGTGCAAGGTAGTAAAAAGGCGTATGCTTTCGTACTAACCATGCGACATGTGTGCGACTCGTGAGTCTCCAACAAAATATAAATAGAATGGACTCATTAGTCCAAAAACAAATTACGAAACTTATTTCGCAAAATACCATTTCATTGAAAAAATGTGGGTATGTAGTGGTGTAGACAAAGAAAAATGTACTTACGCAGTAATGCAATTTTACACCAAACCTTTAGAATACTATGTGCACTTTGCAATAATCCTTGTATGCACTTTGAAATATTTTCTGGAATATTTCTTTAAAAGCGTGCTGCTTATTTGGTAGCACGTCTGTACTCGGCGGGAAACTAAACGCCAATGAAGAAAAAAGATGTCGGCGCCACAAGCGTACATCTGACGTAGCGGCCGGTGGCGGGAAGACACCGGATTGGCCAACTCCTCTTTGGACGAGGTTACTGATTGGCTAGTACTTTTTACAGAAAGTCAAAGCCAATACTTATTTATATGGCGGGAAATGTTAGGCCTATCTCAGTTATATAAACGTTTACCAAGGTACAGTCAAATTAATAAAATATAACTATCTATGTAATATATTGTATTTAGTATATCAGTCATCTAGTACCCATAACACAAGCTCTGCTTAGCTTGGGGCTAGATGATACTGTGCGGATTGTACAGCAATATTTATTGATTTAATATAGTAAAACTTGAGTGAAATATTATTGAATTCCCAGGGTTCCTACTGCACAGCTGGAAGGAAACTCTGGACTACTCAGAGAATACCATGGAGATGGCCATGCAGACAGAGAAGCTTTTTAACGTGAGTTATGTTAACTTACACTCATTACTATTAAGTCATAGAATTTGATTATTTTCATAGATACAACACGTACGAAGCTGCGGGTATCATAGAATTAGAACATCTGAGTTGATAGCTAGGTACACTACTCTAGTCATAAAAATAAATCCAAATTAGTTTATCTATTTGGGAGCTCCAATGTCAGCCACAGACTTTTTTTTAATTCTGTTTTTATTTTGGTTTGGGATTTTATTCGCTTAGCGAATATGCCAATCCCGTATTACATACACGTACTTGAACAATAATATCAACTAAAGACATCATAAACCATTGTGTACAAGGCTTTAGCGGCCTCGCACAGTGGTGTGGAGAGTACTCTTTGAACCGAACCTAACTCTGCAAGATTGTACACTATTTATAGTTTACCTGTTTGCGGATTTTTTTAATGAGCCATCAGTGAATACAGGCATGTTCTTGCATTTTTACCTGTAGTATAATAAACCTGCCCGTAAGTTTTCCTAAAAGTTTGTAAATGAATAAAAAGCTCTGCTTAGCTTGGGGCTAGATGATGCAGAGAGGATTGTCCAGCATTATTTATTTATTTAAATACACCCTCTCAATTTTTTGTTGGTCAAGACATGTAGTGGAAACAGCTAGCAGAACACCTTTGGAACTGACTTATGGTTTAAGTTCTGTTGGTTTATTTTATAATATGTTTTCATGGTTCAATAAAGATATTATTATAACTGTGGTGCTATAACTGTTTACTCTGTTGTAAAACTTGACTTAAAAGTTGTATGTATGTGATCGTCCGATTATTTTCGAATATCACGTGCGCTTACCATCTATGTATTCTGAAATAAATGAATCGGTTGGAAGATTTTATTCAATCATATTAAAGGTCAATATCCTTAGCTTCATAGTTATCCACATACCTATCCCTGCGTCGACGTCGTTGCTCCACACAGTTATCTACATACCTATCCCTGCGTCGACGTCGTTGCTCCACACAGCTAGCCTTTGAACTCGGAGCCGCCTGCATCTGGTTCTTATCCAGTACTTTGATAACAAGGTCACTGATTGGATAACGCGGTTGTTGTGCGGATGGACTTCGCCAGTTTTTTATCTTCACTGCATAGTAGAAAACAAAGTCGCTTTTTCTGTCCCTATGTCCCTATATCCCTTTGAATGCTTAAATCTTTAAAACTACGCAACGGATTTTGATGCGGTTAAGTTCAATATGTCCACAAGAGGTACTGCCGACCAATTGTTGCACAGTTTGACAGAAACTATATAAAGTAATGTACTATAACTTGAAAATATAAAAAACTAGCGACCCACCCAGGCTTCGCACGGTTTTATTATACGTATAAACCTTCCTCTTGAATCACACTATTGAAAAAAACACATCAAAATCCGTTGCGTAGTTTTAAATATGTAAAGCATACATACGGACAGAGAAAGCGACTTTGTTTTATACTATGTAGTGATTTACATTTCAAGGTACTTACGGGCGACCCTGTATAAGAACGCACGCGGTCTATAGAGGTATATTGAGTTATAATTTAGTTAGTAAATACGTGTAATATTGTTGTGCAGGAGTTCTTCCTAACGGTGAAGGACGCGATCCGCAGCGCTCCGCCGGACGGCGCGTGGAGCCCCGCGGAGCGCCGACTGGCGAGGCAGCTCTCCGCCGCCAAGGACCAAGTGCACGCGGCCTTGTGCGGTACAACACACTTGATATACCCTTTATTCCATCTAATATACTTGACTCATATTTAGCACTGGCAGCGTCTCACGGTTTCACCCACGTAGTTCCCGTTTCCGATGGAATTCCGGGATAAAATGTAGCCTATGTGTTATTCCTGACTATATAATATATGTCTGTGCCAAATTGCAGCCAAATCCGTTCAGTAGTTTTTGCGTGAAAGAGTAACAAATATCCAGCCATCTATCAATCTATCCATCCTTCCATCCATCCATCCATCCATCCATCCATCCATCCATCCATCCATCTATCCATCCATACTTACAAACTTTCGCGTTTGTAATATTCGTAGGTGTTCGGGTAAACCGACCACGCAGCAAATATGCATTTCAGCTGCGCTTTCATTGAATGCGTATTTGCTCGCGATTACCCAAATATACTCAGTTCGCGATCGACCGCCATCGTCGCGGGTTCAAACCAAATCAATACCACCATTTCACACCATTCATACCATAAGTTGGCGGCAACAGCCTAAAAAACCATAAAGACTGCGTGTCATGTGAATATAGTCCGTAACAGTGACTTTCCTTGACCACCTTCAAAATACCAACTATGAAGGGGCCGTTTGGGATTCAACCATTTACATCTACCACACAATCCTTTTCAGTAGGATTAAATGTAAATGATTCACCGGACACCGTGACCGTGCCGCGACCGGGCCATGCCCCGGTCGCGAAACGGTCAAACATTATGGTAATACCATAATATACTTTATACTATACTTTTTGTATGAAGTGATTCACGCCCGACCATGACTTGACCATGCCCGGGCGAGCCACGACGGCGCACGGCCCGGTCGCGACACGGTTAAGCGGATGATTCACATCCGTTAATGTAGCGTTTTAAGTAAGAAATAAAACCGCGTTTTGATTATCGCTGTACAGATCTTTTCTCACTCATACTCACTCGATTATTTCCTGTTCCTTAATTTAATTTATATAATTACATACAAAGATGCACGTTAAAAAGCACGTTCAGATCAAAGTTATAATTTTTGTTGCTAGAAAATGATTTCAACCTAACAGCTTAATTTATTTATTTGTGTAACATATTAATATTGCTATTACAGTTTCGTACCAAAGCGACAATGAAATACAAAAATACAGTTACTTTCTAACATTATAAAAACAAAAAATACTACGACTAACATGATACTATAGGTAATTAAAATAAAATAAATAAACTTCACATAGAAAATTATTCGAACCTTACAGAGCGAGATTCCCCTAACACAGGTAAAATACTTTACTTAAAAGGGGGTCTCAAACACTGTTATATATGTATTTTAAGTTTATGAATAAAGATTTTGTATTTGTATTATTGGTATATTACAGCTAAAGCAACTAAGTTGTCTTCCACAGATAACATCGACACCCGCAGCTCGCTGGACGCGCTGCGTGAGCTGGTGGGCGCCTGCCACGTGTACCTGCGGCAATCGAGCGTCCCCAACGCGGCCCTGCTGTCTGCCGCCGCGCAGTACGTGACGCACGTGCTGCGAGTGTTCGGCGCGGTGGAGGGGCCCGGTGCCGCCATCGGCTTCCCCATCGGAGACTCCAACGCCTGCGTGAGTCACCTGTGCACTAGCATTCACACGGTCTATTTGCGAATATATTTAAATAAACTCAATATCTTATTGCATACATGAGTTACAAAAGATCTTAAAATAATACAGGTACAACATGAACCCTGCAAGGGCACAGCAATCTTATTATTATATTAATCTTAAATCAATGTATGTACAATCAAAAAATAAAAACTTAAGATAAAACTAAAATATGGAAAAAACAAGGAATATAAATAGGATAATAAAAGCATTTTTTCAATAAAAAGTTCTTCAATTGTTTTTTAAATCTGTTGATATTATCCTCTTCCTGAATATCTCTAGGCAGATTATTAAATATTTTTACGCACATTGCATGGGGGCCTGAATGAACTAGATGAAGTCTAGAGAAGGGTAAGGATAATCTATTATGGGGTCTTAAGTTTTTCTATTGCTATTTTCTATTGCTTTGTGCCATGCAGAGCGCTACACGTAGACCGCTGTGTTTGAATGCGATACTTCCTATTATGCGTGTTAAGTACCTAGTTTTAGAGAACCCTAGTATCTAGATAAACCTAACATAGGATTTAAGATACTACTAACCAAAACATGTATATTTTTGTGTCAATAAATGATATCTATCTATGTATGTACAGGTGGAGGAGACAGTGATGCCGTACCTGGAAGCGCTGAGCTCGTTCCGCGGGCGCGTGCGCGAGGCGGCGCGCGGCGCGCGGGCCGGCGCCGTGCTGGCGCTGTGCGACGAGCTGAGGGACGCCGTGCTGCCGGAGTTGGGCGTCCGGCTCGAGGACAAACCAGGTTACGATCTTATCTTACTTTCTGTGGATTCAAACTGTCCCACTGCTAGACATATATGTTGTTCGTATATAGCACTTAGGACATTATTCTATCTTCCGTGACGTCACCAAAACCGGCTCTGTCGGAAGACCAGCGTTGGTTGTACGTAAATGTACAACCAGCTCATGCTGAGGGACCGTTTTGTGACTCAAGCAAACTGTTATATCTTACATTGTATTCTGTTTCTTTTATTTCATGTGTTTGAGTAACAAATAAAGTTTTTCTATTTCTATTTACAAAGATCTCCTATTCCACGACTCACACTCACTTCTGACATTCTTATTATATCAGTAGATTTTGAACGCGGGTTGCTCGCGCTGTTCCTTGATAAAAAGTACATACACAAGCACAAGTAAGCAAGTTGTAACTCGGATTTTCTTCAATATATACATGAAACTCCAAGTTTATTTATGTAAAATTATCTTTATTGTATTTTATTTTATCTTTATCTGTTCTCGAGATAACATTCTACATCCAAACTTATTCACTTTACCTGTTTTATTAGTATTCTGTCTAAATTTAAAGCACGTTTTTTTAAATTTGTTACTACTGACACTAAATTATTTTATTCCTTCGTAATATGTAGGTACTGTGTATGTACTCTTTTTTATTTAGTACTAAGTTACTTTGAAACGAAATATTTTATTTATTTACATTTATATAGATGATTTTGAATATGTATTTCTGTTCGTCTAGATCGCACAGTCGTAAAGCTAGTTAGCAAAGAGGACTTGGCGAAAGAACGAGAAGAGAAGAAGAGGCTAGAGGCAGAGAAACAGAAGAAGAAGCAAGAGCTGCTCGAGGCGCAGCGCGCCAAGGACGACCTCAAGAAGATACCGCCTTCCGAGCTCTTCCGGAAGGACACCGACAAATACTCCAAGTTTGATGAAAAGGTTAGTCATTGTAGTCATCATTATGAAAGGAAATGATAGTATAGATAATAGAGTATTGAAATAAGTGTTATATTAAGTATTGAATAAGTATTATAAGAATTAGAATCATTTATTTGCATGAAACATGAGTATAGACCATATCTACCTCTATACTTATGTTTAATATGCGAGCATCACTACATAGTATAAAACAAAGTCGCTTTTTCTGTCCCTATTTCCCTATGTCCCTTTGACTACTTAAATCTTTAAAACTACGCAACGGATTTTTTTTTAATAGATAGAGTGATTCAAGAGGAGGGTTTATACGTATAATAAAATCGTGCGAAGCCGGGGCGGGTCGCTAGTAAGTAATATAAGAATCATTTATTTGCATAAAACATGAGTATAAATGGTGCTTGGTGCGAGCATGCAATTATGTTATATAATAAATAGATTAGGACCTCCATGTTTTGCCACTATTCGCGCGCAAAAAAGAGGGTTCTCTGTAGATTTGTCACTATGTGAAATGTCTTTTAAGATGATGAATGATAGATAGTATTATTTACTGAAATATAGTTATCCATCATCATCCTATATTAGTCCATTGCTGGCCATAGGTCTCCCCTTATGAGCGCCATGATGAGTTGTCCATGATGGTCTTAAAAAGGAGTTATACTATATTTGAGTATTCAGTCGTGCAACTATTTAGTTTCATAGAAAATGAACATAATAGTAATGTTATTATTAATCAAGTTTGGTATCATCCTTACTAATATTATAATAAGTTTGTATCTATGGATGTTTAGTATTCTTTCACGCAAAAACTACTGAACGGATCGCGATGAAACTGAACGTACTTCTAGCCCTGGAATAAAACATAGGCTACTTTCATCCCAGACATCAGTTCCAGTCTGGAAATGGCCTCGAAACGTTTCCTTATGCATAGGCCACACTACCGTGATATGCCAATAATTATTGCCATAACTTAAACAACACCAATCACACAATCAATATAGCAAATGGCGGTAGGCAATAGCTCCGGCGGCGGTCTTTTTTCGCACATCAAAGAAGATTACCGCAGTAATTAATGCGTTTGTGGCCACACTACCGTTTGTCCAGTGTGCAATATGAGCTCACCGGCGACGCACGTCATATTTTTACCTTATATCTGATATCTAGGTAAACTCTAGTGTAACCACACCACATTCATGCAGTAATTTAAACGGTAATTGTATGTCATAATTATTGCGGTAACAGCCCGGTAGACGGTAAGGTAGTGTGGCCCCAGCATTAGAAACAAGTCGCGGGCAGGTTTGTGCTTCTACGAAATGCCTTGTAATATTGGTAGGTTTAACGGAACCAGCTCGACAATGGACGTCACTTCCCAGAGACATCTCGAAGGTGACTCAGTGCGTCAGTGCATTTGCACTCGAGACGAGGCGATCCGACTGATCTGATCATTTGAATGTGAACTTACGTGACCATGAATGCAGAGTTTACATTTGCATGTGAATTTTAAGTGGGGGAACTTCCATCTCGCTTGGGAGTGTATGCTGAGATTTATGCTACGTTCGACGCTTTTTACAATGATGGTCAGAGTTAACATTAGTGTAACATTCTATCGTCTAGTCGGCGCCCGGACGAGAAATAGTGAAAAAAAAATAACAATATTTAGTTATTGAATGACAATGGAAATTTATTGAAGTTCGATAAAATATTGATTGAATTTTTTATAGATATATTAAAATATTGTTAACTGATTGCATATAAAGATATACCTACCTATATCATTTATACCATTTTTTTCTTTCTGACCAACTCCTCCTAAAGGTCTAGACCGATTTTGATAAGACTTCTATTGACAAATTTACTAACTCGATGTCAGAGCTAAGAAGGTAAGAAAAGGATTAATTTTTCCTACAAAAATATAAAATCCGTGAAATTTTAACGCTTGTATCTGCCAGCGATTTCGCACGCTTTGTTTCTATGCAAACGTTTCAAGACTATTCTATCCCGTGGAAACAGATGTGTGATGAAAACAAGTCAATGTTTTCTTCCAGGGCTAGAACTACGTCTATTCTAAACTTCAGCACGATCCATTCAGAAGTTTTTGCGTGAAAGAGTATCAAACATCCTTACAACAACCGGACAAAAGATTAAAGCGAACGGAAAATCAATATAGTATTTAATTTGACTGGTCTAAGTGCTTATTTTGTAAGCCTAAAGAAATAAAGATATTGATTTACTGATGATTTACTGATTTACTTACATACAAGGTCTTTCATTACTACGGTAATTTTAAAACAGAAACCAAATTCATAAGACTCAAATTCTCACCCAACAAGAAAGTCTTCCAGTGCCTTATTACAAAGGAGGTAGTAATTAAAAGGGTTCGTATGAAAGGCGTACGTGTTTATAATAGAAGTAACGATATCTTATTTTCAAACCAAGATTCGAACCTGCTTATATTTGGTCCGCAGGGCCTGCCGAGCCACGACCTCGAGGGCAAGGAACTCAGCAAGGGCCTCCTCAAGAAACTGCAGAAACTCCAACAAGCACAGGAGAAGAAATACAACGAATACTTGACCTCCATCAACACCTGCTAACACGATATTATCTGCTTACTTGCAACTTTAGGTATTTTTATTTATTTGAACTTTATAGACGTACCCATAAATCTTCTTTTTCGTATTCTTCACTACTGAAAGTCGTGCCAGCTTTGTAAAGTCTTCGAGACGTTTACCAGATTCTTCTACCTATATCTTCGGCTTGTCTGAGACTGAGAGTAGTCACAGGGAGTCCCGTGATATATAGGCTGATGATGATGATGATATTATTTTATTGTATGTCCTCGCTCGTATTTTATATACATCAAATTTGATTTAAAATTACCTTTCGAAGAACACCATCTATGCTATCCTATGTTGCATATAGATAAGTGATAATGTTTTACATTATTTTGATATTAGCCAATCAGAGAGGGCTTGCCCACAGTCTGTATGTTCCCTATTTTTTAATTTTGCGGACATCTTTCCAATTTTTATTTCTTTTAAAACAGCTATCGGCTGATACGAAAATAGCGTTTCCAAGTGCGATTAGACTTTTAGCATTGCCCATTTATAATAATACGACAAAGAGTGTATGTTCTAAGGTCAACAAGAGCAAGGTGTAAATTAATTATTGATATTATTACTGTAAGATTATTTTTAAATCAATAAATAAAATAGTTTGATGCACACTTCAAAGTCCATTACTTAAAATAAAACACAGTAATTGTTAATTTGATTTACCAATAAATTGTAATTATGTCATTCCGCTAATTACTTTCTATATTTATTGGGATTGCCAGTATTAGGTATACACAATATAACTTCTAACTATAAGTTGCTTCCGTTTTGTAAGTTTTCTTAATTTTGAAATAAATAACTATATAATATTTTTATGGCTTTGAAATTTATGCTCCTCTATATCTTTTCTGTAGGTAGGTTGATTTATAATACGTTATTTATTAACAAAGAAAATTTTTATTTAAAGAATAGAACACATTAAAACTATTTACAATTGACACAATGGAGTTAATTTCTGATATTTGCAAACAGTCTAGAGTTAGCTCAAGTAATCCATATCATTTATACTAGTCAAAAGCGACCCCATAACGCTGACTGCATTGCCCCGCTTTATGGCTATGCTGATGCGCTACCATAGATACCTCAGACATAGGTACATACAAAGATTTGTCCCGAGGTGAGAATCGAAACCGCAACCTCCTGAGTAGCTGGATCATCATCAGCTGTGCCATAGATGTCGTCGAAAACCTTCTATTGGGCTAGTCTAGAAATCCGAAATCTGAAATTTCTAATGTTACAAATTAAAGTAGCTCCACGCGCCGTGCCGTGTCAGTTACCTACGTACTGATTTTGAGTTATCTATATTTGTTTGAACAAAATCCGCAAATAAATATTTCCATTCAAATAAACTGCTATATAATTTGTCAGAAGTGCCCACCAATTATTGATCAGTACAAATCCGTAAACATTAAAAATGATTTACCCGCCGCTAATGATGACAATAGGCCCTTCCTTCCTATAACGGCTCAATGAGATCTCTATAAAGGCAGCCGCGTGCGCGACAAAAATACTCATAAAAAGCTAAACAGTAGTTTTAAAAAAGGTAAAAAGTGAGGTAAACAATCTGGCCCGTTTTTTGTGAGAAACGTACAATTGTGTTAGATGGGGTGCGGAGCACGCGAGCTGCCATCTGCGAATAGCACGTACTATTTTAAAACGATTATTAATAGACTTCGCTAGTGTTATATTTTAATCAAATAAGTATATTATTTTCAGACTGGTAAATATAGGAAAATATTGATATAAGTATAAGTATAATAAACTACCTGCGCCCCGCGTGAAAATTGGCCTATGATTTATTCTAGACCCAAGTAATTATTCAAAATTTCAGCCCGATCCGCATGTATGTTGAATGTATACATTCATTCAAATATCCAAACTTTCGCATTTGTAAATACATAGATATTGTGATAGTCGATAGACTGGGTAGGTTTGGGACCATTACATAAAACTACATAAGTATATTTTTCTTAACTTTCTATGATTTATTAAAATCAGGCGCTTCAAATGATTGACGGGCTCGACGATTTACGGATGAATAAACCAAGTAGTAAAATAAGTAAGAATAACGGATATTCCTAACGGAAATGCAAAGAATATAAATTCCTTGTGAATATACATAATTTAAATAGATTTGGAATTGATCAGAATCGCTTTGATCGCGGTCAGATTCCACAATGGGCCCGTTGTGAAGAAGGGGCGACTTCGCAAATGTCGAATTCATTGAGTGACCGCCCGTTGAGATGTCACTCACAAACATTTGAATAAGTACATTGTTCATTTTCCACATTCCGTTGAGATCTTACGATAACTGAGATTCGTTTTAATGAAGTCAGCGATCTGAAAGTTGCATTTTTGGTCGAAAAGTTAGTTTTCTAAGCAAATTACTTCATACTCGATCAAGTGGAAACCGATCTAACGGTCGCATGTTTGAGTTCTTTTGACATGAATATGCCAGCATACCTAACGATATACAGAAGTCTTATTTGAAATAAGGGCATTATAACATAGATTCCCATGATTTTGGGAACGATTAACTGTCAATCGTTTTTTAACGCGATATCATCTCGATTGTTATGTAGAAACTAGTTTTTTACAAAGGTAAAACATTTCATTTCAGTAGCCGTTGATTTTGCAGATTATGTCCCATATACTATGAATACCTACTGGACATTTCCCACGGGCTATTTATAGAAATTGGTCAACTATTCCTTTGCCCAAACCAAACAAAGCTAAAATAAATAATCAATTTGATATTAGCATTTCTGTTCAATAATTGTACACAAATTATATAAATCTTATTCTATCTCGGTTAACATTTAATTTGCATTTATTTTGTTAGCAGGAAGGTACCAAATCCATTTTCAACTTTGAATTTTAATTGGCGTCTTGATATGATTTATAAGGATAGCAATTAAAAGTTTTACCTTGTAAATTACGATCGGCGAGTGGGAACAGCCCCTAGCTACCGCGAGCGCGGGTGGGTAAAGCACAAGTTGAAGGTTGTCCCCAGTAGGGGTTGCAATTATGGCTTGTTTTTCATCGCAGCCCCCGAAGCACTCCCGTCGCTGAAAAAAGAAACCAATTTTGCACGCTCATTAATTATTTAAATCTCATTAAACAGCCGCAGGTTTCCCTCTCTGTTGTGTAATTCTGCGACGCCATTTTCCTACCTAATTTAAGCCGTTGGACAGCGACAGAATTTTTCTACTCCTTAAAATGTTTGCGGAATTTTAAATGAACAGCTTATCTTACGCATTGGGTTGAAACGTTAAATTTGCAGTATTTTTTCATGATCAAAAATTTAAATATACTTAATTCTATGCTTTTTCCTGTAGGCAGGTATGCGTTGTTTTATGATATTATCACACTAATATTTTAAATACGAAAGTTCGGATGGATGGATGTTTTATACCTCTTCACACCAAAACTACTGAACGAGTTTATAGGTATAATGGGGCTCAAATTTTGAAAAGATGTACTAGGCCTGGAATAACGGGTGAAGCTAGTAAAACCAACTTGTGGGGTGCAGCCAGTTAAACAAAGTGGGATTAGTTTAACCACTATTATAACAGTTATAATTTCGACCGAACTGATTGTATGATCTGTGATTTGTTGGATTCGTCTCCGTCCCGAATACCTAACAGCATAGTAATCAAATAGGGAACCGCGCAAAAAATAAAATCCTGCGCGGGCAAAGCCGTGGGCAGAGCTAGTACATATACACATCAAAGCGATTAAAATAAACAGGAAATTATAAAACGTTGTTGTGAGAAGGTATTCAGGTACATAACATTTGAAAAATTCGTTGACGCTTCCTTCCTACTGGATAATGAAGTCTCTTAGGGCCGCCTTTTCGAAGAAAAGATGGGAATTAGGAAATTAAACTGTGCGATGGTACATGAAAGGTGCGGAAACGAGCGTGCGCCAACTGCCTGGCGCTGACACCGCCATCCGGCTGATCCGCCAACTCATTTACTACTACTTATCATTACCGACTTGACGACCTCAGTGGTGCTGCGGTCGAGTCCGCCTGCGACGCAAGAGGTTGCGGGTTCGATTCCCGCCTCGGAACAACGTGTGCGATCTGCAGAAAGTTGTTCCGTTGGTCTGGGTGTTTTCTATTAATATAAAAAATATCTATCTTTGTCTATGATGTATTAAATATATTAGTTATCTGGTACCCATTATACAAGCTTTGAGTAGCTTACTTTGGGGCTAGTTGGTGCTGGTGGTTTATCCAGCATTATTTATTATTTACTAGCGACCCGCCCGGCTTCGCGCGGTTTTATTATACGTATAAACTTTTCTCTTGAACCATTCTATCTATTAAAAAAAACAGCATCAAAATCCGTTGCGTAGTTTTAAAGATTTAAGCATTCAAAGGGACATAGGGAAATAGGGACAGAAAAAGCGACTTTGTTTTATACTATGTAGTGATTACTAGTCTACCATTAGGCATGTAGATCAGGGAAAGTAGCCGCGGTTGTCTTTAGCTTTCTCAAAGGACTGCGCTGACTCAAACATCTTTAGCTAAACCTAAAGCTCTAAAGCTTTCCAACTTCAAACACCTCAGTAGTTGGTTTTCGTCATACACTGTACAAATGTAGGTATACCTACGAAAAACAAATGAAATTTAGAGAACGAAGTCGAATATGCTTAGACAGGAAAACATAGTAGACCTTAAAGTGAACGGATAGATAGTAGGTAGACCAGGTACAAATTGTGGCCATCCTGTCAGATAATTAGGTAACGTAGGTACAAAATCTCGACTTCAGTTTATTTTAAACAACTTTTTTTATAAAAATTACTCGAAATTAAACAATCTTTTTGACATTTCATCTGAGCTGAGACGGGAACAAATTTTGCGAATTTGTATTGATTGCAACTTTTGTGAATTCACACGCAATTAAAGAACGGTTTGTAGTGTAGTCACAATGGCTATTGACTTGTATACTTGCGTATGACGTCACACGTGTCATATGACCATAGACCTAGATTTTTTCACGTACATCCTAAGCCTATGCACATGAGCATAATATCAACGTAGTGAGCAACAACGTAACTTGTAGTATAAAAAGAAAAAAAATTAAATGACTTTCAATATAAATCAAATAGCACACTAATAGCCACAAGCTCGCTAGCTATTATAATCCACTATCAATTACATTCTCAGAACAAAATTACAAAAAAGCATCAAATTCTTTCCTCGTTTATGGCACTTTAGTACAGTGAGCGAATGTCCGCCTAAGATACCGAAAATTGCGGGTTCAGTTCCAGCCTCAAGGCAAACATTTACATGACTTACAAATATTTGATCCAGCCCTGGGTTACCTTGTAGCTTATATAAATATGAAAACATACAAATAAATTGTATTAAATTGGTTTAATTATCCATAGCATAGTATTGTATCAAGTAATGTACTTATACCAGCTGTTATCTAGTTTCTACCCATATCTAATACAAGCTCTACTTAACTAGGGGCTGTGTTTAGCAAAAAAAGGTAGGTACAATCACTAAGCGTACCTATGTACATTCATGTATGTATACTAGCTACACTTGACCTACGAAACCGTCCAAAATCATGAGCCACACAAATAAAACACAATTTTAGAATAAATTGTTGTTTATTAAAGGTATATTTAGTTGATAGACGTGAGAGGTAAGAGGGGTCGGCCCCGGGCGGGGAGATCAGTCGCCCGTGCTTTAATTGCTTTCACTTAGCAACCGCTATGAACAGAACATTCGCGAAAATGAAGAAAAAATCATTACATCAACATCTGAGATTGCCCAGATTTGGACGGTTCAGAAAGACAGCGACCTTCTTATATAACGCTCCTTGTTTTTCCAGCGCGCCTCATTTCCGGGAGGGGGCGGCGCGGGTGGCGAGGGGACTAAGTAATTTCGCTTAAGAACTCTAAACGTAATTAGTGTAGGGCGTGCAAAGGGAAGGGCTTGAAGTTGGAGAGGGTTGTAGCCACCTCCGCGCGCCGCCTGAATATTTGATCGCGACTCGCGATTATATCCCGGAGTTTTCCGTAAACACGGACACTTCTTTACCGAACCCGTAAATACCTACTTATACTTTCCTTCATTCCGCTTTCAAAGCTGTCGCGTTCTTTTAATTGAACCCGTGTTATTTATAAGAAGACTCGTGATAGAATTAAAATCGCGCGCTACGTCGCTCCTGAATGCCGTGTACTGATATCTGAGAAAATGTTTAGTTAAAGTTTTGGAGGAGTCGTTTTACCTTTTTAAGAAAATCCTCTTTCTATGGCTTCAAACGAATTCGTGTGTTCTTTGTGAGTTAAGTAGGTATTATATTCTCAATTGCTTCCAAAAATAATTTAGGTATAAATTTATTATAATAAAATTTATTCTTTATTGCTAATTTGTACTACTGTTAAAATAAACATTAGAACATATTTGTATTGTATTGTCGTAAGTACCAAGGTATATCTGATATTAGTGCCCATAACAAAAGCCCTGCTTAGCTTGGGGCTAGAATATGCTGTTTGAATTGTCCAGCATTATTAATATTATTTATTTATTAGAACTATATTAGTTGCTAATGTTGTTATCTATCTAAAACACGTGTTTCCTGCACCTAAGCAATTTAGATTAAGTGGTACAAACTAACCTGGTACAACCAAGTTCTACCTTTTAATAGCCAACTCATGCCTAAACCTAAAGACTTTACTCTCCCTTGGACGAAAAAAATCTACACTAAAAGAAAAAATACAAAGTTTGATAAAAGTAACTTAAAAACCATGACACTTTTCATGCATATGTGGTTTGAAATGATCACAGGTTACAATGGATCAGCTCCTTCCATCCCCACATCGTTCTAACAAACATTCTGTATATTAGGAACTCACTTAGAACAAACAATATAATCTAGGACATAGATAATTTGTGTTCCGAAGTGCTTTATGAAATAATGCAAAATTTACCAAATACCTAAAGTTATAAATAATGTTATCAAGTATTATTTTGTTATAACGAATTCATTTAGATGCCCGAAGCCGGCAGTAATTTACAAATTCAAAGGGCCTGAGAAACAAGAGGAAATTAGAATTTGTAATTAGAGCGTAGCCACCGCGGCCACTCCTACAACATTTGATTAGCAATTATGCTAATTTCACTCCGAGCAGGGTAAGATTTCGCCTAATTTGTTAGTTAAATTATTATCGCGATGCTACGACATGAAATATTTCCTTGCAATTAGAAATCAATTGGTATGATGTGCCTGAAACTTGTACCTAAACGGAAAAGCTCGTGTTAAAGACTTCAACGCGGCATGTGTGCTACGATAGTGCTACAAACGAGTTTACGTAAATTGTTTCATTTGCAAGATCCATCTTAACATCAACGTATTTAATTCTGAAACTCCATACAATACTGTAGTAACTTTCATGAAGCTGAGTAATAAGATTTTAGACCCTTTAAAAAACCTTATACAAATCACGAACAGCGCTCAAGATTAATCGTTTAATTATCGCCGGACTTAATGTATCGTGAAACAATAAAATGCGTCGCGACATTTCGTGGAGACAAAGCCCTAGCTCGGCTCTCGAGGGCTCGCGCGCGCCATGCGAACACGGCACTGCGATTTAATTATCAGCTCCCGTTTTACCCTTTTGTATCTTAACCCCCAGATGAAAAAAATACTCACCCATAAAATAGAGGACGGGTACGAAAAAAGGAGCGTATGCAAATTCGGGATAAAATATAGCCCGTAAATGCCACCGTTTCTAAAAGAATATTAGAGACGTTTTTCAGTGGGTGGCTGGGGGCTGCTTTGTACTTTGTCTCCGCGCGCTAAGTACTGCCGGCTCGGTGTCCGCGAGACGGAATCTGCCTTCATTTGCAACTCTTGTGAGGCGATAAATCAACGCGCGCGCTCTTGGGCCGCTTTCCCCGCTGGGGTACCGACATTTGCATAATTCAACACTGCAACTCGCGAATGCTACTCTGATAGGGTAATTTAATCGATATGCTCCGTAAAATGAAGAGATTCTCACACGCGTAATGTTACTCGCCGAGCTTAATCCGAGCTTCAATGGTAAGAATGGAGAGCCTAAGCTAATCAATAGTGATATAACATAAAAGTGGGTAATTAAAAAGGACTCGTTTTTCAGACTGACCCGGTATTTATCGGTAAAGTACTTGCGTTATGAGTGTGTTCGATTATAATTGCCTACTAATTAAAGAGAAGGGATTCCTTAAAAAAGCCGTATAAATATTTGAAGCTTAATTAAATAGGGTGAATATTCCTTAAAGCCGCCTCGCCACACTCGGCGGTTTATTGTGTGCGTAGGTTTTTTTAATTTCCTTCGCCGGTAAGACGGCGAGTTCTCGTAATAAGGGTCACCTGAAGAGGAATGAGTTGATAGGCGTTTTAATTATTGAGGACAGAGTCGGGCGCGGGGGCGCGCGCCGGTGGGCAGAAAGAGACAACATCAAATATTTAGCGCGTAATACAGGCCACTCTCTCGCTTGTAATTAAAGCGTTCTTTCCTTTTTTCAGTGGCCTGATACAATATTCAGCATGAGAAAGAGGCGCCCGGTGGCGGGGTGGCGCCTCCATTGTATTCGCTAAGGAAGATAAATTAAAAAATATAATTACAAGGCGGCCGCCATAATTCTCGGCAGCGCGGGGTGGGAGGGAGGTGGGCGGAGGGGGATAGTGGAGGCTCGGCTCCCGAAGGAGGCTTCTTAAATATTTGGGGATAGCGCGTACCTACGCATTACGTAAATTAATGACACGGATTCGAGGAAGGATGGCGCCCGCTCCCCGCGCGCTGTTTGTTTTGTTTTAATGTGCGCTGTTAACGACGTTATTAGAGAATCATACCGAGTAGTACCGCCTGCCGCCGCCGACCTCGCTCGAGCCCCGCCCGCCCCGCTGGACGGCGACTCTCCTAATTGCTCAAATTGGAATTTACGAGGATCTGATTTCTTGCAATTATAACAAAAGGTATCATTTATTTCCGGATTTCGCTTCGAATAAATCAAATCATTACTAAATTTTTCTTAACGCTACGTACTCCTATCGTATAGGTACTTACCGTTCCTACTATATAATTTTCACAAGTCTTTAGTTTGTCTTATAAAACAAACTTATCAATATATGAATCATAGATTAATCTTGTCTCCTAACAACCATATTAGGAGAGAATATTCATTGATTTTGAAGTGTTTTCGTGATACCAATTACACTGAAAGCTCTTAAAATGGGATATACCATGCTTTATGGTGTTTATCAAATAACTGGTACCTAGAGCTTCTTTTGATAATAACCTGCCTGATAAACTAACAGCCTCATTACCTACATATTTAAGATTTTAAAAATATAAATCTCTACCTTTAGACTGCAGTTAGGTCAATGGTTTGAGTTGTATATACTAGTTTAATTTTTTTCTTTTTCCAGATTGTAATTTTCGTGGTTAATAAGCCTGTATTTAAATCTCAAGATTTCGTTCAATCGTTTATTCAAGTCAGAATGAGAAACTTTTAGTATCTTTGATAACTATTAGTAGGTACCTACTTCGTTGATAGTATAAGTTGCATGCACGAGTCCAGTAAAGGCAACAATCAAAGCCTTGACTTAAGTCTTTGTATCACATGGAGGAGAAGCGGCGGCGCGCGCCACCACGCGAGCTCAACAAGTGTGCACATGTGCGTGCTATCTGTGTTATCACACAAACAACGGGGAAGAATGACGACTCGACTCACACTTTCCATTTCCTAGAACTGTGAGCGAATTCTTCAGTATCGTAAAGCTGATTGAGCAGATTTCCAATGACTTGAACTAACTATGAATGTCTGTTTATTGTGTACTTTTGTACTGTTTATTGTGTACTTTGCTCTAGAAATTTATATTTTTTCATCGGTATTTGTGCGATGATTGGTGTTGTTTTGAATTTTCGAATATTTTGGAAGAGCATAACACGAATCATGGTAAATTTCCTTATTGATTTTTCGTTACACTTGCGAGGTAAGAGAATTGTTTTTTGTTTGCAAAATTTTTTCTCCCTGTTACCTTGTTTTGCTGCACATAAAATTTTTGATAAAATTGTTATTCCAAATGAAGAACTTTAATTAACAAAGAAAATTACAAATTTGTTATTAACATTATTAATTCAAAGCAGGTTTGCAAGCACATATGGCCAATCATGAGGCAGTATCACACTTTCCTTAGGCAAGGCATTTTCATTCTGAATAATAACAACGAAGCCCCAATCGAAACGACTCCACGTAAATATCGGCAAACGCCGTTCGAAGGACCCTCAAAAGAAAACTTATTAATTTTCATCATTATGAATTCCGCGAGCGAAACTCGAACGTCTAATTTCAACCCTAACTTATCAAGACGCGAATAAAAAGTTCACCCCCTGCGCTCCCCACGCTCACCCCCTTGTTTAAAACGCCGGCGAAAAAAGAAGCACATAAAAATGCATGAGGCCTTCCTCGTTATAAGGAAAGGGTATCACCCCCCCGCCCCCACCCCACGGGAGGTAGCTGTAAAAATCGTCTCTAATTTAAATTTGGGAAGTTGCGCGTCGCGGGGCAACGTTGATGTCTTGATAAATGCGAGGGAATTCCACTAATTCAGCGTCTTCAGCTCCGCGAACTTTTAATTGGGAGAGCATAAATCGCGTTGGCTAATGGAACTCGCATCCATTTCATCTCCTGACAAAACGACCCGCGCTCAGATAACCATCGCTCATTGTTTCCACCAGCTCATTATCGCTCTGCACACTTCTGGCTTCTTTAAGTTTGTCTCCAACAATGATAGAGCTGCCCCCAACGCTGGATCACTCAAACGTAACTCACAATTAAGCATTTCTCATCTTTAACCTCTTGTTGTATGGCGCCGATTGATTTTCGCTACGACTCTGCCAGAAGCGTTTCTAACCACTTCCGAGGTCGTGTTTTTTCGTCAGAAAATCTGTCAAAAACTGTCGCCTGGCGGGGGATAGTAATGTACTTTCTAACCCTACCTCTATGAATAACAGTGGGTCATAATCATAACTTAACATTACTTACGATACTTTTTCTTTGAAGTATTTTACAATGCTGCTTGCGACACCTGGCTAGGAATCAGTCCGAGACCAACAAAGTGTCATTTTTACATTTTGTTTGGATATAAAACATTTCTATAAATTTCTAAAAGTGTATAGAAATTTCGTTAAATGCATTTCGCTGCTTCCGTAGCACATGTCTACGTGTGCTACGCCGGTGCGCTACGCCGTAGCACGTAAGCATTTTAAAGTCTACGAAGCGTAGCACGAGCTCACAAATAAGTGTCTTTTCGATTTATTACATCTTGATAAATTATGTTCCTAAAGTAAACATAGAATACATATTATATTGATTTTTTTATAAATATAAACAATTGGTAGGTATATCTTTTAATGGCCCCCAAGTTTTGTATCTCTCGAATGAAGAATCTATCTTTAATGACGAGTCTTAACAACAAAGAATATTTCCGAAGATACCTATTGAAGCCATTCCATTACGTCTATTGTGAGTGTTGTACCAACGCTGCCATTGCCCAGTCATCGGCAACTAGAACAAAGCTAAAACTTCCCCTTCGTGAACTTTCCACTCCAACTAATTAATACAAAACGAGAGTTTGTTTTAAGTGCACAATTATAAGAGCACGCGTATCGTTTTCTCTTCTTCATTAAATCTAGACAGGAAGTTCGGCGAGTAGCTACCTAATGTTATTCGTTTGGAAAAGTCAAAGGTTGTGTTTGCAGAAAATAATATACGTACGTATCTGTGGAGAGCGGACGGTGGCATTTTTTCCATTCGGCGCGTTCCATTAGCGTGCCTTTGTTTGGCGGAGAGCGCAAATTAATTTAGCTCTCCGCCATTTTACCCCCCTCTCCCCGCGCTCCCACCGCGCCCTTTTTTGTCTACGCCTTGCTCTACGTATCGCTTTCTTCTTTATGGCTCATTAAGCAGCATTGTCGCCATTGTTTTTTTTTCGCCGCGAAATCTAATTATTACGATCAGCGAATCTATAGATCGATGGAACTATTACGTGAATGTCGTCTATGCGATGCTATTAGTGTTCGTGTTTGCTGAATTTTCCTGGATAAGGCAGTGCCTTATTATCTAGCAGTTGGTAGGTAAAACATGTTTTCTTATTTTATACGAGTAGGTAGTACCTATCTACCTAACTTATTAACCAACTTAAAAATAGAATTACATCCTAACAATACCAATACCTTTACCAACAAAGACTCGATTGCTATTCATTGTTCAACGATTAGGTAAATCGATCGAATTCTCAAACAATATTTCACAAAACCTCAAATCCGTACATTAAAAACTGGATGTAGTAACAATAGAACAGACAGTTTTTACGCTATCAAACAGCAATAAAACTATAACTTACCAAGGTGAGTCGCGTTGCGCTGGCGTCGGTGAAAACGCGCGTTCCCCGCCACAAAAAAGCGTCGACTGAGAGCCACGCGGCCGTGACCCTCGCACCCACGGCTCCTCCGGCCATATCCACTCACATAGTTACTATGCACGCCGACACAGCTTACACAACAGTCAGTATGAACAGTCGCCACAGTTTATAACACAGTTAGTAGGGAACGTACGTAGATGGTTGAAGAGTTGTAACGCGTACCCACGGATTACAACCCTTGCGTATTCACAGAGCCATGCGTCACTCAGAGCTCTAGCTATGCAAATCAGTTGGAGAATGTATTGTTTGAGCTCTGTAATAATGATAGATAATATTTTGAAAATGCAGATTTTGTAAACTATATTGAGAGGCGTCAATAATACTTATAACGTAAATTGAACTTTCTTAAGATGTAGTGTGTTTTTCTAGTAGTTAATAACGTGCTTAATTGCTTTGTTACTAAGAATCAACATTCCTCAGAATTTTAATTTCAACCTTGTATTTATCTTTTATTTACCTGAAAGAAATAAATTGCACTAATGCAGCTTTTATCTCATCTTGCGACGAAGTGCCTAGTTTCGTACTTAATTAAATTCATAATAATTTGCTGCTGAAAGCAAACGAGGGCTCTCGTTTAATCTAAAGCCGAGTCTCCGGACTGAAAATTTATAATTAATTACTTTGCAGATACATTTAAAATTCTTAATTAAGCAATCCGTACTTTCTCCCGTCTATAAATTAGATCGAGCCGTTTCCATAGAGACTACTCATCCTTTAAAGCGGCCCGAGGGGGGAAGGGGGGGACTTTACAAAAAATATAACTTAGGGTGAGTAAAAAACCGTGGGGTGACTCAACCGGCCGGTGCACCCCACGAACAGAAATCTACGATCAATATTAACTCTTTTTCAACGGGGAATTTGAATTTTTTACTCATTTAAGTAAGTATTCGGCGTAACGAGGCGAGAGTGAAAAGATATTACGCGCGTGTGGATGAAGCATTAGTCACACATGTGATGTACGGCTAATATTTGTTCTGTGCGACCTAAGTCAGGGCGCAAGACGAGTGTGCACAATGCAGTGCATTCGTCAAGGTCGCCGACACATGTGGGTGATGGATGTCGCCGATTCAATTGACGACTTGATACATTTTTATGTTTATTGGCCTCTTTCTCTACTTCACTACCACTTAGATCTTGAAATTGATGACAACTGACTGGCTATCTGAAAAAGTTTAGTAAAAAATTGCAGTTAAGCTTAAGCTTATCTTTATGACAATCTGACATTACAATACGACCTCTGTATTGTAATGTAAAATTGTGATCACTAGACGTCACCAATTTAAATTAAACAATAGTTATTAGGTACCTACATTAGCTTTCTTTAACAGCTGACGTGGTTTAACTAGCTTAAACAATATCATGATACCAAATTAATTACCAGCTATTGTTGTTTTTGATAAACTTGGCTTTATCATCTACACCTTTTCATTGAAGAGCCACCGTTCAAATTTTGTTTTATTTTCAATTACGACTAAAGGTGACCCAACATCTTTTAAATAAAAAAATCCTCCACGCATACGTAATACTGAGTGCATTAAAAAACTAGCCCGGTGCTCCCCGCGCGTGCTACAAAAACATTCATTAGAAAAAGCTATTTATGACAGAGACCATTATCGTCCAATAAATCAGCTGGCCGCTCTTCTGTTTTTCGATAATGATTCTATTATTATGGAAAAGCGTTATGTAACTGTAACTTTTTTCCTTAGGGCTGTGAAAGTATGGAAGGCACTTGTCTGAGCGACCTGTTTCACGGAAAATAAATATGTTTCGTATTTTGTGCTAATTGCTTTTTTAGAGTGCCCTTTGTTAAATTGAGAGTTTTGCTTATTGTTCACTTGTTCAAATAAATAAATAATCCTGGAATGGATGAATGGATATGGACACTAGATAACGGATATGCTTGATACATGAATAGATTTTTAAACTATATTTAGAGAACACTCGAGAATAATTTTTGCAGACACAACAATCATTTCTGGAAACGAAACAGCAACCTCCTGCGTCCTAGGCGGACCTTCGCCCGACGCGTTACTGAGGTCGTTTATTTTTATTTAGTTCTCTAACTTGTTGTACAAACTTTTAAACCAATGAGGATAGAGTCATAAAATACCATTCACAGAATTTTTCAGTAGCTTAGACCTCCTTACTTGAATTTGTAAGTACAGAAGTGTTCATAGCTTTATTTAGGTGTATTCAATAAATTTCTTAAAACTTATAATATATAAATGATGATGATGATGTGAGTATGGTGGTCATAAAAAAATGCGACACAAATTACACACATGACACCAAACTAATTTCCCAATAATAACCACTCTAGTTATAATATTAGTACTATACGTGAAGCTGTTTCCACTATAGGCTGCCGCTCGTAAGTTTTTATGCGTGTCGGTCGGCGGCGCACTGTACGGGTTACAAATTGTGGGGTGAAAGGGGTAGTTTTTTTCTAATCGACTTTCCTAACAGTAATAAACGATATTTATCTTTCTTAATTACAGCTCGACTCAGCTATTTGGTAGCTTTGTGCGTGTTTTGGTGCGTCGCTGCGTTATTATCGAATTAGGTGCGTTTGTCGTTAATGTTGAATTTGTTCTTGTACTTGTAGCCCCGAGCTTATTACGAAAATAGGCTTCCACTTAAATATGATACAATTTAGTTTTTATATGAAAATTATAGAGATATACATATAACGTCGTTTATCGTTATGAATACTCTAGTACCTACCGCTTGTCCTTTTATTATTATAAAAAGTTCAAGAAAACATACTTCACCGTATTATAAATGCGGAAGTTTGAGTGCATGTTTGTTACCTACTCAATCCACAACTACAAAGCGAATTGCGCTGAAATTTTGTATAGCCTTAGTTTTTAGCGTGGAATCAAACATAGGAGGAATATATTTTATTTCTCATAAGTCCCCATGACTTATGAGAAATAAAATATATTCATTTTGAAGTTCTTTATATGAAATATATTCATAGAAAGAACTTCAAAAACTTTCCATAGAAACAAAATGCATGCGAATACGCGGATAGAAACAAATCTTTCATTATTTATGTAAACAGATAGGATAAGTATATCTATAGTGCCTTTCTACTCTTTCATCAGGTAGTTTCTTAGATAGCATGACTATTTTTGTTATGATCAAATGTGTTTTGTTAGATCTTATCAGATAAGGTTTAGTGCGGAATTGTTAAATCACTTTTATTCGTATTTCTTTTATTTCATCATTTTGCAATTATCGCTAAGTAACGTTTGAATCTATAACAATTAAATAATATTGGAATCACGACAATTACGACGCAGCATCACCTAGCCTAGCTAAGCAGAACTTGTGTTATGGTACTAAACAGCCTTTGATTATTTTTATGATGATTTTAAGAAGATGGATTTACCTCACGTATCTACTAACTCAAAACTAACTGTTAAGGTTATTTGAAGTTAGTATTTCAAACATACCTAAACAGTTAGTTTATAACTACTTAAGTACTAACTGCTTATTGTGACTGTCTATATTCGAAGTAGGTAATCCAAATTTTACAACTATTTAAAATTTTTAACAGTCTGTTCTTCAAACGTGTTGTTAAAAATATTGAAAGCAAAAATGCAAATTGTAAATTTTAAAATAAAAACGAGGGCGCTGATCTCCGGGGACGCATGCGTAATATCAACCCTTTCTACCCTTTCGCTACCCAGGGTGTTTTTTGTTAGCGTTTTTGTAAAGGGTTGTATGGGGTACCTGCCACGCGACTCGGTAGGGTTGAGTTTTTTCACTAAGGACCGTCATGCTTTTTACGATTTTTTTTCTCCATGAACTTTGTAGAGAACAATAGAGTCCAATGACCCCACAAGCGATCAGCTGACGGATAAAAATGCACTTGTGATCATGTTATTGATTTTCACTGCATTTCAAGGTCGTATTTTAATGTCGGGATTGAGGGGCAAACAATTGTGCAATCTTTTTACAAATTCAGCTCGCTTTAAATGAATTACAAACAGACATATGAATAAATTTCACCACAACTGGGAATTTTATTTACTGGACTTTTGGAAATAAAAATCATATCTTGGAACATAATTATTTTCTGACATAGGTATAGCATTTGAGATTCTTCAGTTGTGATAAAACTAATAATAACTGTAGCCCAAACTGTTATTTTTCAAACATGAGCAGTTATCAAAAAACCACCACCGGATGGTATCATTTTTCACACACCCGTTCATTTTTGATCATCGGGGTAAAATCTGCAACGTTCACCTACATCTACATCCCAGTAACCCACATTGATCAAGGTGTTAAGGGTTATCAAGTTCCAAGCCGTTATGTTGCGCACATTTCAACAACCAAGCCTTTTGTTGAACTCTTTTTTGCTGATTAAAAAATTCTCCCCTTTAGTTCTGTTACCCGACGCGACGCTGCGCTTCGTTCTGAAAGAGCGATTCAGTTTTTGCATTAAATAGCTAAAGTTTATGTTGAAGCCTGCTCTAACGGTACTTGTACCTGTATACTTGTTTATTGTTTAATCATATGTCAAACGGACATAATGGTAATAAATAAAAATAATAATAGTCATAATTACCTCGTAATAACCGGTAAACTTATTTTATGTTAAACCTAAGTATAAATTTTTAGGTAGAGTAGTTACAATACATAAAATACCTACGGTGGTAATACCTAGCTCTTATAAAGTGCTTTAAATTGCTCATATAACTCTTTCAAAAGTTTCAAAAGATCAACTGGCCAAGAACAGAGATCGTTGTATAACTAAGGTAGAACAGAGAAAATATACGTCACATCCTCATCAGTTCACTTCAATTCTTGGCTCTGCGTCTTATCAACACAATAATGCCTCATATAAAAATGTATTTGAAATCCATTCCGTCAACTTCTATCTTTTGCACAATGTTTTTGCCCGTCTGTTTTACGTTTAACCTTAGACAACAACTCCTGTGCTTAACCTATAGAAAGATCTAATTAAAGTTAATATTCATAGACAGTAGAGCTATTGTTAGTTTTGAATGCGTCGAACTACTTGCGATTGTAAAGTAGGTGGCAGCTGTCGGGCTCAAGCGGCCCGCCCCGCTGCCTACCTACACCTTACTTTTTACCGAGAAACGAAAAAACTTAGCTTTTTCTGAGCTTTTTCTTGGAGGCCGAGATCCTATTTCGCAAATATAAAGTTTCATCAATACCCAAGTTCTAAGAGTTCTTATTAATTTGCCTTAAGATATGACCAAAACAGGCCACGGATCGGGTGACTCTTTAGGTGTTATTATGTACTTGTTTAATAAATAATTGTTTAATATAGTCAGATTCATGGGATAATATGCCTATTTGTAATTTTTATGTGCAAACATAATATGATATTATGGATTGAGTAAGGAAAAATAAATAAGTATAATATTATAAATCCTCAAAGCGTGCGGTTGGACTTTAGCAAGATTCATAGAAATTTTACTTTAAAGGCGTAAAGCGAGCTCTTCTCACTTTTAATATTGATCATAACAAAGGGATTAGATGCAAACAAATCGGCTACCGTGTGGTTACACAAACAACCTAGTAATGCAATGCTGACAAACAAACCCTTTTGTTAACTTTCGGTCTCGTTTTATACATTCTCCTGTATTCTATTTCAGTGACAATCAAGCATTGTTATCTAGACTTAAATGCGGCAGCTCGGTGGCAGCGATACAGAGTATTTAAGGATTACCTTCGCAGTAAACAAGTTCGCGCGAATTTCTTTTCATTATGCCTTTCTTGAAACACTTTGTCGGTGCCTTACTCTATCTACAGATATGTGACTCTACCCGAAGCGGTTAAACATAAACTGCACCAAAACTCTCGCTTAAGTAAACATGACATGCAAAGAAAACCTAGTCTTAGCATCCGAGGGGACAATTCACAATCGCGACAAGTTCAATGCCATAGGGGTTATTAATGATATTGTGCAGCTTCATCCCTTTGTCCGCGGAGGTAAATACATCAAAAATGTTAAAGGAAGTTATAATTGCGATGAATAGAATTTCTGAAAAAGGGAACATTTAGCGTAAAAATCAATAATCAAACGTCCTCATGACAATGGCCGGCGGTTACTCGAATGCTCTATCAAAATAAAATGATCCAGCGTGACGCGGCGCGGGTGGATTTTTTACCGCGTCGCTTCAAACTCGAGTACCGGCACCGAATGCGACACTATTCACTACGATTATTATAATAAAATGAATTTCGCACTTTTGCATGTGTAGTCTAGACAACACCTATGAAAGAATACTTCCTAGACAGGTCAAGGATGATCTGTCCTATTGTTTTCAAATATCTGCGCATATTTACGTGCACTTATTTACATAAAATGTCTGAAACACTACCTCTATCGCTTTGAATAACATTAGTACTAGTAAACCAAAGAGTTTAAAACGAGTTAAGCTGGTTTATTTACTTTATTTATTTATCCCAACATAAAATTATATAAAATGAAAAATAGATACGTAACAGAAAGTTGTATTAAGTCTAGTGTTTTATCTAATTAAAGGATGCGTAAAAATTTATAGGTCGACCAACCGTACCAATTGCGAAGATAACGAGACTCATACTCAACTCAAAACTTGCGAAACACGGTTCTTTCATGACTTAAAGAATGTCCAAGATCAGTGATTCAGAATATCTCAAGAGTCCTCAAAAGGATTTAACGGAGCGCGAAAATTGTTTGTGATATACCTTTAGAAGAAGGGTACAGTCGCGCAAGCCACGTGTGGCGCTGTCGATCACTTCGATAATCACAATGCATCTGTGATACATTCACATTGCTAACCCAGATCCATTGAGAAATACTTTTTTTGCACTGAAAAAAGTGAATAAAATTTCTATCAAATTATTTGCAACGTCGTACACTGGTGGCTTTAGTACCCATCCTTTATAAATTGTTGAGAAAACTTATCATATTTTTGTCAAAAATGGTCTAAGAAGGACAGCGTGACACCATCTTTATCTACACAATTTTTACCCATCAACTGTAGGCATATATTTTACTTTTACTAGCAGTAGGTAAATAATTTAGAAGTGTGTCATGGCTTTTCTTCGGACTTCTTGAGCAAGTGCTACTTCTGCACTGTAATATTACGTAAACGTCGCACATGGCTAGTGACGTTTCGTTGACTGGACGTCGCTTTGGCTGAAACTTGCCTTTATGAAGAAGGATACCAAAATTTTATCGCCTATTAAAAGAAAGAAAAAAATGCATGATTATTGTAAAAATTACCGAATTACCGGTTTTTTTATTTGTTTATGTTATCTGAGATATGTTCTATAATCTGAAAAAGAAGTTACACTGTTTTATAAAGTATTTTAGCTTCTTCGTCAAGTCTTGTGCTGTAATGTGAAAATATATAAATATAAGAATTTATGAGCGTGTCATTGAGAATGAAAAGACATGTGTCTTTAGCAGACCTCGGCGCGTCGTTTTCAAAATGCGAACAAAAACAATTTGGGATCCATCCACACATGATTTCCTATTCATCCATATCCTGGATTATCTTCCGGTTATCGGCATTCTTTACTCAAAGGTATTTAAACTAATTTGTTTTATGTGGCTAGCTTGCTGATACGAGTTTGAGCCAACTTAAAACTCATATTTTTTTATCAATTCTCTACTTTATCTTTTTTGGTTTCTTATAAGTACTAATTATTTATTCTAATTAGTACTAATTATAATTTAATTAATAAGTACACTTTACAGGATCCTTGGACACGTCCGAAATTGCATACGTCAGTTGCATGTAAAACTAGAAAATAAAATGGTCTCTATGACTTCTACAAAAGATAGAAGTGAATAAACAGGCTACCTTTACCTTCATAAGTTAGTTAGTAGGTGTTAGTTTCGAGTACTAAAATAAAATAATATAGCAGTACCTACCCTGCGACATCGTTCGCGTGGAATTAGATTTTTAAAAATTTTAAACAATGTCAAGAATTACATAGTCTAGGGTTTATCGCTCCAAAACCCGCCGAATTCTATTCCGCTGGGTTCTATTATTGGTAAGTTGAACCTTATTTTAAAATATTATTATCTATACAACAAGTTATTTTAAGTATAGAAAAAGGTAAATCGATATTGTTACATAATAATGCCAATTAAACAAAAAGTCGGTATAGGTAGGTTTCTTGTCGTTGGGTGCCTTATTTAGTAATTTTGTTTTGATCTATACCTTGAACTTGGTTTGCAATTGTTTTCTTGCAAGTAAAGAGAATAGAAGTTATGGTAGAGTTAACTTGAAAGCCCAACACAACACCTGTCGCCTTGGCAGAGGTAATCAATGGGCCCGCTTCGTTTCCGCCACCACACAAAAACAAATGAATGCTAACTTAAAAAAATATAACAAAGCCGAAAGTGTTCCGAACAGCAGATTATGAGCACGTTCAGTTATTAATTTATACGTAGCATCGCAGTAAAAAACTCAACCCTCACTTAGATTAAAGAAAAAACGTAGCTCGCGTCGCGTAAAAGGGAAAGGGTGTCTCGGCCGACTCGCGTGTTGCGTTTTGTTTTTTAACCGTATTCTGCGGTTTGTTTTTTCGTGTGATGCGTTCCTGTTTTTTAACAACACAATACTGCCGTAGAATTGTTTTTTAAGTGCGCCATATTGAAGCGAGGCGCGCGAGGTGCCAGCTCTGGAGTTTTTCTCCAGAATCTTATTTTTAAATCTCAACGCTTCGGGTAAATAATGGGAGATGCAGCAACTTCAGTTAGTTACGGTTTGGAAAAGGGGAAGATCTTTGTGTTTTTATGTGTAATTTGTATTTATATCTGAGCATGGGGTAAAGCACGGGCGAGACATATGGTTCGTTAGACAATGTCGCTGATGTGTTTCACGGGCAGGTGTAAACCTTCTGTGCTTCGAATGGTAGAGCTTTGTTCACATACTCAAGTGCCTCAAATAGGTACTTTACTTATACAATTTATTTGGATACGATGGCATTGAATTGTGTTTTAAAGTAATGTGACTTAAGGAATCGATTTTAGCTTAGCATTGATATTCAAACTTAAGTAAAACAAACAATAAAGACAATAAAGAATGGTCGTGCATTAATTAAAACGGTTGAGGAGCGCCGACGAAATACAACGGTCATTAGAGACGACATCAATAATGTTGGGTATTTGTAAGTACGCTATAAAAACTGAGTCATGAAAATGCCATTAAATATTAAAAGTGGCGAAACAGAGAGCTTAACATGAAATAAAACATCGTTATAGAGCTAGGCCGGGCGCCCCCGCCGGCGCGGGCTATCGGCGCGCCTCAGTTAGATGTTAATGCCTACTTATACCTTATTATATAGCGGAGTTTGCGTTGAGGAACAAAATTAATTGGTTAAAACTCCTCTCAGTATCCAGGGCGCCCCCTCCTCTCCCTCTTAATTCCGTCCCCTCCCGCGACCCCCACCCCCGCGCCAGCTCCTTTGAACGCAACCTACGTACAGAAAAAACAGAAAGTATAAAGTTGACTCGCCAAGCGTTGTAGCTTAATTAATACGAAAGTGTTTTTTTCCTTTGTAAATAAAATAATTCGATATTTTTACTTTTTGTATAATAAAAGCATAGTTCAAAAATCTAGAATTAGATTTATGACCTCTTTTAAGAGTAAACATTTTTACTGTCGATGATCACTGATTTAAAGATTTCCACCATAAATCGGTAGATATCAACAACAAAAGACAAAACCAGCTTATAAAAGTCCACTGCTGGACTTACGCCTATTCTAATAAGCACCGTATTGGCCCTTTTCAGGGAGTCATTCCTTATTCCACGAGTTGGTCAGTGACACGATTTTATTCTTTAGTGTATTCAATTATACTTAACTTAATTTTATTTAAAAATTATTGCGGAAAAGTTAATTAATTTGTCTTAAAATATTTCTTCATTCTGCCATTCATTATTGTATGAATTTTACAAAATTGTAAACGTTTTTTTAAGTCCACAAAAATCTGTGACACAACGTTCTTATTTGCTAAGATTATTTTATAGTAATTACATTATCTACTTAGTTTTTCCTTAATTGCTTGGAACTCGTCTAAATTACAGTCCCTGCGTGCTATACGACGACCATACGACAAAACGAGTCCATAGTTATGGACCATAATAAGGGGCGACATCTGTGTCGCAGTTTTAGAAGGTCTGCCTGCGACGCAAGAAGTTCGGGTTCGTTTTCCCAGCGGCACAAATGTTAAGTACGATCTACAGATATTTTTCACGGTGTTTTGGTTATTTTCTATCTATATTATTTATTTCTATGTATAAAAAATTAAGAACAGGCCACACATATATAAAAACTTTTGTGTAAAACCACATATAGAGCTGTACAAAAACTTAAGTTATCCATAATATAACACTCAAAATCTGTCTATTTTAATTTTAAGAATTTGAATTAAATCATCAAAATCTATTTTATCTACGGCGATAAAGAATTATTGATTATGAATAAAATGTTAACCCGTCTCCACCCGGTCATATCAGGGGTAGAAAATACGGACGAAATAATATCACCCGGCCGCACCGCGCGGTCTTCAAAATTGCGTCTCGCTTCAGAGAAATGCTCATAAAAAAATAACTAGGCCCCCTATCTAAGCTCTGTAAACGGTTTTAGCTTTCTAAACAATATATCTTTATGTGTTTATTACTTTTGTAAGCTTATATTTACTAACAATAACAAAAAAACATAATAAATGCGCGACTTTTTCAGAACCATATTTTGGCAACAAAACTAATCTTATTTTCATGGAAATATAGAAGAATAGCATGAAGACAATCTATAAATAATATTTCAATGATAAATAAGAGCTGTGCTATGAAAAAATATTAAAAATTTTCGAAATGAAAATTACCACTCACGTGTTCACGTGCTGTAATGATGTGTTTTTACAATTTTATCGATATTTTTTGTTTCGATGCAAGTTTGAAAAATAAACAAAATAATCTATTTATAATCATATTTTATGACTGTATTTCATTTTATTACTAGTTCTAAGTAAAATTCTTCGGAATTTCATGAAAACGGCGGTAATCTTGTGGCCGACTTTTGGGTTCAAAACAAGAAAAATGCAACGAAATTCACAAATCCTATCATGTAAGTAGCTTTATCGTACCCCAATTATTACAAAATACACTAGTTATTCCATAAAACTATGCACTTACCCTGAAAAATCGATAAAAACACACAACACAAAACACGTCATGAGCCCTGACAATTGCGCCGATTCAAAGTCAGATTTCTATTTATTTTTCTATTACTGGATTGGCTTTTTGATATTTCAATGCATAGGAAAATAGTTAATCTTTGACACAGATAAAAGTTGTTCAAACAAATATAGACTGTAACATGCTGAAAAAAGGGATTATAATCGCCTGAACGGTCCGGCCCGCCGGCGGGCTCGCGCCTGTCAACGACAAATCGTGTTACATTGTTGGCCGGCCCGCCGGCGGGCTCGCGCCAGTTTAAGAGTTAAAGCAACTTTCGAGCTACAACGCTTGGCGTGTCCGCCAGTAACGAAGGGCGAAAGCAAAGGGTAGGTCGGCGCGGCGGCGGGGGCGCGCTCGTTGCCACTTCTCCAAATAAATTATAATTCGCAGCTACAGCTCAGGATACTGCTAAAATCTTCACTATTACGCTGTATTTAATCTTACTTTCGCAGCTCTAGAATAGGCTTTTAGATTATTTTTCAATTTTATTTTTGTTTTGCCTCACCATTTTCTTTATATTTTTTTCTATTTTGACTTTCTATTATAATTATTATCCACACTGCTACATCATGGTGGAAAAACAACACCTACCTTTATTAATGAAACAAGAAAATAAACTTATTCGGTTGGTAGGCACAGCTAGTATTACCTATTACCATACCTAAATCTAATCTGAACTTATTTTTTTGGGAAATGTGTTTTTATGTGTGTAACTTAGTATAATAGATATATATATAGTAGATAATTCGTCAAATTAAGATAGAGTAAACTCATACAACGACTCCATAGTATCATCTCGCGCACTAGATATAAATAAGGACAATTTTAGAGAAGCTGTTTAGAATGGACAATACATGATAATCGATTCTATTCTTGTAACGTACAGTCGGACAAACTAAAAACTTGCACATACGTCAACATCACATGGTACTTAAAACAGTTAACAATAAAAAACGTCTCTGGCTTCGCACCGATTGTCCATTCATGATCTCTTAGCTTGTTTTATTAAAACCTTTCTAATTGACTAATAAAGATTGAAACGAAGAGAAAATCAAATTAATTTTATAATTAGTAATAGTTTAAAAGTTGACTTGTCCAAGTGTTTCAACTGTACTAAGTGTGTTACGAAAGAACCTCAGTCTGTTAACTTTCCACGACTAAACAGCTGAGCGGATCTCAATGAAATTTTCCAATCAGATCTATAAATCTTTCTTTTCATTTCTCGATAACAAGTAGTACCTAATACTTCTATTTTTTCATGTCGCAGACTAGTTCTAAATATAACCTTATTCACCTCTCCGCCTATTACTTGTAGAGTTATCAATAATTGATGTAGATGTTTGTTTTATTTATTTATTTATTTTTTATTTATTTATTTATCTTAGGGAAACAAAAAGCATTAGAACTACAAGATAAAAATACTTAACATTAGAAAAATAAGCTAAGCAGTTTCCACAAATAGAGAGAGAGTAAATTATCCAAAAATACACAAAAAGGAACAATTAAATCAAGTTTATAAAGTGTAAAGAAGCCATATCAATCGTTTAACTGGGAAATGGATAGGTTTATAGTATAAAATATATACCTACAGAATGTTATTAATGAATTAATCGAATAATTGTACCTGTCCGGTTATTAGTAAACGTTAATTTGTATAAATTGTAAATATAAATTAAATGTGTTGTAAATAATAAAACTATATATAGTAATTAATTATAGCAGTAAATAGGTTGAGATTAGGAAGGTTTTTGTGATATACCAAAGAAATTGGTGTTAATTATTTTTTTTAAAACATTAGGTCTGGCTGTAAAAAGATCAAAATTAGCCGTGCTGTAAGTGGTATTGAAAAGAGCAGCAGTGCGATGTATAAATGAGTTCTTACGATAATTAGTCGCACAGGTAGGTACATGCAGTTTTAGGTAGTTGCGTCTCGTGGAAGCACGGGTTGGGGCTGTGATCTTTATCTTAGAAAGAAGATGCGAGCAGTCAAGCCTATCAAGAAGAATATTATGCAAGAATGTGTGTTTTCAATAGAACCTAATGCATCCTAGCTAGGCTATACATAAGAGGGTACCTACATTTATGAATACAGCCAAAATGAATGGCCCTGGCTACCGGTGGAGGCACAGGGGTGAAGAACGATTAATTTAATAAATACCGACCGGATTCCGAGCCGTTTGTCTCCGCTGCCAGCTAGCTATGCGCTGTCACACGCCTATGGAATTACGATCCTATATCACAATCACAACTATATAACTAATACATATTCTTCATTCTAATATATTTCTTCTATCTTGAATAATAATCATCACTACATACTTACTACATAGTATAAAACAAAGTCGCTTTCTCTGTCCGTATGTCCCTATGTATGCTTAAATCTTTAAAACTACGCAACGGATTTTGATGCCTGTTTTTTTAACAGATACATTCTTATTTGTCCTTCTTTCACGCCCTAAAGAAATCAAAAGACTTGATTTTTTGTTTAGTTGAAAGGATGAAGAGAGATAGAATTATAAAATTCGTATTTTACGCGAAATGAACCGCTGAAACCGCCAAGAACAGCTAGTAGGTTATAATTCGATTATCAACGTGTTTGGCTATACACCATCTCTACGGCTATCATTGTGTGAACATGGGGGTACACTTATGTGTGCGTGTCCCCACAACACACACTGTAGTTTGTATTAGTGGGACAACTCATTACTTACTGCTGATCTTAGATATAAGGGCTGTAGCTCATTTGTGCCGCAAGCTCTACAATGACTGCATAAAGTAGCTTACGGCGCGCTGATAAACTGTAAACTGCATGTGATAAACAAATAAAGTGCTAAAGTGAACAATAGACGAGCGTATTTGAAACAAAATGGAAAACAAACCCTAATTTCTAAAAATATGGCCAAGTGCGAGTCAACTCGCGTATGAAGGGTAGATAAAACAGCTAAAAATCATGTGTGTTGAATTTGAGCCCCCTTAAATATTTTTTTATTTTTTTTTTATTTGTTGTTATCACGGCAACAGAAACATAACATCTGTCAGAATTTCAAATATCTTACCTATAACGATTCGTAGTGTAGTGCTGGTGACAGACGGACGGACAGCGGAGTCTTAGTCATAGGGTCCCGTTCTACCCTTTGGACATAAAGTCATTGATCAAGGTTATTCGTAGATAGCTTTCACAATTGCTATGACTAAAATAGAATTGCGCGAATGATCGCAATAGCTCGGCTCGTAGTAGCACGACACTGGCCAGTAAAATACATAGTTACCAAGACAAGCTTCACTTATCTAGTCTACTGCTATAAATATGAAAGTTTGTGTGATTATTTGTTAAGACGTATATCCGTAACCAATAAACTTATTTTTATCTAAATTGTATGCAGATAGTTTAGGATACAGAATAACACATAGGCCTATCTAGTTTTGATAAATTTACCTCTGTGGGGGTAAAACGAGTGGTAAAGTTTCTATAATAATTATTTCTTGGTTTGATTCACTTAAACTCGGTATAAATAAACCACTATGTCAATAACTAAATACTTATTTTTATCATAATAAAACTACCCCTTTGCAATAAATTTCTGAAATCCGTATAAAAAAATAAGAATTATCTGTTTCACATATTTACCCACCAGCAAAATAAAACTTTATGTAAATTATGAAACACGTATGTATTATAAATTTACAATGTAACTTGATTGAAACAAACAAATACCTAACCACGAACAGATGGATCATAGAGGCGCTCCGCTCCCCGCGCCGGCTCTAAAATGACAAAATTGTAATATTTTTCGCAATCCGAAACACCCTCCAATCCAACACAAAATCAATCGTCTTATTCTCAATCTTTGATATCCATATTGACATTATTCTGCATTTGAAAAATAAATTTCCAAGTGGGCGAATCCGAGAGGCTAGCTAGTATTTCTTATACCCTAAACAATAATGGTTTCACTACCTACAACATTGGCAGGTGCCTAGATAGATACCTACCTATTTTTGTTCCATTAGTGCTTAGTCAATTGGGACTATTTTTAGAATTACAATGGGTTAAATGGTTACATTTAAATTACTTAAATGTTGCTTTTCGTACGATTGGCAAATTTATAGGTACCTAAGCCAATTTGCAAACAATGGCATTAGGTAAAGAACCAAATCGGTTCGTAAAGGTCTAAAAGGCATTGAAATAAAATATCGATTGAATAACAAACATTTTATTAATAGTTATTTAGATAGGTACTGGACATTTGAAGAAATACATACATATAAGTATTAATAAGTAGTACCATAATTGTGTCACATTTAGTTAAGTATAACTTAAATATATTATTTTGTACAATCACTTAGGTTTACATTAAACAATACGTTTGACTGTTTTACAACAACACTGTGTTTTGGAACAATGTAATGAGGTAGTTCTGAGAATATCTTTTAATTATAGAAATTACCTGAACGCACTGATTGGGTAAATGCAATCAGTGCATTCACGTTCTAACAATCCATGTAGATGGCACAAAGACATCGTAGGTATAAAACTAAACAAAAATAACTTTTAATTATTAGGAACTCAAATCGATTGCATAAGTTTGCTTAAATATAAAATTGAGACCAAAACTTAATATGAATAAACAAATCAACACAAATGTAGATCGTTAACATAACTACATGTTGTAGAAATATAAATATGTACGTATCTGTGTAAGTATAGTATACGTGTAGATGCTTGCTATGAAACAGTGAATCATAAAATCAGTCTCACAGTAATTGTCAAGACTTGAACAGTTGGTCATTAGTTAGTCCTAATCCCGTCGGCCTGTTATCTCAACAGAGATAAACAATAGAAAATATTCCAAGAAGTTTGGCTCTTTACCCTGGCGCAGTATACTCGAATGAGGTAGACAATGGCACGGTGCCTTACGCTAACTACCATTATACAACATTGCAACATCAAATGACGAATCCTAATGATTTTTATATTAATAAATTTGTACACATTCATTTTTGTACCAATAATTTCTTTGGGAAAATATTTCTTACATTAACTTCACCTCACTATCTACAATACCCTACGATCCGAATAATTAATGGCTATGAGAGATAAAATAATAATAATCAACAATTATTCGCTACATACATACATACAATGATCACAAACCATGTGCGCTAAAACATTGGAACAACCGAGGAGGTTGTAGACCACTCAAACAAATTAAATAAACACGTTACATCTAGTAGGAAACTAATACCCGTAGAATAAATTGCAGAAATGCAGATTTGCATTCTCTCACTTCTCTCTCTCTCTTCTAATACTGTACAGACTCGCACTACACATCGATTTCCATCAAGCAAATCAACTATTTACAACATAAACTACAACATTTAATATCTCAAATTTCTCCTATACTAAGATAAAGATAATCACAATTAATAACATAAATATGACGAGATAATTATTCATATATACTATTTATTTTACACACAAAAAATCGGATGTAGAGAACCTTAGAGGGCACGGCTACATATAGAAAATAATTTATATCTCTATCAACTATTTTTATCTTCACAATTTTTATGTACATCTTCATATGATTCGAATACATCGATCTACTGACTAATAGATAAACAATAAATACTTAGAGATAGCATTATGTACAGAAGCAAGAGCGCTCCGTTCGGCTGGGCAGTGCCCGCTCGCCTCCTTCGTACCAACACTGATAACGGCGAAAGCTCCGATCATTCTCAACAATTATCCTCTATTTACAAAATTAAATACACCTTTAAACATTTTCGATTCCAATTGTAATAAAACGTATTATTTTGATAAAAAAACTGTTCTGTGCTTCTGTAATATTAAGAATATACAAATAGGGGTGAAGATTAGAACCGGTCAAGTCAAACGGGGGCCGATATCGATCGCACAATGCGACCGGTTCGGAATCAATACGTCAGTAATTATAGCTTGCGAACTAGCTCTTTATAAGTTAGCTACTTCGTAAAAAGCAGATTACCTTGGCCTTCCTATGAACAATTATAGAGGTAGTCCGTTACGAGGGAAGGATGGTTCGATTTAAAATCAAATTTCTTGCAAAACGAACCACTTTTTTGCGATGCATTACGGAACAATAGCCAATGCCAATAAATCAAAAAACAGCTTTTGTACTAACTTATTCTGAACATTTTGCAAAGTGCAAAACAAAAGAACTAACAAAACCGTCCAGTTTTTGCGTTACCTTGCCTTCCGATTATGCAAATGGCACGACAATAAATTTCAAAACTGTAACATGTTTTTATGACGCAAATGCAATAATTTAAAAAATGAACGGTCGACTACCTAACGAGTCTACATCGGTAGTCTTACCGAGAAACGAATAATGGACCCGTGTACGTTATGGAACTCTATAAAAACTTGGAGGATTCGCATTTCCCAAGAACGTGGATAAATTGCGAACATTTCGATCGCCAAGAAGAACGGAGCTTTCTCGTTTAGAAGTGTGATCGGAAGAGGAGAGGGTGAGCCGAGGCGGAGGCGCGAACCTACGCGGGAGGAACTCGTATACCGGCTCGGCTGTGCGGCGGCGTGTACGTGCACTAGGCGGAGTGCACGCGCAGGTCGGTGGGCGAGTCCGGCGTGGCCGGGCGGCGCGGGAGGGAGAGGTCCTCGGGCTCCGTCTGCTCGGGCCACTCATCCCAGCGCCAGTCGGCGGCGCGCGGCGGGCTGCCCGCGTCCGCGCACCGGTGCAGCGCGGCCGCCTGCCGCCGCCGGAAGCGCGCGCCGCAGCGGCAGGCGAAGGGCGCGTCGCCCTCGTGCACCAGCGCGTGCGCCTTCAGCTGGTTGGAGTCGGAGAAGCGCGCCGGGCAGCGCGCGCAGGCGTAGGGCCGCTCGCCCGTGTGCACGCGCAGGTGCCGCCGCAGGTTGGCGACCTGCACGAAGTGGCGCGGGCAGTGCGGACACGAGTAGGGCTTTTCGCCCGTGTGGAGCCGCAGGTGCGTCTTGAGGTGGTGGTCGCGCGTGAAGCGCTTGTGGCACTCGCCGCACTCGAAGGGCTTCTCGCCGGTGTGCGTGCGCTCGTGGTTCTGCAGCACGTGCTTGTAGCCGAAGGAGCGCGAGCACACCTTGCAGGTGAAGAGCTTGTCGCGCGGCGGGTCGGCGGCGCCGGGCGAGGAGCCGGAGGAGGGTGGGGAGGGCGGCGCCGGCGGCCCGTCCTCCAGCTTGGGCGTGCGGCGCCGCTTGCGCGCGCGCTCGGGCTCCAGCGGGGGCAGCGGCGCGGGCGGCGACGGCGGCCAGGCGGCCAGCAGTGCGCCCGAGTACAGTTCGGCCGGCAGCCCCGCCACCAGCGCGGCCGCGCGGTGCGCCAGCAGACGCTCCGCCAGCATCGGGAGCGACTCTTGACGCATCGTCGCGAGCGGTCGGACCGACACACCTGTACACAATCAAACAGAGATAAATATTTAGAATCCCTACTCTACTCTCAGTTAATGGAGTCTGGAGTAATTAATAACAGTACTAAAACAGTGCTTCACCGAGGGCTAAAACAGTTATAATATATCACAGCAAATTAAACTCTTTATTCTGAACCAATAACATCTCATCTCAGGTCTTATATGATCTCGTGTCTTTGTTAGTATCACTTATATACCTTTGTTATCGTACACATATTATCGTTAAATAGAGGGAACAACCTACTCACTTATCTGAACAGTTTCAAGGAGTAAGTACTAAGTAGTAGCAGTACTTTAGTTTCAGGAATTAACCTCTTCAATATCGGAATACATGGAAGTATCGCCGCGATCGTTTCCGTTACGAGTTAAGTTGCGACCTAAATAAACAGCGCAGTGGAACTATCGATAGCGTACTTATCGGAGAGGACGCAAAAAACGGAGCAAAAACTAAAGCAGACGCTGCGACGCTCACATTTGGTCGCAATCACACTCCGCAGGTCGCTTCCGCCCCGACCTGTTGCGCAAATTGCCTCAACCCGAAAACCTGGTTCCTGTCTCTACCGGTTCGCTTAATGATCTTTTGAAAGTTGTCGAATGCGTGCCGTGAGTGTACCAGTACAGTGGATGGTGATCAAAGTGAGTGCGGGCGCGGTGCCTCAGTGCGAAGGAGGAAGCGCCGAGCGGGCGGCGCGCGGCGGCGGCGGGAGCCGGACCACTTTCCCATTTCTAATGGAATTAATTATTCCTCAAGCTCAAACTCCGCCCGCGCGCTCCGCTCAAATTATATTCAAATATTAATTTCGTTGAAGAAAAGCCTTTTTGAGAGCACTTAATTAAAATTAGACAAAATCATAATTGAAAGTTCTCCTCGAGGCGCGAAGAGGCGGCGCGGAGCTCCTTACATTATCTACTTAGCCGTCGAATTAATTCCCGGGCCCGCTCCTCTCGGCCATAGCGCTTAATTGAAAAAGGCTCAAAATGTTTTGTCATCTCCACAATTTACGTTTTTTATAATATTTTAATAAAGTTTGGAGAACAATCTTCCTTGTACACGAATATAATTTAGGTAGTACTTACTTACCGAGTTGCTTATCGAGAATGTTGCAGATAAAGTGAGGTGAAAGATAATTTGAAAGTTTGTGATTAGAGCGCGGGGAGAGGCGGGGGCGGCGGCACGTAGCGGCTTATCCCATAACTTTTTAATAACATCCCTCCTACAAGGAGAACCGCGAGACGAGCCGCTCGTGATGTGATCAGAATGGTAACACCGAGCTTAATGTCAAACTTTAAACAAGTCCATACTTTGCTCTTCCTAGATTTAATTAGTTTTATGAGAAATAATGTATTTTTGTCAGGAATCTAACGTTGCGAAAGTCAATCGATATCATTGTGATAAATAACGAAAAATGCTAAAACATTTTAGAGATTCCCAAAACGAGGGCCAGAGCGGAATAATGTATCATTTTTATTAGTCGGTCGAGCCCATAGACATCGGACAATATTCGTGATAAATTTTTACAGCGAGGCGCACCCTTGCCGCGCTCTTTTTTATGTGCTAAAGAGTTGTAATTATCCCATCTTTATACGCCATAAATATTTGTCAATAACCCGCACTGAATGCTTTTATGGAGTCGCCCGGAGCTGCCACTCCATAACTCATTATTGAAGGGTTCGTATCTGCCGCGTCAATAGCGTCCTTATGGCTCTACTTTGTAGTCCGTTCTCACTGAGTTTGCTACTCTACAGTACTTTTGACACTCTTTCTTCGTTCTTTCACTTTTATAAACCATATCTAACCAATTCCAAAGAATAATATACTTTAATATCTAGTAGGTAAGTGAAACATACTAGTGAGTGAAACATTATTCTAGGTATTTTTTTTTAAATGGTAAGTAAGCGCTATGGAAATGTAGAGGAAATAAGAAAACAAACTACGCGATAAATATGCGTATACATATTAAGTTGACAAATGGCAATAGTTTAAAAGTTTTTAATAGAAGGCGAATTAGAAGAAAGACAATTCCATTGGTATTAAAAAAGTCAATGGAAATGTCTTTATTTTGTGATAAATCATGAATCTAATCGACAAATAGAAACGAATGGTAAAGAAGATGAAGAAATTCAGTTTCAAAGCCATCATCATTCAAAAGACGTTCACGGCTACCTTTTTCCATGAGGTGTAAGATACAAAATTTAATTTCATAAATATTGTTTTTACTTGTTTAGACTATTTGAGTTAGCTGAATTGTTTCAAATTGAATATGCTAGTTTTTTTTTATTCCTTGACTGTAATTCCTTGTCTGTTTCGATGTTAATAAAGATAGCTTGTTTAAGTATTTTATTAACAACGAAAATTACAAGCAAAGGAATAGAAAAATTACAACTAGTATTTACAATTGAAACCATTGAGCTAACTGCAGACGGTTGCAAACAGTCTAAAGGTAGCTCAATTGATCCATGTCAATACCAGTCGGAAGCGTCGCATTTTGCTCCCCTTGGATTCGAGACCCTAGGTCCGTGGGGTACCGAGGCTCTCCGGGTTTTTAAAAAATTATCTGAGCGTCTGGTCGATGCGACGCGTGACCCGAGAGCTGGTGAATATCTGGCTCAGCGCATCAGCATTGCCATACAGCGTGGTAATGCAGCCAGTGTCTTGGGGACGCTTCCGACTGGTATTGACATGGATCATTTAAGTATTGTATTGTTTTATTATAATATAATTAGATATAAGGTAAATGTAGATAACTGAGTAGACAACATGACATGAAGTAATGAGTTAAGTACAATAAGTACCGTGTCCCGATGGCCTAATTTCCGTTATTGGTAATGGGATTAGCCAGCATTGTCGTTAAGTAGACGCACTCCACAGATTACTTCAAGGGTTTCGTAGGTTTAGGGTTAAGCGGGGCTTCTGCGTGTCAGATTCGTACAATGACACCTCTACGAAACATTCCTAGATTTGAACAGAACTATTTATAATAGCATTATTTACATATTTTATATTTTTTTCCGGTCAGTACTAATCCCTCGGGAATACCATTTTTATGAAAATACGCAAGACGCTTGTTATTTTTAATAGCAACTGAATCATTGAAATCGGTGTTTCAATTTGGAAAGAGATGAAAATAGACAAAGAAAGGAACGTAGAACCTCTTATATTTTTTAAAGGTTTAACAGAGATCGTCTGAGATCAGATTCAGGTTTTTGGAAACAATCTAGACTAAATACTTTTCTAGAGTACTTATAGCAAAGTGAATAAGAATTGGTCTGAATGCACATTGCTTTGTTACTTTATTGTGATTGTCTGTTAAAACAATGAGCCTACCTATTAAAAGTAATAAATAATAACTGATCATCTCCTGCTCGCCGAATTTTCAGATAAAAATTAAAATGACATATTTTAAATTAACATGGAGACAAATGTAATCTAATTTTGTAATGTAAAGCTACGGAGAGGGGATAGGGGGCAAAATTACTTAATTTCAATTAATTAAAAAGTAAGTAGAGCATCAAATCGTCAATGTCCTTGACAGCCACGAAGGTTTGTGTCTCATCAACAAATATTTTATCATGCCTTCTTGATGATTACTTGATGCTTCATGGTCACTTGATGATTCACGTCATAATAATTACTGGGCCGACTTAATAACAAGACCTCATTATGAACTTGTATTACTGGTAAAGGTTTAAATACGGACGTTAATTCCGCTTTAATCGCTTTTGAATACCTCAGTTCTTAAATCACTTTGTAGAAAAACTTGAGTAAGATTACATTTATCAAGCGGATAAAAGTTTAACTTTAAAATAAATAGAAAGAAAGAATAATGAACAGTTTGGCGATAATTTAAAATAATAATAATACTATATGGCCCGATATCATGGAAATGAGACACGTAATAAATATTCCTGGACAATTTGCACGGCATTATCTTGCCCCAATTTAAGCAGTTCGTTTTAATGGATACTAAATAACTGATAAATATAAATGACCTATCGGAAGTTTTGCTATAAATATTTATAAAAACTGTGTAGGTATAATTACCGAAATAAGTAGAACACAAGACAAAATGAAACCAACACCAGGTAGAATATTTCGTAGCAATGTGCTACGAATTCGTAGGCGTCGTAGCAGTATCGTAGGTGTCCGTAGCACGGCTACGCGAGGCCGGCCGCCCACGGTTCACTGAATGTGCTAAAGCTCCCGTCGGCTGCTCGGATGCAAATACATGTGTGCGAAGCGAGCGCGCCAATGGGAGCGCGCGCCACACGCATGTTCCGCCGGCAACTTTCAAAACTTTTCACACATCATGCATATCTCCAACACATTCGGAACATACGGAAAGTAACACAAAAAATATCACAAACCTCTCGAATTCTGCGTCGACTGCAGCGACAGGGCCATCTCACGCCAGTTTCACAAATGCATTCATATGCACCACTTTAAAATGTCTCTGTTTAATATCTTAAGCTTTAGTAAGCAACAGTTGAAGTGAAGGTTATTTATTAGTAAAGGTTTAATAAGATAGAGCGGTAGAGATGTGTCGTTCGCGGAGTCGTGTTTGTGAATGCGGGAAGTTGTAATGCGGGCTCGCTCGGTGCGACCTACCACAACACTGGCGTGTGGCGCGCTGCGCTCGCCGCTCGCGCTCGCCCGCCCTCCCCTGCCCCCCTCCCGCGGTAAACACACCCCACGCCCCTCCCCCGCGCCCCCCTCACCCCTCCCCACTCCCCGGTGCACTCCGCGTGCACGCATTGCATTCACTTTTTACGGCCGCTACTACATTATGTTCCTTCCGATGTTGTTTTTTAGCCCTCGCCGCGAGCGCCACATAAGCACTTTTTATATTTTATGGCCGGCTTCTGTCCGGGACGCGGGCGGTGCTTTCTTTTACTAGACATGTTGCTGACGATAATTTGAGAATGTTTTATTTGAATGGCTTTTCTATTTAAATATGGCTACCTAAGTGTGATTGAATATTGTGTATATGTTTTACATAAGTAATAATACATATTTTAAATATAACATTTCCAGAATATAGGTAATTTAAATTTACCGTTAAATGATATATGATGAATGATAGAAGTCGGTATAATTAAATGAATCAGAAATTCTTGCCTACGTATTATAAATTTAAGAATCTGACAACTTTAGAAACATTTACTGAAAAATTGGCCATAAAAAGCAGCAAAAGTAACCATATTTTACAATTCCCACTGTAAACTGTATAAAATAGACAAGACCACATTTTCCTCATAAACTGTGTATGTAATCATTAAAAGCTGACAGAACTCTACCGGTTCTATCTTTGGGCTAGTCGAAGTAATTATTGGCTCAAAGACAACACGCATAAAAAGCATAAGTGTCGGCCCGACGCCGCGTAAATTAAGCGTTTTTATTGTACAGGAGGCTACTCTATTTTTACCACATCACTATTTTTACCATTCCTGGGCACGCGCCACCCTAACATGCTATGCGTTTTTTACTTCCAAGACCGTACATATCTTTCTTCATATATTTACTTGCCTATTTTTCTTTGTAAAGGTAGATATATAAATAAAAGATAAAAGCTTTATTCAAGATCCTCAAATATTATACATTTTGTATATCAAATACATAATCTTTATCTCTTCGACCTGTTTTATTTAAATAAGTAAAAATATAATTTTAGTACTATCAATTAATGAAATTTAGTTTCGGAAACATCCGAGTTAAATCCAGCTCTCAAATTCAAACCAGCCATCAACAACTACATTTTTCTATAATTTAATGAAAACCATTCAGTATTCCGAAGGCTAATTTCAATTGCATCTAAATATTTTGACAATAAAAAAAGCTGTGCTTTTATCTAATTAACAAACAAAAGTTTAATTTCCAAATCGAACTCACAGCACATTAAAACACAGCGTAATTTTCTTTAAGTTTTTTAAAAGCACGATCCCCACCTGCTTCTGTCGCGTGCCTTAAAAAGCGGACACCAAATCGTCTCTAAACGGTCTATGAATAAGGTTTAAAGTTGGTCGTTGGAATGTGTGCTTTTTATCGTAAAAAGCCCACCTCTGTCTCGTTTTGGAGTAGTTCACCTTCCATTGAGCAGGATGTTTGTTTGTTATCTCGCACACGCCGCACCACCCTGCGACGAGTACCTACTGGCTTCAAGGCACAAACTCTCGTCTCTATCCTCTCGCAGATAAATTAAGTTTGCCATAGAGCAGGTGTCCGCTATCTTATCTCAAATCAATGTAGGCTCGTTAATTAAAGCAAATATTAGCTAAGAACAGCTGAAGCTAAAGATTAGAATCGCACTTTTAATACTGATTTATAGTTATTTGCATTTAATTACGTAACTTTGCAAAGGGACAAAAAATCCTTAAAATTAAATAAAACTTTTCTTTAACCATGACTATAACCGAGTTTACATAAGAGTCTACTTGATACTTAGTCTTAAAAGAAAATATAATCAAGCTAAGCTAAGTTTGCCCACTTTTAATCATAGGTAAAACTTTTTGACATCGGTAGACATAAACATCCGACTGACCGATGTAATTACTTCAAAATGAATAACACGTCACGAATACGATGTTCAGAGGCAAGTGAAAATGAAGGTTGAGTATTTCTTTGTTTCTGAGGCGTGTACTCGGGTTCAAAGGAACTCTTTGTAGATGTGAAAGCACAATTAAGCCTTGCCAAAGAGAATTCAAGGGCGCATCACTTTACACAGAAATAAAAGAATCCGCCAACACTTTTACTTTCCTTTCATTCCTAGGGTTATTCGCACAAAATGCACGTATTGTTTACAATTTGTTCAATGGCGTAGAGTGAAACCCTTCCGTAATGTGTTTTATCGCCACCCATTTGTTTATGGTATTATAGAATGTAAGAAGCCTTTATTATGTTGTGAGAAAGGATATTTTATTGATAGAGTTCGAAACTTGTTTCCAGTTTCTTTTTCAGTACTTTTGTCGCAAGATTGGTTGGTTGATATCAGAATGACCGATGTGGCGCGGTGGGCGAAGGTCCGCCTGCGACGCAGGAGGTTGCGGGTTCGATTCCCGCCTCGGAACAAATTTGTGCACGATCTGCAGAAATTTGTTTCGTTGGTCTGGGTGTTTAATATATATAATAAAAAATATCTATCTATGTATATAATGTATTAAATATATCAGTTATCTAGTACCCATAACACAAGCTTTGAGTAGCTTACTTTGGGGCTAGATAGTGCTGTGTGGATTGTCCAGCATTATTACATCATCGTCAACATCAGCCAATATTAGTCCACTGCTGGACATAGTCCACTGCTGGTCTCCCCTTACTTACATACTTTTACTAAACAGCTCAAATTTTCAGTTGCTCTTAATAATTAAGTTGTTATTTGCAATCACAGGTCTCTCGGAACTAAATCTTTTTGTTCACATGAACTCTACTTAGATTTAATACATGTTTCGTAACATGAAAGGATTTTGACCGAGCCTATAAACGTAGGAGTACCTACATATCTAAATTAATCTCAAGTCTGTTTCGGAAGACGCTTTATTCTCGTGACGTCATTAAAACATTAAAAGCGAAAGTGAACAAAGGGGTCCGACTTCCAGAACAAAGTGTCCCGACATGCGCAAGTGATTTGTCCTATTGCGTTGTCGCTGAAACAATAGCGACCTAGAGCAGCTTTGCAAACTGGAGCAATATTCCATTTTATGACATAAGGCTATTGGCTATTGTTATAGAGTCTTGCGAAATGTTTTTGCAGCAGTAGTTAGTTAAATTGACAATAGGCTTCGATGTCGGGTGTCGACTAAATCACTAGCAGCCATAAAAAATCAAGGCCACATTTACAAAACAGAATATTAGCTTATTTAGCTAAATTGAACAAAAAGTTGGCAAGCCGGTAGTTAAAAGGAGGAGTAAAACATCAATTGCTTCAACGATCGGTCACGAAACGGCCCACATTCGCAGAAACGGGCAATAAGCAGTAGAATATCACGTTCCTAATCAATAATAATCGAGCAATTGATAGTGATTGTCCAATAAATAGGTACCTAAAGTTGCAAACAACAATGGACAGCGATCCCTTCCGTGTGAACGACAGATGTGCGCAAGCGCCGCCAAAATTACAAAAATCGTGAATATTTCATTCACATTACTGCGCGCTCGGCCGTTACGAATCAATCGAACACAATGAACCCGAATTTTATCCAGTTTTTTTGTATTTGTGTGTGATTTTAATGTAAATTTTCTATAAACTTTGCACAAAATCTGGTTTTCTTTTATGGTAGGAGCAGAAGGGCGGTTGATCAAGAATCAATAGCAATAATCTTGTGATTGATTACAAACTTGTTTGCCTTGCTAGGTAGATTGACAATATGAATGTCGAATTGTTATAAAAGTAGAAATGTAACGAATTTGTTAATTATAAACTTTTTGTGTAGTATCAAAATGATTTTAATTACTTTCAATGGAAACCGAGGCAAGCAAGGTCATGTACCTATCATAGAAATGTTGATCCCTTCATACCATTTCCGGAAAAATAAAACCGTTACATTAATCCATCCCTTTAAAACGTTTCATTACAAATTCTTTTAGTATCCCTTTTGATCGTCTCTGCATCCGTGCAGGTGAGAGGCTGGACAATCCAAAAGATATAAAATATAAAATATCGTCTCCAAAGGATTCGCATTGAATATTTATCCGTTGCCGGGTAGCCCGGTCCGAGCCCTTTGTTCTCGGAGCCGGCCGTTTAAACTTTTGATTCTGCAACTGGCAACATTCAACTGGACCCTTCGATTCTATCAAAATGTTAGAAAAATTCTGTTCATCGAAGTAAAATGTGTTCTTTTACTCGGACTGTACAGTTTCAAATAGCTTGCATGGGTCGGGGTGGTTGTTACGTCCGCGAGAGGGCAGGTGGCTATTCCACGCTTGCGTCACGAGTTCTCCCCTTCCGGGTGTGATGAATAATTCCCTTTTACTCCGGCAGAGAATAAAATTGTCCTTACGAACTATCTCGGCGACTCGATACGCGCCGTCACGGGCGGCGGCCTCTCCGCATAAATGTGAATTATATCCACTATCCCACTTTCAGAACTACTGTTTTATTTCAATGGTAAAGCCGGATTTATGTGTTTCCGGAAGGGAACATTTTGACTGACCGCGAAACCATGTGCCGAATCACGGCTTATTTTACTCAGAAATATATTAGTAGAAAAGTCTCAAAAATATTGTAAGAAAGGTTATAAAAACTATCCGCCTGTGTAATTTGGCGGCGGACGGACATAGGACGAAGCATCGGACGCAGGCGATCACTCCTTCTTCCCTGTTCCATTCATAACGTCTTTCAACTGTCTCTCGTCATTGTTCCCTTGTATTCCTGTCGCGCACTCCTTCGCATGTCACCTTTTGTCGCGCGAGTCTTCTTGTCCGCTGTCAAACGCCTTGCACAAATTCAAAAACAACATTGACGTGATCGACGGCCATTTTTTGTAACATCCTTGGCCTGTACAAACTCGAGATAAAGTTTAGCGAGTCGAAATCTTTGTTTAACGCAAACAAGGGATATTGCTTCGGCCGTTGGCTTATCTGCCCTTGGTGGTCATGAATGGAACTGAAGTCTCCTCCAAAGTAGTTAAATGAAATTATATAAGGCTCAAGCAAAATCCTAATGCTTAAAATTACAAGATACCTAACGTAAGATATTTTTATTGGTTCACAAGACACAATAATTATAAAGCATGTATAGATAACAGTTCATTATACAACAGAAAGGCAGGAAACAATACGAAGAAATGGTAAGAATAGAGCTAGCTTCGCAGGGTTTTATTATACGTATAAACCTTCCTCTTGAATCACTCTATGTAGAATTTAAAAAAACCGCATCAAAATCCGTTGCGTAGTTTTAAAGATTTAAGCATACATAAACAGAGGGACGGAGAAAGCGACTTCGTTTTATACTATGTAATGATGAGATGAAATGAATGATAAACTGCGTCTTAACATAAAATAAATAAAATCCCACCCCACAAACATCACCACTGCAATAACAATAAGATTAGGTACCTCTCAAAGATGTTTGACAACCATTCTCCTTAAAATAATTGATAAAAAATTAATGTTTATCACTCATAAAAGATATAAAATAGCAGCGTGACTTCACTATTTGCATCGGCATTAATCTCCAATCAACCCGCCATCTTGGAGCGCGTGGCTAGACGCGGCCACACAATAGGCACTTCGCTTGACATCGACGTGCAATTTCTAAAAAATATAACATGCGCCAGGACGCGTGCCTTTGGATGCAACGAAATGCATAATTTGTCGAGCACATGCCATTTTTTATTCAAAAAAATTCAGATAAAAAGTGACCCAGAGAATGATTATCTAACGGAATCCGTTGGGTCGATCTATTGAATATTTTTTGACCCGTGGACATCAACAACAAATAAAATAAGGACCAGGTGCAAGCTTGCATAAAAGATACTTCTCTCGTATCTATTGTAAAACAGATTAGAAAAACCCCAAGTTTAAAGTAAATAAAGCATTGCGTTCTGGCTCTTCGTTTTGAATGAATAGGTTATTACATAAAAAAACAACCTACATAATGTCCAAATACTAACCAACTATCTTTGTACAAAAATCACTGAAGTTATTTCTGATGAAAAACCTTAGATCTGTTTGCGCACCCCGTGGAGATAAAGGCTTGATCATACTGAAGTTCAAGTTTGCAACGTTTCTACAGAGCTCTATGTTTGATTCAATATATAATTGGAAAAGTTTGATCAAAAGCTTTGAAAATTATACAAAATTCCAATTCATGTTCTTAGTATTTTTATTAAAGATTCCGCTTAGTGGCAGTTATTCTACGCTAACCATTTGACATTAACACATCGTACAATCCCAAACAGTGTAAAGCCTCAATGGTAAATCAGCACAATCAAATAATAAACCTAACTCTTACAACAATTTATAAGTTTTTATCCAGAGTCAGATTCCTTATGAGCACAGCATAATCCGCTGGACACAGCAAATCCTTTATGATATGTTGACGTGGCGCGGTGCCCTTTGTACCCCGCCTCTGTTGGTGACACACTGTGACGCGCTGCTCCCTCCAAGAACCTCTCTACCCTCTTCCAACTTGACATCGAATTCATACACAAATCACTAGTTACTTTATAACGTTGCTATTTTGGATTTCGAATTATGGTTGTGTCAGGCTTGTTACGGTCCTTTCCCTTTTTATATTTCGATTTTCTTTTGAGGTCGAATTCAAATACTTTGCTAATTCTTCTTGTGACTAACATTCTACGACTTATCAGCCGTCATCTCGGTGTTAACAGTTGCTAATTAATGATGTAGGTTGGATAGTCATTTAAAGTAAAGTATATGAATAATAGTCGACAGAGACTTCACTCTTTTCCAAATATTTTACATTTTGCCAAAACAATAAAAAATAATTTCCTGTTAGCTTCTTGGGGACGCTTGTGACTGGTATACTGTATAATATGGATCAGTTGAGATCCTCCAGATCGTCTATAGTTATATCAGTTGTAAAAAACTAGTTTTAATTTGTAAATTTTTTTCTTTACACAATTTTCTTAAATAAAACCTTGTTTTTTTTCTGTTTAACCTTTAAAAATCTCAGTTCCCTTTCCAAAAAAAGTTCGTCGGTACCCTTACGTGCAAGTAAAGCGATACAAAGTGAACCTTTTAATAAATGCAAAAAAAACTTATCCGATTACGTAAATTGACGGACAGCTGCGGGGCAGTTTGCGGACGCCAGTTTTTACACATTCGCAACAATCCATCTCATTCAACACGCACTATGCACTTCCGATTCCAAAGTCCAATTTCATTTCAATTCGGACGTATCTAATTCTGAATTCATTAATCTTTCATCGGCCGTGAGACGATCTTCCTGATACATCCACTTGAATATTGGTCAGTTGTTGACAGGATATTGATTATTCGTTGTAGGCGCACTATGGAGATCACTTTACCTGCTTGGAAATAGCACGGCCTGCTATTTACATTCTATTAAATGTCATCAACATTGTTGTCACTTATTATTCTAAAGATATAAGATAGGAAATTCAGTATAATGCATTATGCAGATGACAATCAATCAATTCTACGACGACGATCGATGTAGCGCGGAAGGCGAAGGTCTGCGACGCTGAAGATTGCGGGTTCGATTCTCTCCTTAGGACAAAAGTCGATTTGTACGATCTGCAAATATTTAGGATTTCTGAAGTTTAATGTAAGTATAGTTTAAGTAAGTATGTTAAGTTGTATGTATAAAAAAATATCTATCTAATGTAATATAAGAAGTTCTGCTTAGCTTAGGAATATGTATATATATAATACACCATTATATATATTACATTATTTATTTATCCAATAATTTAGATTACTTACAATTCATAAGGATCGGCATCAATTTAAAAAAAAACTTTTTTTTTGTTTCTTTCATCCACCTACTAAAGCCAACTAAAGCCAAAAGGTAAGCGCGTAAACAGCACAATGATAAAATAGCATTAAAAGACATAATCGACATATCGATCCTTTGAGGTTTTTCATAACCATTTCCTGTCCACGTCAAAAATGACAAGATATCAAAGTAATACAAAACATTTGAAAAAGCGCATTTAGAGTAGATTTACGATTGTGCGGGTGAACGTCACTCAAAATTATATCAATAAAATCAGCTGAAAAGAACATCAGTGGTAAAGAAATATGTTTATATGTAGATATGTGCTTCATTTTATTGCTTGTTTTCAGCTCTGGCTATTTAGTTAAGGTGTAAATCAGCTGGTAGGATTGCCATGCATCTATTTTTGTCAGTTTATAACTCATACCATACAGTCATAATAACGCATAAACTAAATAGAATTTTTTGTCAATTTTTCAAGCATTCGTCATATCCATTCCTTCCTGAACCTATATTTTGAATATTTTGTCATGAGAGATCTCGGCTGCCTGAAACCATGAATGGCTTGTAAGATTGACAACTTCATAAGGTCACCAATCTGAAAGTATGTAGTAACAAGCTATTTTTTGGAGATAAGCCGAAACCGCTGAAGCCAGAAAGCTGAAATTATAGGGAGGTCTTTTACTACAGAAACACTCAATAAGAAGGGTTTTTGGAAATTCTACCCTAAGGGGGCTAAAAAGCTGGTTAGAGATTTCTTGGCTTTAACTCTTTCACCCGATTTGCATAAAACTTACAAAGACTATTAAAAACATTAAATTACTGAACAAATATTTCAAGATTAAAAAACTCTGGAAAATGGGATAAAACGGTTTAAACTTTGAGATTCGTAGTTTGGCTCTGTATTGAAATGTCTGTAACTTTATAATTTTCAGTATGTATTGAAAATGTTACCTTAAATTAAAACACGTAATTCTTTAACTAAAAAAAACATGAAAAGGTATAGATATAAAACAGGAATAGGTGTTATTCAGGATTTTTTATTAAACAGTGGCCAATTTGCTTAAAACTTACACATTCCATTAGATTGAAGATCAGGACAAATATTAGTGTACGCGAACGGAAAGTGAACAGTGCTTTATGAACCCAATTACACTAAACAAAACACAATTTTTTTTATGTATCCTGACAGAGGCTGCCCAAACCTGCCGATTGCCCAACGGTCCTCTATATCTCTTACTTATATATAAGGGGTTTGAACACCGTATAGACCTTTCACTCATTAAACATCAGGTATAAGCATAGAACTAAACCCCCCGTTAGAATATACATAATATTCACATGTCTTTTCATCTTTTCCATACTTGCGTATTTACCCTCTCAGCCGCAAACACGCCTGAATCGTTGAATTATTTCAAAATGGTAACGTTTTTGCGTCAGGTCAGCATAAAGCCAGCGCATATTATATTTCACTCGAAAGAAAATATCCCATTTCCGCATCTTCTAACAATGAGCACCTTCCAACTATTCAAATAGTTGAAGCTAGCAGCGTTGGTGAACCAAAATAGTTTTTGCACAACGAATTAATGGATAACCAAAACCCATGCCAAATAAAAAATGAGCTTATTAAATGTTGGTTTCACGTAATAACACGTTGGTGGTTTTTTGATTGTTTCCAAGAGCCCACCGAGATATCCGGTTACGGCCGTTAAATATTTTGCCTCCTGATGAAAGGGAAACTTTAGTTTTTTCTTTGAGATTTAGTTTTTGCTTCCTGAACGCGGAAGTCGCGAACGTTTATGCAAAAAGCTGGTTTTGGGAATCGATTTCGCTTTTATCCACATACGACTGGCACATAACGTACAATTAGATACAATTCCTCAGCAGAGCAACGAACTGCACCCTTACTATTACATTCCTATTGTTATATAAGTTCATAACGGTTATAAATTAATTACTACTAAGGGTTTTCTCAGACACTCGTAATTCAACGCATTAAGTCTAAAATGTCCAAATTTTGCTGAATTCAAAGAATTTTCGCAAAGAACATTTATCAAGCGCACAAAGAGAGTGAAACCTCTCTCAAAAGAATCCTGCTCCGGACAGATTTAATTTGTTGCGAAGGCCTTTATAATTGGAACATAAAGATTGCGAGTAATTAATTTTCGCAGCGAGTCAGAAGCAAAGAGCGCATTGAGCGAGCCGCACGGCGAGCCTAATTAATATTAATGACTGGAGCGAGGCCCATCGCCGTCGGAAGCTAGGCGCCTTTATCTGACACCTATCCGGCGAGGATATCTACGTCACTTTTATGTGACGTACACAGCATTGAAAGTAAAAGCTTTTATGTATAGTGATAATGGTTGCGCGATAGGTTTCAGTTGATATGTGCGGATGATATGCGAGGATGTGGCGGGGGGCGGGCGGAGTGACCGATGAGACGCGCTAAAAGCCGGACGGAAGCCGCGGACACCCGCCTCACGTTACACCGCGCCGTGGGATCTCACGCAAACATAGCCTTCACGGCACACACGCCCAGGGTTGACTGCAAACTCTGCAAGGGTAATCTCACGCCATTCATTAGTATGCCCAACGTAGGCAGCAATTTTACAATTAAATACCCCGACTATTTTACTTTAACCATTTTAACACTAGAACGTATGCACTTATTTTTTATTAACATGGAAAAAAATTAAATATGGGAGTATTTATTAAGTGATGAAAACCTGTGCGACAAAATCAAAGTCCTTTATTTCCATTACAACCTTCAGACTCTTGAACACTTAATAAAATTCATGTTAGGAATTTATAAATTGTAGTTTTAAACTAGGAGAAATCAACTAAAGTCACCTAATATTTATAGTATAAAAAAATCGGTTGATCCGTTTCGGACTAACATCAAAATTATAAAACATAACTACCTCTAAATAAAACAAAATCTCAAGTTATTCTCACACCAATTTTTGCTGTGATGATGAATATGTAAATACTTGTTTGGACAGCCCTGGTTGTACATTATTGCACAAGATGAGAAGGACCCTATATACGCTTCTTTCCGCCCATATGCGACTCGTCTCAGGCATGATGTGCTAACCATCAACAAAAACCACTTTACTTTTTGCGATGCCAATTCCCAATCTGTCTACAATTTCACACAGTACCCTTTTGAATGGAAGAAGTTCAGAATGGTTCAAACTAGACTCGCTGTCTCAGATATATACCGTCTGTGATATGTAGGAAGTTACTAGTATTTACTAGTTATTAATTGGGTACCTACAACTTTTTTTAAATAAAGCTAGTATATCAATCGAGCCTGAACTTGGTATCTGTGTTTCAGGCAAAAAAGTGCTTAAATTAAACATAGCTACCGATTACAGTAACTGGTATCACTACATAGTATAAAACCAAGTCGCTTTCTCTGTCCCTATATCCCTATGTCCACTTGTATGTTTTTTAAAACTACGCAACGGATTTTGATGCGGTTTTTTTAACAGATAGAGTGATTCAAGGTTTATACGTATAATAAAACCGTGCGAAGCCGGGTCGCTAGTTTTATTATGTAGGTAATAGCTGTGCCCGCGACTTTGTCCGCGTGGAATAGTGAATTGGGCAGTCACATAAACCTTAGTACATAATATTTCCATATAAACTTTCATCGCGTATTTCTATTGTAAAATTTTGAATGACACATTTATCTTATCAAAGGAAATAATTATTTAATCCCTTACAACCCTTTTCAGTTTTTCATGTATTTTTATGTAGCGTAGGTCCTTCCTCAGGCACCAGACTATCTCTAGTCTGTACCAAATTTCATTTAAATTGATCCAGAAGTTAGTCTTTAAAGCGACAGACAGACAGACGAGAGTTATACTATCGTATTTATAACACTTTTTGCCAAATTACATATATATACCTAATTTAAACTTTTCGTAAATAAAACAGAGAACATTATTTTATGAAATAAAAACATCTTGACAGTATTCGACGGGACTTCAACCCGCAAACTTCCTTTCATATAAAACTAGCGACCCGCCCCGGCTTCGCACGGTTTTATTATAAGTACCGAACGGGATAAAAAGTATCCTATGTCCTTCTCCTGGCTCTAAACTACCTCCCTGCCAATTTTCAGCTAAATCGGTTCAGCCGTCCTTTAGTTATAAGTGAAGTAACTAACACGACTTTCTTTTATATATATAGATTAACCCTAGCTGCAAGGACTTAAAATTAAAATAACGAAAACCTTACAAAATCTGGTGTTCGAGCTTTCAGCAACCGTTTACGGGTGTGTCCAGATGAAAAGCCATCAAAAGGCACTTCGTAATAAAGGTTTCCTCTTTATTATTTTACACGTTAGTGTAGACGGCGAATTACAGGCATAACTTTGAATAACTCGCTTGTAACTTGTGTATTATAAAGATGAGCCCTTATGCTTCCTTTTCGGCAACTTCAATAGCGCAAAAAGCGAAGCAAATGTAGGTAAGAAGGTTATAATCGAGCTTAAAGTGGGTTAAAGCAAAACGCGGCATATGTTTTATTGTAAAAAATCCTTTGAAAAGTGTAATCTGCACGTGTGCACTGCCTGCGACGCCACTCGAGCGCATGCACCATACGTACTCGGCGATGTGTTGACTTTACCTACTTTTTAGATTCAAAACAATGAGCCGTAAGTGTTGGTAGACTTTACTTACATACTTGTATCTACTTAATTAAAATATATATACTTTATTAACAACGAAAATTACAAGCAAAGAAATAGAAAAATTACAACTAGTATTTACAATTGAAACCATTGAGCTAACTGCAGACGGTTGCAAACAGTCTAAAGGTAGCTCAATTGATCCATGTCAATACCAGTCGGAAGCGTCCCCAAGACACTGGCTGCATTACCACGCTGTATGGCAATGCTGATGCGTTGAGCCAGATATTCACCAGCTCTCGGGTCACGCGTCGCAATTAAATATATCATAATGAGAGGAACATATTATTTATTTGAAATTTAAACCACGACAATCGAACACAGGTTAACAACGCTTCTTTCCGAATTTAACGTTGCTGACTTCTATCGAGTGTCTCCAAAACCTAGATATTATATGAGACGAAACGTGTTGTTTTTAGACATTTTCAAGTGATAATTTTTATTATTAAAATTTTTAAATTTACCTGTCATATAAAATTATACAATATTACAAAATCATTTGGTTTATATTGAATGTTTTCTATATAATATTAATTTTAAAAAATTGTACCTAGTAGGTTTAATTATTGTATTGAGTATATCAGTCATCTAGTACTCATAACACAAGCTCTGCTAAGCTTGGGGCTAGATGATGTTCTGTGGATTGTCCAACATTATTAATTTATTATTTATTTCAAAGTGTTTGTTAGTTTGTACTTGATAATGTGCGGCAGGAGTCGGTGGCCGGCAGACTGTGAAATCACCCGCCATTGTGTGTCTCGCCGACAAACAGCCTCTCGTGTCGGCTACAACCAAACATGCTCTCAATACTCCGATTATCCTCTTCAAACTTACATATCCTGCGTTTAAAGCAATTTTTCTTCAATTAAGTAAATGTGGTTTTATTAGCAACAACTTTATCTATTTGCAAAAAAAAATGGTCTGGTCCATATATCTCAAAAAGGTAAAGTGAAGGTATCTATTGTAACTTTAATGGCCGATACCACGTAATAATACCTATTATTTAATTAGAGTTTTCTACATAAAACCTAGCCCCGATCACAATAATATTAAGTAAGTATAAATGCGAAAGTTTCGACGGATGTATGGATGTTAGTTACTTCTTAGGGCCAAAACTACTGAACAGACCGCCAATAATATACCTCTAGAATAGACGAATAATAAAATAGAATAGACGTAGTTCGGGTCTGAAATAAAACATAGGCTATTTTTTCATCAATATTCACGCGGGTAAAGCCGGGGCACCGCCGCTAGTAGTGTAGGTAGGTATATAAGAAACCTTCTGAAATCAGAGCATAAAAATCAATGTATGGGGACAAATTGAATATAAATCAATCGATATTTGTTTGTTTCCAATTGTATCTAGCATTAAGTCTTATTTTGCATTGTATCCGTAAGAAACATAAAATATAGGTATTTTACCTAAGTCTCCCCACACGTGTGTGGAACTACAATGGCTTGGAAACCAGAGCTATGAAACCCGACACAAAGGACGCGATCGAAAGTGCAAGTGTTGCATTAATACTTTATTTCCACTCTTCCTATTCCAGCAATCCGCGTTTTTTCTACGCTGGTTTTGTTTGCCCGTCAAATGTTAGTTATAAATGATCGAAACTTCGATATCATTTTTTCTTCGAAGATAGACAAATCATGTGTTCAAATATAAACTCTATTGGTTAAAAAATAAGGTGTATTTGTTACAAAATAAACTCTACCTCATACATTGCGGCCAATACATGCATTTTACAAAAAAAAAATGCCTAAATTGTACCTAGATTCTGCTAAAACTCAATTTTATCTCAAGATTTTAGAGTGAATACCTACAATTTAATCAATATTTAGGTAGTTATGTTTTAATTAGACAAGAGTCTAATTTCAAATACCTAGATTTTGAAATGGTTTCTCGTTCATCACTAGCTATAAACTCTTAAAAGTGAAAAAACAATTGAATAACTTTGAATAGTTAAAATTTCATGTTGCTCAAAATGCTTATGTAAGTACCTAATTCAATAAAAACACAAAACTATTGTCACAAAAAACAAGTGGAGCTGGAAACTGATAGATTTCTTCACGGAATAACCAAATAGGAGTAATTAAGCTGATTTTTTGCGAGCATCCCATACACATTTGATTTATTTCGAAGACCCTTTCAAATTGAAGAATTTGCGAAATACTGCAGTCTATTGCAGCACGGTCAGCGATTCTCAAACTTTATATTACGAGTAGGTACTATCACTGTTTTGTGATTTTTTTTAGAAACTCCTCTCCTCTTAACAAAACCTTAGTTTTACCTTTTATTTTTTGATAGTTTCAGCTTCGCACGCTTTTTACGAAATAGCAGATAGAGGTGCCCACATGCTACGAAAAATCTAGATGCAAAAAAAACTCTGCCCAATGTCAACTCGACCCGTTCTGTAATTCTGGTGTTGTCCTTAACTCTCAACGACACAAAATTTGATTTTATAATATTACCTATAGAAGGTTTTTTAGAAAACTTAAGTAACTTTTCCAATTTTTAGAAGTCAAGACCTATTCCCATCTGGTAGCATAGACGGACTGCAAACCAATGAAATCGAATATTTCAGCAATCAATAACCTTTTATTTCTTTTAGGTTAGCTAAGCATAAGTAATAAATTTTAAATTTTATACTAAATATTTAAAATAATAATAATAACATTCTGTTTAATTTACTGTTTTTTTTTTCTATTTTTTGTTCAGAAGTGGTCGTAAACTGAAAGAAATGTAAAAGTTTGAGTAACTCAGCAGTCACGGCCGGGTCCCATCTCTGGCGATTCCGGGAAGATGGTAAAAAGCGCAGGTAGAGTCGAGAGTGAAAGGGTCGATACAACCCGAGACTAGCCCAGTTTCACTCGATTACTGACCTTCCCTGTTTTTGCGCCAATAAGGATCGCATGAAGGTATTCTGTAGCGAAATTTAAGTAGAAACACGTGGGAACGGACTCTTTCATATGAAGATCACCCGATATTGCATTATTTGCATTCAGTTGCGTTTATCCTATCGCTCTATTGTGTAGATCTTTCTTATTTGAAGCTTCTCTGGTCTGAAAATAATAGAACTACCTCAGCAGCAAGTAAGACTACCGAAACGAACAAACATCAAAGGTAACTTTACGAATACCTTCCAGTCGTTAAAGGTCGTAAGGTCTATGAGTAGGAAACATAGTATTACACTAATATATTTGATTTACTGATTTATTATTATAAATTGGAAAGTTTGGATGGATTAATATTTGATACGTCTTCACGCCCAAACTACTGAACGGATTGAGCTGAAATTTTGAATAGACTTATAAGCTTGGGACAAGGGCTACTTATCATCAATTTTCACACGGGTGAGACGGGGGTCAGCTATTTTGATAATAATGTAGAGTTAAAATTAGACTGGTCTTTGTGCTTATTTTTTTAGCCTAAATGAAGAACATTATTTTCATCTGAGAGTTCTGGGAAAACAACTACAGAACGGATCGGAATGAATCGTATAGATCTATTTTTAGACCTGGATTAACACAAAGGCTACTTTTTACGCCCAAAAATGGCTGAAAAAACGTAGACTACGCCAGTCAATAATCATTTACTCTGTTATTAACATTTACTTTAAACCGCAGAACTTATATTTTACCTATTTACTCAGACAATTTGTCAAAATTTTAGAAATAGCAAGGAAATTTTATCATACAAGTTTGCATTAAACGTCAAAGTTAACCTACAAAGCTGTACCAAATTTATCAAAGACACTATATACTATGAACAAAAACACAAACCTGAGAGGACACTCGCTGAAACTGCAACGCGGGCCAAGTACCAGCAAACCCAGAGAACACATACTGCCCAATCGCATAGTGAAAGCTTGGAACCGTTTACCGGAATCAGTGATCAGTGCCTCTTCAGTGAACTCTTTCAAAAATAGACTGGACAAATATTTAAAGTGCATTGACAAAGACTCAGATATACACGCATCAGCTTAAGAGCTGCCTGTGTATCACAAATAATAATAATAATAAAGCTGCCTAACTGTCCGATTATCTTTTGCTGAAAACCAGCCTAAGACATGCAGAGTTACAAATCTCGGATTATAATGATTCTCATGGTGGAGATAAATAGTACGTGTATAAATCGTTCGTCATGTTTCGATCATATCGTATCAGGGCCTTCGCAGAACCAGCGGTCGGTTTGTGCAAGATTAACCCTCACTGTAATCTCACAAGACGATCTTTGGAAAGACAACAATAATAAAGTATTCATCGTATCATTCCACCTACGCTGCTTAGGAATATTTATTGTGTACTGGCATCTGCCCGCGGCTTCGCACCCATTGTTTCTATGGAAACGTCTCAAGGTTATTTCTATCCCATGGGAACTGGTTATGGGCCTTATGTGTTATTCCAAGACTAGAACTACGTCTATTCTAAATTTCAGCCGGATCTGTTTTGTAGTTTTTGCTTGAAAGAGGAACAAACATCCATACATCCATACAAACTTTCGCATTTATAATATTAGTAAAGATAGCAAAGAATAATATACCTAATCCCTAGTCAACGGCCCACTTCATTATCAATAATTAATAACTACGATTCCAAATCTATTTATAGTTCTAAAAGTTATCGAATGAGTTACGTAATAATAACTGGCAGGGCGGTGATTTGCTTTCCCACGCATGCACATGTTTGTATTCAAATCCCGTCCATCGGGCCGACCCTTGCGTAGGTAATATTCGAAGTTTCACGTTAAATATTATTTGCGCAAACTTTTTCTTGCGTGGGTTAAACTTTCTACATCGTGGGAATGCAGGTGAGGAAGGGTTTGTTGCATTATTCGCTTCTCCAATCGATCGGTTGCACAAAAGTTAACCTATCCATTGTGGACACGTCAAGTGATGTTCGCCTAATAGATAATTTATGACGCCGCTGCAAAATATGTCAGGCTCAGTTGCGAACGTTAAAATATTAGGGTTGTTCGGGACCACTGCGACATTCCATATACCTCCGAGATCATATTTAAAGATTTGGCAAGATAATTTGCTTCGGCTTCTTTGTTGGTTAATAGGCAACTTGGCGTATTTTTTACTATTTTTTGCGTTAGAAGCAGTTAGTCTTGTATCTGATTCAATACAGAACGGATCGATAAACGTGTCACTTTTTGCTATGTTTTAAGTATTATAATACTCTACTACATGAGTGGTTCGGTAGGCATCTAAAGCTTTACAAATAATAAAGGTGCTTCTGCAGTTGAATGTCGTATGTAAAATTGTTTACTACTGGTACAGGTACTAGGCTCCTTAGGTACCTTAAACATTGTAAAAGTTTACAATTGCAACTTACAATACCTGTGTGAACAATGGGTAAACTAATTTAGGTTATTACCTACTTGTTACCATTGCAAAACCTTATCTTAATGTTTGCCTGTCCTACTGTGTGCAATTCTAAAATTTCCTTTCAAAACCTGGCTATAAAACATTTGAAAACGGCATGCCGCCCAGCAAAAAAAATAGCAAATTATTGCTTTGCAAATAATCCCTAACGTAACAATGCTCGAATAGAGATTATATTCTCGATATAAGTTTAAATGCGCAACTAATCCCCGGGGATAGAGTTGTGCATATGTCATGATAACGTGCGAACGAGCCTTTCACCGTAAATTAGAGGAACAAGGTGTCGACTCGGTAATCCCCGAGTAGTTGCGAAAGTCACGTTAAACCACTAGGCAACTTTATGACCGGCGCACGTCTAAAGCAACAAAAGTTATATTTAAATACACACTGTTAAATTAACCCTCTAGTTTTTCATCCCTAAAAGTTACCAACCGATACTTTCTTGTAGTCATAGTTTTTAACTAAGTTCGTATCATGTTACCTAACAGCCTCTGTAACTAGGGTTAGATTACATAGAGCAGAGACACATAGAGTTTCTACATTATTTAACCCAACATTGACAGCATTATGATTTATTCTCACTTAACCCCATCGAACTTCCCCTTGCCAACAATTACCCTAACCCTTTCACTCTCGCGGGAACGCCCTTAAAAAAGGATCCACGGATTTATTTATACCAGTTACCCCTTTCGTCCAATCACGTGGCTGGATGTCAAGTCAAAAAAAAGTAAAAAAGCTAAAAGACGAGGCGCGGCCGGCGCGCGCGCACCTCGCCTAATAATAACCCTTTCGGTGGAGGCAGCCAATGACGCGGAAGGCGGAGCTTGCTTAATTTATTCAGATTCAATCTCGTCTATCAACTTTTTATTTCGTTTTAACAACCCATTATTATCACAGCGTGCGTGATAGCTGCCATCGTTAACAACGTTTGGGCTCTCATTTTTGACATTGTATTGTGTAACACATGATACTTTAATTAGATTTCGTCGATAATTAAGCTAAAGTATCGCAGTGAGTGGATATAATTTAGAAGGTTGCCACACCCACGGCCGTTTGGTGGACAACAGCTAGCGTTGTAAATGTTCCGTGTAGGACTGTATGCCGTGTTCGTGCTATACATTGTCGGTCAGACAGAGTTCCCGCATGTCCTGTGGCCACAAATGAATTAACTGCCGTCACCCTCTCGCACCAATTGAAGACCACTGCTTATATTCAAAGTGTACAATTGCGTGCACTAGTTGTAATAAATAAAGTATCATTATTTGTTGTTCCATGAATTAGACAATCAGGGCCTGCCCGCACTAGAAAAAAACTAACGCTCTTTTTATGCGATTCTGTAACTCTTGATTGAATTGCATGATGCAGCACAGTAGGTACTTACACTCACTCGCAGTCGTTGAATTTGTTTTACAACTCTTACAAATCTATGTTTAAATGAGCGGTAAAGACTCGACATGTCCTAAAAATATATTTATGTAATAAATCGTAAAAAGTTACAAATAAATTAACAATGCTGCAAAAGCGTAGATCTTTTACCGTGGAGGGCCACGTGCTACGAAAATAGAAACCTAAGAAATGGCAATTAGAAAAGACACTCCATAAAAATTGCTCTTTTTTACTAAACTAACTTGAAAATACATTTTCGTATTAGAAAACTAACGAACCAATTTTGTAGAGTCGACTATGTTATGGAGAAAACACTTTCGTGCAAAACTGTACCACCAATAAATTGTGGATACATATTTACAAATTATCACTTGTTTCAATGAAGATAAATAACATCTACATTTACATGATAGATACTAGGGTGTTTATCATAACTTCTATTAAAACGTGGATGTAAAAGGTCAACGCAAAAATCTACCATCAGTTTAAACTGAAAGACATCTTAAAATACTTACATATTTTACTGTACCTACTTGGTATAACATAGGTATAATAGCACTCAACTACCTCATAAATCTATTATAACTTTAAATACATGATAAAACGACTCAACTCTAACTTCACTTTGTTTCGAAGTAAATTAGAGTGATTGAAGTCAAATTATTACAAGGGCCGACGTCAACTACAGTGAATAAGTAATGGCTCGGCGACACGTCACGGACTCCCAAAACAACAATAATCCATACAAATAAGGGAAATAAAAACTGTCCTGTATGAATAAACGCAATACATTTCCTACGAAAATTATATTTCCGTAATGAGTCTTTAAAATGTCATAAAGTGGTGAACAAAAAGAGCGCATGTTTTGTAGTATCGTAGAGTGATAGGGGCGTATTCACACGGCTACACGATGTGGGTGATTGTTACATTCCTAATTGATTAAGTACCTCGAGCTAATTGTGACTGGACACGACATCGGAGACCGGCTGGTAGACTACTCCGGCAATGGTAATGCTATGAGACTTAGCTGGTACGACATGTCATGTCTGCAATGCTCTGGTCTTTAAGTTCATGGTTAAATATATAGACTACAAGTTGTCATAGAATAGATACCGGAGGTTACTGGAGATTTAAAACAAATCAATAATATAATCTTATATGCCTTTCATGTTTGTTTATAATTGTACCTACCTCCAAATGTTTTTGCTTGAATAATTTATACGATTCAATAGGTAAGGTAAGGATGTTCAAAATAAGTAAGTGCCTGAAAATAAAAACATAAATGAGATAAATGGGCCATTACCCGCTTAAGCCTCTCAGTCCCATGTTTTTCAATTTGTTTTCCATTTCACTGTACTAATTTGAAAGGAAAAAAATATGAAAGTGGCAATATATCATTCGTAAACATAAACAAATTAAGCTTACCTACGTAAATGAATGATGGATGCGTGGATGGTCGGCCGGTCGGACTTGGCGGTAGTTTATCACGGGTGTAATCCGCGGCGCATTAGTCAAATTAACACGGCGTAAAGTTTGGCGTGCCCACCGTGCCCTCTGATTAGTGGCGCGATGGCGATGGCTCGCGGGTGCGACTTTGCCTAATTGACCTAAAAGTGCTAAACACGAATCGGTCCAAACAACGCTTTACAAGCTCTAGGGTTGCTACTGCTGCTAATCTTAATAGCTTTAAGTTTAAGAAATCGACTTATATTTTATGCTAGGCGAGGAGGCGGGCGAGATGAGGTTACTTTGTCAGTGTCCTTAGAATTTCTTTACTCGACGATATTTAAGTTTTAAATCGGCATACACACTTTCACTGTTAAACAGATCTCCGTATAATAGGGGAAAATAATCAGAAATCAGTTAACAAGTTTACAAAATAAACAGACAAGTCAAATTTTAACTTTTAATAATATAGGTAATAATTTATGGAGTGATATGCATTCTTGATAAGATATTGTTTTATGTACTGTCTAAATCTACGCTCAACTGAGCGTAGATTTTTGAGCGCTTCTATAATAAGCTTCCTTCTGATGCAACTGCATCAGAAGGAAGCTAGAAGAAAGCTAGAAGCTAGAAGCGCACACAATTGCCCATAAATGATTTATTATAAAATATTTTGTTGTAAGAGTCATCCCTGCCCCGAAGTGGACATGGTAATGTGGCGGATTGATAGACCCGCGCCCACTAACCCTAATCAAACGAATGGCGACTGAACTCTGATTAACGCGCCTGAAGCGGTGTACATTTCCAAGAGTCGCGGGCGCGCCGGATTTATAGCGCTCCGGCCCATTCGGGGCTCATTACGCTGATTATACATGGGCACCTGTCATAACGCTTACCTAGAGTATAACTTTATTGGCACGCAGTATACATTGCCTATTGGATATCATACCATCAGACTAATACTGTTTAAAAGTTGAAATAGATATGTCTTTATTATTACCTTTTTTGACGAGCGATGTCCTGCTAATCAGGATGTTGCAGATTCCATTCCTATCTTGAGACATTATGTTTGTACGATCTACAAATCCAGTTCCAGGGTTCTGGGCGTTTTCTATGTATACAAGTATTATAAGTAACACTAGATGATGCTGTGAGGTTCAATATTGTTATTGTTATTATTACTTAGTGGCAAAATAATTGAACGCATGGCGTTGAAATTTTGAAAAGATTAAGGTGTAAGACTTTGAACAACATTAGTGTTTTTTATTCCGTAAATCAATTCTCTTGAGAGAGAAACAACCTTTCAATTATCTTAGAAATAACACGTTGAAGTCACAGGCAGATACTATAGTTAGGGATAAATAATAATTACCCTTGAAACCATTTATTTTTGCTGATTGTGGTACGTAGAAGATCTTAAATTTAGCTTATGTTATAAACAACTCTTTCAAACGCACAAGATTATTTTTGTTATATTTATTTATTTTATTTTTATTTATTTATTTTTTTATATTATATTATTTTTGAATCTATAAAGCATAGGTACATTTATCACTTAGATATACATCGTAGAGGCATATTAAAAATAAAAACATTTGTTATAAATTTAATTAATTAATTAATCTATACATTGACAATCATAATCACTCAACAGGATAATCCTTATGCGTGCCAAAGACTCGAAATATACATTGATTGGAACCTACGTGGATATAAATGTCAATGGATCGCTCCCAGCTCGCGTAAAACAACTTTGTTTGACGTAATTAAAATCCATCTCCGCTGGATGCTGCAGACACAACCGACGCGTAATTTTCCTTTCAAAGAGAACTTCCGTTTCAGCTCCTCCCTCTCCTAATGAAAGATTACTTTCCTCCGCCTAAAAAGGCTTTTAAGCAACGCCTGCGAAATGACCCAACTTTTATACTTTAATGACTTAGTGCAAAATTTGCCGATTCCCGAAGAAATTTTAAACTTAGATTAAGATTTCGATGTTTGAGACGAAATGTTTTCAAAGGAACTTTCAAGGATCATTCCGAGATAGAAGTATGAATTTTAAGCAATCCGCTTAATTACTTTTTAAATACTTTCAAGAAATTGAAGAATGATTTTGCTGAATACGAATAAATGCCCAAGTTAAAACTGGCCAGCTTTACAGCAAAAATCATTTTGCTAATGACTAAAAGACAAAATTAATGAAAAACGAAAAGACTAAAATACAATCTTGATATTCGAGAACAGAATAATGATTATGCTGAATACGAATAGCCCACGTTGAAACTGGCCAGTTTTACCGCAAAAATCATTTTGCTAATGACTAAAAGACAAAATTGATGAAAAACTAAAAGACTAAAAGACAATCTTGATATTCGAGAACATTATACATTTATATAGCTTCACGAGAAGTCGTTTACGTTAGTGAAGGGACAATAGTTGGTCGCGGCGGCCATCGAGCACTTATTAATTGCGAGCTCCCTTCACGTGTGGATGCACGGAGGGCGCAAAAACGTCCTCCCGAGCGCTGTCAGCGAGGGAAAAAATCAGTGAGCGATCGTCCCCTCGCGGCCCAGTCCGTCATATTGATTGAGGGAGGGACCCTGGTCAGCATCCCCGCGCCCGTTCATTTATTATAGACACTGCGATCCCGCACCGCCGATACACTCAAATATATCCAATACTTGCTGAATCACGACAATGCAACGTCCACATCACACTCCTTCTCAATCTTTACCTTGCTTATACAATAAAATAAGGATATAAACTAAGGTATGTACTACTACTCGCTTAAAGGTCTTTTCAAATGGAAGGAACTTGATAAAATTGACAATTCCAAAGTAGGGTACGAAGAGGTAAAATAAGTTGTCCAACTTGAGTAAACTCCAACAAAATGACAAAAGTTGATTCCCAGCAGAATTACAATTTGTAAGATAAAGCATCCCTACATTAGGATATATCAGAGCCGTCATCGGTGACGATAACAAGACAAGTGATTGGACAAGTCTCCCGGACGGGATCTCTCGGCGGAAACGAACTGTGGCCGCGACTCTATTACATTCCGCTGAGGAAATAAAGGCGAAGGGCAAAGAGAAAGTTTTATTCTCCTTAAAATATGTAGAGAAAGTGAAAAGTAAGAGGGGGTCGGGGTGGGGGGCGGTCAGCGGGATGATGGATCACCGCCAGGAACCGCTCCTCAATTACACACACACACAACTTATTTTGAGAGAATAACAGAGGCTAACGTTTTCAGTTAGTCTTTTATGTGGTACAAAAGCTGTTATTTATTACTAGGTGTACATTACTTAGGTACTTATCAGTTAGTTTTTTATTGTGGTAGAAAAACTGGTATTTATTACTAGGTGTACATTACTTGCATACCTCGGCATTAAGTCCACCCTTTGTACTATAGAGCAATAATATTTAAATGAAAAAATACCTAGGCATTTTAAACCGTGTCAAATTTGTGTCATTTTATGAATATTTAATTTTGTCTAATAATATGGCGCTCATTAGAGAAGGCCTATGTCCAGCAGTGGACTAACAGTTATTTAAAACTATTGTACAGTTAACATATTAAAAAATTATTTTCGAAATTATCAGAAAGTACGGATAAGTAAATTAAACAAGCATCGAGTACCTTTATTTAATTCTATTTGCAGTGGAATTAGTTAACCTTTATCACACACTTTACGCTTTATCCTACACTTTACTTAAAACAAGAAAAATAAAAAGCAGATAAACCTATAAAGTCAAGTGTAGAAGCAGGATTTAGAACACTTTGCGACAGGTGTAGAAGGTAGTGGAAGGCCAGTCTTCCAATACTTTCAAGAAATACATTTCAAAATAAGTAATATTTTATTTCCTCAAAGCACCCCGGAAAACAAACATTACCAAGAAATGTCTCTTTGTGCATCGTTGAGCAGCTCAGAGCTCGTGTGTGTCATGTGTGGTGGATGCGCGGGGGGGGGGCGTTGCCTAGCAACCGTTTGTTTTCCCGCGCCAACCGCTCGGGGCGGGCTAGAAGGGGTAGGTCCATGATTGATCAGCCTATCCCGCTTCCGACAGAATACCTACTACTCGCAGATAACATTCTGCGTTCTCCAAAGTTACGTGGGCATCTTATATTACATTATCTGCGGAATATCTTATACTGTTGGAGTTTAGGAAAACCTTTTTAGATAATCAGTGATCTTCATTAACAACAGAGATTTTAGTGTAATAAAATTTAATTTAAAAAAAAAAATACTTGGAAATTTTCGTAATTTTATGAATAGCATGGATGTCATCCCTGACATGTCTATTACAAAACTGTTATTTAGATCGGAATACATTTTCCATAGATATTCTCTCACAAAACTGTTTTTTTATATCAGATCGGAATATATTATTTCATAGATTTTCTCTAGACTTTATACCATCTGGTTGCATATTTTTCCCAGAGATAAAATTACTTTAATTTTTTTTTTCATATAATACTTATTTAAAATTGCAGCAATGGGTATACCGTTGCCGTTACCCGGAAATATTCGTAAAGAACAATATTTCACAGTGTTTAGCTCCAGATTTATGAATTTAGACCACAGGACTCATTGTATTGAGACAAAACGATTACACGGGCTCTAAAAATTGGTTCATTTTTTACAAAATTCGCAATACCCAGAACTTTTGAGACAATAACACACAGTTTTACAACTATTTGGAGGTCCAGCAAGACAATTCCTACAAAAAAGTTCGTTTGAATTGGAGATATGGTCACATGGTCACATAGCCGTCTTTAGGTATAGCCTTCCAAGAGCATGTTGAATAATCATCAGAAAGCCGTGATACAAATTCAGCGGAAAAAAATCTACTTAATATGCGATAGACTTATGTAGACACCTACCTACATATCATAGTCTATCGCGCATTACATACATAAGAGTAATAATGTCGTTATAATGATATTGGTAGATAATTAAATATGTAGTTAGGTTTATGTAATTATAGTGCGTAAGCTTTGGCCACTGAAGGAAGATCGTGGATTAAGTAAGTTCCGATGAAGCTTTATGTTTTTGGGATATCATTGAATTTCTTAAATAAAATGATCATACCGTATTTGTTTGACAATATTCTCATAGCAAGTAGGGACAAATCCCAACAAAAATATTATAAAAAGGATATTATGTTTGTTTCAAGAATTTAATCTGCTCCCGGGCATAAATAACTTTGTATTTAACAGAAACAAAAATAACAAAGCTAAATTACTTTATATTTCCAAGCAAGAATTCGTAACAAAAAACAGGTTTTCTAATTTGCAAATTGACCAGTGCGTGTCGCCTTAAAAGAATCACTAAAACGTGTTTTTTTGCTCTACAAAACGATATTCAAATTCAGAGAAGTTGCTTTGCAATTTTCACGGTTTTGCGTAACTGTTTCGCAATCTATTGTTATCCCTTCAAAATTGAATAATATAGAACACAACGGAGTGACATCGAAAGAAAAGGTTTTAGTGGATGAAAATAAAACTCTACCGTGGAACAATAAAACGCCTCTACGATAAGACTACTAAGTCTGCATCCACAACTAAGGGACACATTTTATATGATTCCACTTCCACTTCTTCCACTAGTGGACAAAAAATTAAGCGAATATAAAATCAATGAACTCTTTTTTACATTTTTTGATTAATTTTATAATGTAATTTTTACTTGTCGAAGTGCTTATTTTGTAAGCCTAAGGAAATATAAAGTTTTTAATTTCTGATTCAGTATTTTTAAGACCAATTAGTTTTCTGTTTTTAGTTAAAGTAATTTTTAAAACACAATGTCTTACAAATGACTTAGATTGTCCTCAACGACCTCAAAAACTTTGTGCTAGTAAAATACCAAAAAGAGTTTAACACTGATATTTTGACACGATACTATTTAAATGATGAAGCGATTTATTTAGTGGAATTTGGGCCCTGTGTTGTTGGGTAAGTATAAAAACTATAAAAGTAAAAACAGTCTGGGTAATTTTTTGGCGAAAAGTAAAAAAAAGCGAGCATAACAGGCATGACCATTGGAAAAAGCTGGTCATCGAAGCAAGTCTTAAAAATGTAATAAGGCAGATATTTCCATGCATATCTAAATGAGGAATGCCAGAGGCCGAGGGCCGTCCTAAATTACTGCTATTATTTTATAATCCCTCCTCGTTACGTTTCGAATATTAATGACATTCCTCAGCGTTTTCTTCATACGATCCATTTTGTAAAGGAATTTTCATCACTGTCACACGTTTCCGATAAACCAGTCGCCAACGAAACAACTATTTTAAATATACTTTTCGCTATAATAGACATGCATGAAAATTATTATTTGTAGACCCCATTCCAAAATAATCTAGAGTTATATTTAAATCAGGCATTTCAGTTTTTTTCTTTTTCAGCAATGCTGAAAAGAACTAACACATAAATATGTTTTAGTTTTATAATAAGTTAGTTGGAAGTTATCAAATGAAATAGCGCTTGTTTAATGGTGAAGTCAGGAAATGGTAATATTCTCAGCTTTTAAAACAGCGTTGCGCAAGAATCCGATCAGTAATCCTTACTATCTGACCTACTAGTAACCTTTCTTTTAAAAATGATATCGTTGATGCTCAGAAAAAAGAATTAGATGCAATCTACCGGCGCATACGCATCGACCTGTTAAATTATGCTAACAGAGTTATAAATGAGGCTACAATTATAGTGCATGGATCTACGGAGGAAAGAACTGACTAATTAATACATTCACCTACCGCGCTCGACGGAAATCCATAAAAAACACTGACCCCAACGGCTGCATTAAGGTGGATTTATGTTTTTTATTAAGATGTATAAAAACGAACACGCGCCTACGAAATCCGATTAAAAAAGGGGTAGACGTGCGTCTTTAGAAAAAATATCGAATAACCCTAATTCGATGGTACCGATAGAGCTATTTGAGAGCCGCTGAGGCTCAAAACGATCGATTGTTTTTGTATCGATTAATTGGATCGTACGGTAATCGATTACCTTTTTACGGCATGTGTCCGTACATCTGCTTTTAAAAAGTTAAGTAAGTTTTAAAATCATTTTTGATAATTTCATAATATCGCTATTTATACCTAGATTAAGTAATTGCTGTATTTTGAAATTTTAATTTGTATAATTTTAATAACATGACTAGCTGTACGATGCTGTTGGAATTATTTAAAAATAAAGTTTTTACCAAAAAAAACAATAGGCACTGAGCATTTTTACAGGAAAAATTAAATAAACAATGCATCACATGTTTATTCGTTTCGTAAAACAGGAATTCAAAATATTATAAATCAAGCTCTGTATTTCAGCAACCGTAGATCGCTTGCTGAATTATAGAGAGATATTCTTATTTTATATTTGAAATCCCTATTTTAATACCCCTTAGGATGTAATTTTTTAATTTTTTCTTGTACACTTTCGTACCAATATAATAATGTATATTCGACTCTAGACATTAATCCCTATGCAAGTACGGACTAGTAATCCAAGGCCCACTTACTGGTCCTGTCTGTTTTACTATCACTACATAGTATAAAACATAGTCGCTTTCTCTGTCCCTATGTCCCTATGTCCTTTTGTACGCTTAAATCTTAAAAACTACGCAACGGATATTGATGCGGTTTTTTTAATAGATAAAGTGATTCAGGAGGAACGTTTATACGTATAATAAACCCGTGCGAAGCCGGGGCGGGTCGCTAGTATGGAAATAAAATTCGTAAGTTGTAGTGGAAGAGTATCATCAAAATGCGTTTAATTGTAGTACCTACAAAATTCAAACAAACAACAAGGAAGTGTTTCTTACTAAAGTTTGAATTTTTTATGCACCTTTAAAAAACAACGCAATATGTTGTTTATCTAATTCAATAATCCATTCAACAGGTGTTGCTCTAAAAAACCAACCGTGTCCACAAAAATAGTTTGGGAGCCTCAACTGTCACTGCTATCAGATATTTTTTTCAATTAGACACCAAAAAAATAACACCCTGAATGAAGGCATAATAATATTGTATTAATTCTTGCTCAAATGACGGTTTTGTAGTGGGTTTTATAGGCGAAAAGGGGTTAACTACCTTTATATTTTTGAGAAAGTTATTTTTAAGTATACATATTTTATGTTGGTAAAAAGTTACAAGTTACACGGGGCTTCGCAGTTTTATCGCACTTAACTTAGAATAATAATAATAGTAAAAATTTATAAAAAAAATATTTACAGAAGGGTTTACAATATTCGTACTAGTCTAATTAATAGTAGTACACATATTTTTAACTGATCACTATTTAGCACAAACAGAATTATAGAAGGTTGACAACTCAGACTATAGAACTGTTGACAAGGGTTAATTATTTTATTTTCATACGTTGGATTTAGTAAAGTTAAGTTTAGTAAAGTTAAGTAAAGTTTATTAACTAGGTACTTTAATTAGATTAGAACTAATTTTAAAACATTTTTTTAACAAATTATCTTCATAACTTATTTTCGACGACTATGACACTTTTTTTTTCTACACCACATCTAAAATATATGGTTGCGTTGCATATTTAATTTTATTACATTAAAAATGGTTGAGTATTTGGCCTAAAGAAGTAGTCTAAGATGGAGCACGCTTGCTCAGAAAGAACTTATTCACTCTGGATTTCATGACTCTGAGATCGTACTCTGGCGGAAAAACAGACGCAGGAAGCTCATTCCACTCTCTGGCCGTGCTTATTATGAAGGTAGAGCAGAATTTTTGGTTAAGCATTGTGTATGGTATTTTGCAGTGCGTCTGCTGGTCCGATTGTGGAAAGGAGAAGATGGAATGAGGTCGTGCAATGCCTTCGCGTGATAGAATCTCTGATAAAATCTGCTTTACCTACCTAGTAAGAAAATGGATTTTCCAAGTTCATTCAGTAGTGAAGGCCTTTATTAGCTTTCTCGAATAAACTATTATTTATACAAAAGCCCTTTTATAGATATAAATAAATAACAACAAGTTTTTTATTGATTTCTGTTAGATGAAGATATATTATAATGTTATCAGCGTCAAGATTAAAACAAAACACTGCTTAGCAATCCCTTTTCAAACTATCATAGTTTTAAAACTAAACCAGAGAGGTCTGGTCAACCTGTTCCGAGGGTCAAACACAATATGAACCAACTAGGTATCCTAGATTCACCTGGTAAATATATCGTCGCAAACATGGTTCGCAGAGATGTATGTAAGCACCAACATGTTTTGCCAAAATGTAGAGCATGCAAAATAGTTACATAAGATCAGTTGAAATATAATAATGCATCACTCAACAATACCTGCATTGCAAATTACATAACAGGCATTAAGTGTTATAAAATACATTTGAACATCAAGGCATCTTATACTAAATTACACAATAATACCTCAAATTTGGTTGAGTCACCATACCTAAACCGTAAATATCTGCTATGCTCTAAAAAACACTAATAATTAAAGGTAAATGTTCCGTAAATGATCATCTTTTATCTCTCTAGTTCAGTGAGAACAACTAATGCATCACATGCTCACACACTGGGTTCGATAGCTGGTGCACGTCAGTCGGCAGTCAATTACCGTCACGTCCGGAGCACAAGTGCACAAAAACCTACAATAGAATAGAAGGGTTGGGGAAGGGTTGTAAAGGCATAATATCCGTGTAAACATCGTGTAATTGTAAGCCAGGTAAAGGGTTCTCTTTAACAAGCCCATTCTTTACTTTCCAATGTTGATATTGCTCTTTCTATTAAAAGGGTTGCGTTAGATTATCGCTTTTTTTGTTATCGTGGACATATATTTATATATTTACATACTATTTGGATAATATACTTGAAGCAAATAGGTAATTTAACCAGATAATTACGTAGGTAAGTACAAAAAGTGATTATTTTTGAAAAGGCCCTCAAACGGATATACAACGGCAGCCGCTTCAAAAAAAATATTAAAAATATGTTTGTCGTTTAAAACGATTTGTATAATGCTGTATTACAGGCACCAATCTCAAACTCATCAAATAAAGGTAGAATGAATCCTACTAGCGGTTTCAAGGGCCATTATCTTAATTCGATGAGTCTGTAGCTTTTTAGAAAAATGGAACATAAATCGTAGAATGACACAATAAGTATTAAAAGCATAAAAAACTACAATCAATAGTACCCTTTTATTGCGGCCGATTGTGAGCTGATAAAGGGATGAACGGCGGAGCTGTCCGCGAAACTAATTTATAAATGATTGAGTTTTCATTTTTTTCACTTATAGGGTAAATTTATAATAATTTTTGAAATATTTTTGGCCCGTGATAAAATCAAATTTAATATAGAACACAGATTTCCATTCTTCGGGGATAAATCTTGCGAGAAGACTGCAGTTTCAGTCTTCTCGCAAGCCGTTTTGTGAGAAGGTTCATTAGTCTGATTAACTAAACACCCGGCGGCGGCATAATATTAACTAGGTACCAAAATATTTAAGTGAATCATTATAAATAAGGATAATGCTTCTGAAATTAGACCCTCAAATCATTTCCTCGTCTGAGAGCAAAATACTTTGCTTATTATTTTATCCGAAATTACAAAAGATTCCAATTCACAACAGCGATTACAAAAAAAGGATTTTTTGTATAATAACGGCAATCGATCGACAACGCGAGGTAGTGATTACTAGTTTCAAAAGCACCCCTTTCTGACCCACTTTTTACCAGTTTTTAACAATTTTCGCTTCCCTCTTCAAAAAGCTCCCTTTGAAAGGCCGGGCGTGAACGAGTTGATGATATTACATTTTTTGCGAAACGAAATTTACGAACAATCTACTGTATTAACAACAAAAACAGCGATGTTGGGTATTGTTCGTGTTTTTTCATGTTCGCGTGCGCCTGCGCGTCGGCGGGCGTCCGTGCGAACCCTTCCCTGGGAGCGGATTGAGCGGAACCCTTCCCGGCGCGCGAGGGTTGCGGCGCGGCGGCGCGGCGTACGCGAGGCTGCACGCCGCCGCTCGGCAGCACAAGGACGCGCGCGCGCCCGCCGCCGCCGCACATACGCCCTTGCGCTCCTGCGGCGCCCGGATTCGCATGTGCGCCGACTGCGCCGTCCGACAGCTGCATCGGTTTTTATATACCTTCGCTCTCATATTTTTTCACAATGGTGTGACGCAGTGCACCCTTGAAACAGTTTGCGTAATCGATGACAAAACTAAATATTCCGCCCGATGATTTCCGTATTTTTGGAGAATCCAAACCGGTTGATGTATTCTTGATCCAGTCAGATTGGAATATGCCAATTGAAGCATTTTATATTCACATTTTTTTCAATAAATTTACAATTTACTTACCTGGTATTGTTTACAAATAAGCAAATAATTAAAATTCTGTTTGAAAGGAGGATTTTTTAAAGATAACATGCATGTTGGCAAGAATGGGACATGTTTACCAACCAAAACATCTTTGAATTAAAATTCAATACTACCTAGTTATCTCTTTTATTTCAATAAAACTTATTTGCTAGAAATCCTTAGGCTCTTAGTTTTTTTCTCAAATCGTATGTAAAAGTCCAAACAAAGCTGTTTTTAAACTCGTAAAGCTACAGTCATTATTTTACATTTTCCCTTCCATTCTGTGCATGCAATAAACATAATATTTTTTATATACTTGCTTCACCCCTGCGTTGCAACAACGGTTCGATTATACAATGGCTACTGCTATTGATTATGCAAAGCAAACGGTTGGAGATTCGGGATGCAATGGTCCGCTTTTTGCGCTGGCCCTTAGGGACACCCCGCGCGGGGTGGCCAGCGCCGGACTAGGGGAGCACGTACACCCGGTACCGTACCTTACTTCAAGATCACATACGGATTGTAACTGTTGCTGGTTTTGATAACAAAAGGTCGTAGTTTACTCGGTCCAGTTAATTTATTGTAAGTTGCGAATTGAAAGATTTTGATGCAGTCTACTTTTCTGTGGGAACTTTAATAAATAAGTAGGTAAGTATAAATAATTATCGTGATTCATCGTGGCACTCATATCTGATTTCGCATTTGATGATCGAAAGAAAGGCATAATTGAGTAAAAGCTCTTTGTTCTTTTCCGAATCGGGTAAATTCACCTGAAAACAAGGCTTCAATAAAACAAATTCGTAAAGATCCCTCATACCACGTGGAGGAACGAAATAGGTAGCCCTTTAGTTAGGTATTAGTACGTCAAAAGACAATGGCCATTGGGTAAGGGTAGCTAGCGGGCGACGATAAATGAAAGATGTGTTCGGCTCCCAAGAAGTATCGATTGAAAAGACACAATTAAAGTTAGAGTTAGGCAAGTAACGCCGTTTGTTGTCTCACACGTGCGTGTATTCCGCTAACCCCACAAAACTTTCATCTCTGGAGACCCTTCGGCGCGTGTGTGCGTAGGGGAGGCGGGAGGAGGAAGGCCCTCCCTACTAAGGGAGTAAAAAGTAGTTGTGACTTATTCACCTCTTTCGGTGTCGCCCTCCGCGGCTCGCCGTATTCCTGTTTCATACATGTACCTAACTACATATATTCGCAAGGATGTATAAGCTCTTTTCGTTATTAAATTACGGTTTTTGTTAAGGATTTTACTTTAAGTTATATAAAAAGAGATTCTCTAAAGAGATTCCTTTGTTTTTACAGTTAATCATAACATTTATGCAAAAGAGTGAGTAAGAGGTTAGATATAAAATAGAAATCTAGCATTATTAAAAGAGAAAATATAATTGTAGAGATTTAGAATTAGAGAATCAGAGGAGGTACAAACATTCAGTTCGTATTGTAAATAACGACTCTTGGTATCAATCAAGAAGGAGTTCAAAGACCAACTCGTGTGCCGAACGAAACCAAGCGATGTGTGTATGAACCCGCCTGCGGCGGCTCGCCGCACGGCACACACCACGCAATAAAAAATCCCTTCTGAACATAAAATCCAGCTCGTGCTCATCCGACACGCAACAATTGGACTCAACCGTGGGGACACACTTTTCGCCTAAAAAGTAAATTTTATTTTTAAAAAGCATCTTCCCCTGTAGTCCTGATTTAAAAAAGCCATAATGCCCTAAAACGAGGACGCGCGCCGGCTGAGGATTTGACGCGCTCGCGCATGTGTTTATAATCGTCCCCTCGTAATTTACCATTTTTGTACAAAATTTAAACCATACAGTACACCGGTTACTAGAATTTGACGTATGACAAAAAATACATCGCCAATTGTTAATTGTATCAAGCAAAAAACGTGAAGTAGGTAAAGCGGTTCTTTTTGGGCGTCATCAGGCAAGCTGGACGTTACGGACCCCGGTGGAGCTCAACGGTTTTTGTCTGACCCCTAATTTACAACACAAGAAGGGACATCTCTCCCTACTTGGACCTCGATATCTCGGCTGCCATAGTATCTAATGTAAATTTCTTACAAAAACGGGAATTTAAATAAGTGTAGTGCCCCAAAAACTAGTAGACCCTTCGCATAAAAGAGGTCTTTATTATACAGGCCGGCCCTCTAGCGACAAAAACATTCCATACGTCAACGGCAGAAACCAGAGAATGCATGAATTACGAACCACAAAAGCTTCATTGCGTCCTAGAGTCGAAAATGCTTCCAAGCCTAGGCTTGGAATGACCTCCTAAGCCTAAGTTTAGGAGGTCTAGCTATGATAATAGATTTTCCACTAAATGATAAGTTATAGTAATATAATAAGTTCAACTTATGGTAGATCGGTAACATTTGTAAGAATTCTGTCGTGATTCGAACTAAAATAAATTATCGAACGTCGTCTATGGTGAGTGCGAAACAGCTAACTATCGATAAGTTTAACGTTTGTTATGCTTATCCCTCTGACAATTTGTAGAGTAAACATCATAGATTGGAGCACGCACAGGAAATTAACAAGCTACGAGTTTTCCTCGACCACCGCAGAGAAGTCCCAATAAATAAGATTGCTAAAATGCACACCGATCGTCCGCCATTGCGGAAACAAAATAAAAAGTTCTCCGCCACTATCCGAGCTATGGATAAACCGACGTGGAATAGTCTTGACCCGAATGGGATTCAGGATTTGGGTATTTGTATTATAATTCGGAAAAAATACATTTATCATTGTTTTTCAGGAGCGGTTGGTGCCTAGACTATATTTTGGCAACTGTTTTTAACATAAATATGATGTATGTCGATATGATATGTTTCTATTTAGTTAAGTATATATTTATAAACTAGCTGGTGCCCGCGACTTCGTCTGCGCATGATTAGTATTTGGAGTACGCGCGATTTTACTTGCGTAATTCCCTTTCCCGTGGGATTTTCGAGATAAAATAAAGCCTATTTCTTATTCCGGCTTGTAATCTATCTCTGTGCCAAATTTCATCCAGATCCGTTCACCAGTTTTTGCGTGAAAGAGTGACAAACATCCATCCATCTATCAATCTATCCATCCATCTATCCATTCATACATACAAACTTTCGCGTTTATCATTTCAATTCAGTTTGAAAAAAATTTCAAAATTTCTCACAGCATCTGAACGACGCGTACGTCGTTCAGTGATGCTGTGAGAAATTTTTGAAAACCCGTATAGCCCAGGGGAACCAAACTGAATTCCGGGATAAAATGTAAACCATGTCCAATCGTCCCGAGTTCCATTCGAATTCATTCAATTCCGTCGTGATGCGTGGTTAAAGAATTTTTCTTTCACCCTCTCTCCCAGGGGAACCTTACCGAATTCCGGGATAAAAAGTATCCCATGTCCTTCCTTGTAATAAGAACTCAAATCGTCCCGAGTTTCATTCCAACTCATTCAGCAGTTTCGGCGTGATGCGCGGTAAAGGAATTTTACTTTCATACCCTCTCCCATGAGAACCTTACTGAATTCCGGGATAAAAAGTATCCTATGTCCTTCCTCGTAGTATGACCTATAATCATGTCGAGTTTCATTTCAAACCATCAAGTAGTTTCGGCGTGATGCGCGTTTACGATACAGACAGACAGACAGACAGACAGACAGACAGACATGAATGAAAAAAATTACAGTTTTGGCTTCAGTATCGATAATAGAGTGCCCTCCAAAAAAAATTTTCAAAATATCTTCAATGTACAGAATTGGACCTGTTACAGTTTTATTATAAGTATAGATAACTAGAATTCCGGAATTCAGTATACAGTAGTAGGTGCTTGCTTACATGCTCGGGACAAAATCAAATGTTAGTACGATCAGCAGATAAATTTTCAGGGTGCCCTGGGTTTTTCTATGTATGATAAAAATAGCTATACAGGGTGCCAAGCAACATGTAGAATAAACATATTCTGGACTTTAGTTCATGTGTTCTATATAATATTACTAGCGACCTGCCCCTGGCTTCGCACGGTTTTATTATACGTATAAACCTTCCTCTTGAATCACTCTATTAAACAAAACTGCATCAAAATCCGTTGTGTAGTTTTAAAGATTTAAACATATATAGGGGACATAGGGACCGAGAAAGAGACTTTGTTTTATAATAAGAAGTGATAAATGCAAAAGTAACTCTGTCTGTCTGTTACGCTTTCAAATCTAAACTACTGAACCGATTGAAATGGAATTTGGTACATTCTAGAGCGTGAGAAAGCGTATTAATGCGAAAAAGTGTTGTAAGGGGTGAAAATTTAACTCTTAAGGAGATCATATAAATATAGGGGATGAAAGATTGTATGGAAATATATGTAAGGTTTAATGTGGCTGCCCAAAGTCATTATTCTACGCGGACGCAGTCGCGGACACAGCTAGTAATGAACAAAGGGTGTGTTCTTTAAATACTTGTTTATTAAGCGTACATAACAACAGTAACATTATTTTTAGTGTTCTAATATTTAAAGAATGTATCTCAATTTTTCATAACAATACCGGCCAAAACTCTCGTTTAGCCCATAAACAGAATTGAAAAAAAATACTATAATAATCACACTTATTATAAATGCGAAAGATGGATGGATGCATGTTTGTAACCTCTTCACGCCAAATCTATGAACGGACCGGGCTGGAATTTGACGGTTGCAAACAGTCTAAAGGTAGCTCAATTGATCCATGTCAATACCAGTCGGAAGCGTCCCCAAGACACTGGCTGCATTACCACGCTGTAAAATGAAAGGGTTTCTTTAACATTGATAAGATGAATAATATTTATTTTCGAAAAAAATATTACGAAATTCAAAGAATCGGATAGATAAGTTGATCCAGAATACCCCCAGAATTGGTACACATTTTACGTGACACTCTGTACAAGTGTACATGTATGTAGTTCAATCTAGTAAATATATCATTTATCTAGTTCCCAACCTCTGCTCAGCTTGGAGCTAGATGATGCTGTTTCACACGGCAAGTCCAGCACTATTTATTTCTTAAAAATCTACAAAATAACGATTAACAAGACTTATAATGGCGTCGCGTCCTGAGCCTAATCTATTATCTACATGTATAGAGTGTGCTAGGCTGGTATGTGAGGGTTACCTAACTACTCGCCAAGGGGTGCCTTTGTCCTCCGCCGAGACGGTCAGTCGCCACCACAAACGCTACATCACTTTTCTCGACCTCTCCATTCGACCGACTATCTGACAATTGATTTCCTCGCGGTCACGCTTTAGTTAGGTATCATCAGTAATAGAGTCTAGCTTTTTAAGCAGTGGGTACATGGTACAGGGTACAGTTGCGGAAGTCTTTTGGAATGACCACCAAGCCTGAATTTCCAGATAGGTACTAGTGGCCGCCCAGGCATCGCGCGGTTAGGCATATAGATAAACAAACGTTAAAGGTGATATTTTTAAATTTGTAGTAGGTATTTTTTGAGTAGAATATCAGATTTTAATATTCAAAAAGTAATCTATAGGTATTGAAACATTCTTAAGTACGAAATTATATATTTGGATCAGGATTACGGATACCATGATCTGATTTTGATCGACATTTCTATCAACATTCAAAATGTTAACAATTATTTATAGTGGCATAACTAAAATAGATAGATGGTATCGCGAAGTTTTTCGTAGGTAGATATTGAAAATCATTATAATCTTCAACATTGAAGAACATTTTTTTGTGCTATCATCAATAGATTCCGCAAAGCATGCGAGAAAATAAATTTTGTGGCAAATAAACATTGATTTACAAAATCATTTTTATTTTGAATTATTTAGCTAAGTTTTAGTAGGTTTTATAATTTTACAATGTACCTATATAATAACCCTACTCAAGGATAATGTAGCATTCTAATGAAGACAGTATTTTCGAAAAAGATCTAGCCGTTTTTAAATTGATGGCATACAAAAATAAAATAATGTAAATCTTTCCTTTTTAAAACATAAATTACAATGTAGTAAATATAGAAGTATTGTGTATGTGTGATAGGGACAAACGTTTCTACGATCCGTAGATATTTGTATATTTTCTATTTAGAATAATAATAAAATATAATATTAACATTCCATTTTGTAATGTATTAATAATAATCAGTTTCTTGGTACATATAACACAATATCTGCTTACTTTGGGGCTAGATACTGTGTGGATTATCCAGCATTATTTAATTATTTTTGCATCAGTGCTGGAATCGCTATACAAAATGTCCTGTGTATCGCCCTTGTGGACATCCCATAATCATAGGAGGGACATCTATGTTCCTCCTGAGAGTAGTTACGAGCCAAGGTACTCATAACTGCAACGCGTTTTCGATTCTTTTCCAGTTCACGCTTGGTTTTTTCATCCAATTAGTTTTTGATTCCTCTAGGGATATTAGTTCATATGTATGCGTGTTTGGTGAAAATGGCAATAGAACTGTAAGAAAATGAAATGTAAGAAAATTTGTCTTACAATTATTATAACATTCTATAACATAGGTACCTAGGTACTAAATAAGAGTCCGCTTTCAACCAAATGTGCTTAAAGGAAAGGAATATAATATTGCGATCTTAAGGAGCAGTAGGTGCCTTTTTAGAATAGCGTGTCTTTAAATAAAATAAAAGAACAAAGTTTTGTTTATTCCAAGAAAACTGCCTAATTAATTAAGAATTAGAGCAGCCAATATTCTTACTATTATATATATATAAATGGGAAAGTCTATGTGAATGTTTTTTATAAGTAATCTCCGTAACTAATTAAGTTATTTAAGTGAAATTTGGTATTATGTAGATGTTTAGAACCTAGAATAACACATAGGATATTTAAATTTATAAATTTTAACCTCTGAGTGGTTTAAATAGGGTGGTAAAGTTTGTATGGAAAATTATTATTCCTTGGTTTTATTCACTCTAAACTCGGTATAAATAAACTGCAAAGTAAATAATTAAACACGAACTACCCATAGGAGGCGAGCAATACATCTCTGAAACTTGACAAATAAATTTCCATGCACGCGAAGCTGCGGGGCGCAGCTAGTCAGTAATGAACCTACGAATCAAAACATAAAAAAATCTAAAGACCGCAGGGTTGTAGGGATTTCAAATTATGTGCGAAGATAAAAAAAACATGCAATATGTATATGTTCAAGATTTTTTATGGTATTTTTCTCAATCTTAAATACATTAGTTGAACCAAATAAATAAAATATAACTTTATGTAAATCTAGAGAGTACCTACTGAGATCTAGACCTAGTTTAACAAACAAACGTTTCAGGTTAAGTAATTTTGGTAGTTTGATATGAAAGCCGTAAAAACCTTGCCAAACGAAATCCGAACTACCATTACGGGATAAAGTGAAAGCACCCGTGTACAATAGTATGTTATAGTGATCATATAGTAGAGAGCACGAGGGTTGCTCGCCCTAACCCTTTGTGCGGGGGTTGAGGTCGCGAGGGCGGGCAGCGGAAGGGTTGCCGCCCGAGCCGAGGCGACTGGGCGGCGCACCCCGCCCCGCGCCGCGCGCCCCGCACCTCTACCACTTTTACGACGAGCTTTTTTATCGTGCGTGCTGTCGTTTTTCCTTTTCTATTTTTTATGTTTATTTCCCCGAAACCATAAATAATGTTTGAAAGAAGGGATCGCTCGGACGTAGAGGCCGAAGCGACAGGAACCGGGGCGTCGTCTAAGTTTTCTGCTCTCCTTTTTCTGTTTTTTTATGGTCTCTCGTGCGTAATGTGCGAAGGGTGAGTGCAGTCGCCATGGCAACTGCATCGCATTACCGCGGGGAGCCGCCAGCCTGCGACCGCCGATACTGCGATGTTATATCTGGTCGAGTAGTTATTTGTTGTTGAAAGGCGATCCGTCGCCGCAAACACACTGTCCGTATTCATTCGATCCGATGTTTGAGCACAAACTTGCGAGATGGCCGCCGCCACTGTTTGCTCACACTAGTCCGGGCGTAGCGTGACATTTTATACGGACAAATAACGCTATGTATGTCCACGACATCATTCACGTAGATATACTACGCTACCAACCATGAAATTGATGTTCCCGATGATAGATGATAGTATGCTTCTAATTTTATAAACGCGAAAGTTTGCTAGTATGGATGAATGGATGGATGTTTGTTACTCTTTCACGCAAAAACTACTGAACAGATATGGATGAAATTTGGCATAGAAATAGATTATAGTCTGGAATAACACATAGGCTTTATTTTATCCCGGAATTCTCACGGGAACGGGAATTACCGCGAGTAAAACTGCGAGGCGCTGCTAGTCGTTTATGCGTGTTATAAAAAAATATGTATGACTTCAAGTTATTTAAGGAAAAATGAGAATACCACCAATGTTGGTAGTCCAAGTCAATAAAATATATCCCTATAGTTACCCAAAAACTACTGGTCAAATCTTGATCAGACTTATTTGACCACATGAGAATCACAAACTCTCATATAAAAAGAAGTACTTAATTAGTAAATTTGTTTCTATTATACTATGAGGTAAAATCATTTTACCTACCAAGAAAAAGGTTCTGAGAAACACACGTAAAAATGAAATCGAATTGAAGACCTCCTCCTTTACTGAAATCGGTTAAAACAAATTTACCAGTAGCTACTACAAATGCCTTTAATTGGAGATAAACATGATGTTAGATCAGGTCCTTACTTAAGGTACTTATTTAAAACGTATACGTTAGTACCTGCAGGTAATCTAATCAAGAATAGGAAGGAAACCATCGAATGGAAAAAATATTACACAGAATTTGCACGCTATAATTACCTTCGTATCTGCAATTCTGCAATAATAACCATGGACATTGTGGCTGCGGTAATTTAATTATTATCGATCAACCGCAAAGCCCAACGCGGACATTTTGTATCGAGTTAATTGCTCACCCTTGCCTGCGACAAAAAAACGCGCCATATTGCGTCCAGCAGGCAGCAGGCAAACTAACCACCGCGAAACAGAAATTTACTAATAAAAGCCAGCATAGTTACACGCTGCATTTAAAATTAACCTTAAAATAGAACCCTTTAGGGCGCCACACCGACAGACAAAGGCGAATGGCAAATTGCCGGCAGGTAGCGATGGCGAATATGTCGGAGAGTCCCAATAATTACGGCCCAGTTAATAAATGGGTCTTTTATAAATGATGAAGGGATCGCGCCATACGGACGTAGGTACCTGCCGCGAACCCTTCGCCTGCCTCATAATGAGTTAAACTCTCCATCACTCTTATTTGCACATTTTTTTGTAGGACGAATAGACAAAGCAAGGTTTCGAAAGTCGTCCATTCGCGTCATCCCCAGCTCATTTTCTTTCGTTTTCATTTGCTTTTTAGGTTACCATTAGGTTCGAAAACTTTAGGTCATGTCTAGCTTAGTCTGTCTCTGAGTAACTCAGCTACTAACGAAACAGCAAATTCAACTTGAAATTTAAAAATGCAGTTCTCCTCTACAAATGAAATAAAATAAAAAATATAAATTAATGAACAGTTTCAATACAATCAATCAAATTGTGATGAAAATTTTAGGTTTAGATCATGTGTAATATGTAGGTACTGTTATTTACTTACCTACAACTCTGGTGCCTTGGAAAAATGGAAAGTGCCTGATCTGGGACGCAACTTACGTCAACACTGTCGCCGCCAGTCACCTGAGTCGCACCATGCACTCTGCATCTGCTGCTGCAGAGGACCCCCGCTCAAAAAAGAGGCTCAAGTATGCTTCCTTAGAGGGGCTGTAGGTGTACCATTTTGTGCCTATAGCAAGGTCTCCACACCTTGGGCAGTTGGAGTGTGGATGCGGTGGATGATTTTTAACGTAGATTTTGTATTGTATTGTATGTATTTGTGTTTGTACGTAGATTTTTAATTACAATTAAATTATGTACCTATAATAGAATGTTTGTACACCCGAGTGGCAGAATTCAGCGAGCTATAATAAGTCCTATAAACTGACTGTAAAACTACCTGACACACAAACAATAAATAAATGAAATTAAGTGTTTGATGGGAGAATTAGGCCTACTTGTCAATTAATATAATCTCTTTGCAATGGCTTGAGGACGTATTGGTTGGCAACTTGGCAGATTCATTAGAGAATCAGCTAATTTTATCAAATAGGTTTAATGCTAGTTCTTATCTATATTTTTAATATCACTTGTTTTAGAACCATACAACCAACCAAGTAAAATAAGTTAAGATAGTTGTACCGCCTGGGTTTTATTGAGCTTTGTGAAAGATCGATGTAATTTTCTAGAAAAATAAAAAATGGCTTGAACACAGAAATCTAAATAGGTAAATAAATAGTTTGAGCCATGTGCCTCAAGCTTTTTTCTATAAAAAATTACCAACGTGTGTCACAAAAGCATTGTGAAATACAAGATATCTTAGACAAGACACAATGAGATACGGAACATTCTAAGAAATGGGTTTTGTGAAGTTGTTTATATAAAACAGCGAAGAAGGGTAACAGACCCCTTTTGCCCGAAGGCAATGGAGTGTATCGCGATGACTTGTAATTCCGATGTTTGCGCTGTTAAAATCGCATTTCCGATAGTGACATTTATAAGAGTCACTGTAGCGCACACAAGAGTTGTTGTGTAGCAGTGACAAAGGCTGCGCGCACAATGACTCCGGAGGCTATTTAAAAGGAATCCGCGGGCGACACCTACGCTCACAGATCCTCAGAGGTGGAGCGAGTGTAACGCGCTGAGCGATTTTAAAAAGGGTACACAAAAAGCTTTCAGAGCAAGACGTTGGGATCTTTCTAACAACGGTCTTGAATTTAGTATTAAAGTACGCCAAGGAAATAATACGAAGTCGTTTCTTTGACTTTATTTAGGTTAGAAAGATATCTACAAGCGACGAAATAATGGGCACTGTGGTAGAACTTAGCTCTACCTCACAAGGCATTACTCTACATAAAGTACAAAGAACATCAACAACTCATTTATAATAACATATCTCATTTAATAAAAAAGAGAAAACTCAAATACTTTCTTCGGGTACAAATTTAACTATATCAAATAAAAAATATGTAAGAGTTAATTTATTTTCTCTTTACTTCATTTTTTATCCATTAGTGTAGGAAGACAAGTTAACCTACCGGTTAGTTGTTCATCACTCATGCCAATGATCCGCTGACTCTCAACCAGTTTCTTTAATATAAAAAAACTAACAACCCGCCCCGGCTTCGCACGGTTTTATTGTACGTATAATCCTTCCTCTTGAATCACTCTATCTATTAAAAAAACCGCATAAAAATCCGTTGCGTAGTTTTAAAGATTTAAGCAGTCAAAGGGACATAGGGAAATAGGGACAGAAAAAGCGACTTTGTTTTATACTATGTAGTGATGCTAAAATATGCCAAATGATTAATCGTTATGTATACTATTTCAGAAAGTTCCCCTAACTTGGACCACGCGCTAGCGGAAGCTCGCAGAACGCTTGGACGATTACTTTTAACGTGGAACTATTACAATCCTTTACCAGCACCCAGCAGCCCTTTCGTAGGCGATGGAGCAGAAACATTTAATAATGTTCAATATTTGGGCGGCGACACAATGGGACCTCTGTCGCGAACACTAATTAGGGGCTGGGGATTACAGGGTTATAAATCTATTATAAGGAATTCTATTTATACTAAATCGTGTATCAAAAAACTAGATGCCTATTCCAATCAGTTATTTAGTAATTGCTTTCAGTCCAATCCAAACTAGATCTTCAAAGTTTATCTCTATTATTAGAGCATGCTGTCAGAAATCTCATGAAAAAAAAACAATAGAATGCAAAAATAAAATTTCGGTACTTAACAATGGGCCTGGAAAACTATTGTTACTAACACTAAAACTATTATTACCAAAGTACATAGATATCGATTATTAGGAAAAAATAGAAATAGGTCTGCTTAAGGTAACTGACCTATTTAGTAAAAAGATTATGACTATGTAAAAGTTAAGGCAAAACTATTCTGAATAAGGAAAAAACACCGCTTGCCAGTGGAAATTACAAGCATATAGATACGCTCACTAGCAAATTTTGTTAATCTTTTTTGCTAGTAGGTACAACTTAACAAACCTCTATACACTACAAACATAATAGAATTGATACAATACTGCATTCAGGATTGTTTACTTAGGGAGCAATCTTCCAAAATAGGTGACCGAATCAGTACTCAAATGGTTCATTAATACATGTCAAGGGAGACTGCGAGCGACGTTGGAACTAAGATCAGATCATTAATATTGAGGAGGGCACGTAGGCGGCGCGGGGCAAAAGGATACGTTTCAGGAGACGCTTTCACCCTTTACGACTTTGATCTATTTGTCGAAGAAAATGGACTGGAGCAGACAAAGAACGGACCTTAATGCCCACCCATTGCCGTGAGTATGTACTTAATGATGCCGATTTTATGCTTGTCTTAGAACTACAATTGGTATGTTACTTGTGCTAATAATGGTGTCTCACTCAATAAATTATATCAAGTAAAATTCAATTGGAATCTTAGTTTTCCCAGCTATGTACCGATTGACTAATCCATTTAAGCTGATACATACATAAGCATAGCAAAAAAGTATTTAAATAATATTCTAGAAAACCTTATGTTCATTGTAAGGCATAGCTTACTAGGACCTTTAAGTTAGCTACGACAAGTTCTACAGAAAACATAAAATACGAAAAACAAGAATAAAAATGTGCACAAAATTTCCAGAGCTATTATGAAAGACAAGCATAGAATTTAAAAGTTATAGTTGCACATTAATAATGTTTTGATGCAAAAATAAAAAAAACATCCTTTCATATCCATCGGGTTACAGAAGGTAGCAGTCTTTTCAATAGCAGAAGTCTCGGTCAACCCATTAGTTTATTCGCAGCGGGACCTCATGATCACTCTGCTCTCATGTTAATTTATGTGCTTTGTCGTATTGTCCAGTGCACAATAGACGCATTTTATAGTGTTCGGGTGTCGTCACTGGACATCGAACACCCAGATTAACATCGACGCACAGTTTTGGCTTTCTCTCGTTTTGTGCAAGAACACAAAAGCCTTCAACCGGGCAGGCACCTGGCCATAATGGCCCTACGTAAAGGTATGACACTATTGAAAAAGTGTGCGTATAGAATATCTTTTTCTAGATCTCAATCTACGAAAAAAACTGCGATTAGAAAAAATAAACAAAACAATTTATTGGATAGATATTTACAAAGGACTTAAAAACGTTTGTATACTTAATTAAAATGTATAAATCAAGATAAATCTACCTACCTCGTCTCTTCGTCGATGCCTGTTTTCTTGGCGGGTTGTCCCGTCGTGTCCAGCTCGCCGTGGATCCTCACCCTGTATACACACGTGTATACAGGGTGCCCCCAGTTCGACAGCACCCGCACCCTTATTAGAGTGTACCCTTTCGTAGAAGGATGTAGCATCTCAAAGTACTGGATGGGCTTCCCTTCTCTGTCGTATTCAAAGCTGCCGAAGTCGTGCGGGTACGGATCTGACCGAAACTCGAGTCCTTCGACTTGGAATATACGGGGGGCGGACGATATTTCCCTGGGAAACGTATGAGTTGAATGAAATTTAGAGGAATTCAAAACAATTTAGTGTGATATTGAAAAGGAACTAATACGACCTCAATGGCGCAGCGGGTGAGAGTCCGCCTGCGATACAAGAGGTAGCGAGTTCGATTCCCGCCTCGGAACATATTTGTGTACGATTTGTAGAAATTTGTTTCGTTGGCCTGGGTGTTTTATATGTATAATAAAAATATCTATCTATGTATATCTAATGTATTAAATAGATCAGTTATCTAGTACCCATAACACCAGCTTTGAGTAGCTTACTTTGGGGCTAGATGGTGCTGTGTGGATTGTCAAGCATTATTTATTTATTTAGTCTATATGTTCCAGGGCTAGAACTATGTCTATTTCAGCCCGATCCGTTCTATAGTTTTTGCGTGACAGACTAAAAATTTTTCATACAAAAGTTCGGATTTATAATATTAGTAAGGAGTATGGAAGTAGGGATACTTATACTATATCTCTACACACAAGTCCTGACCCAGATGACTTTAGTGTTCCAACACAAACAAGACTCAATTTAACCCGCTCATATTAATTTTAAACACATACCCTGTCGGCGAGATATGGGGCGGAATATGTTCGAGACTGATCCCGTTAACCCGCACAGTGCCCGCGAACCGGATGGTGGCCTCCCCGCGCGGCCCCTTGAAGGCCCAGCACTCGCCGGGCAGCGCCCCCGGCCGCAGCATGGCGCGCGCGCCCTGGCACTCCTTGCACAGCAGCACGGAGAGCGCGTGCAGCGCCCAGCTGAAGTACGACTCGAACGTCACGTGTTCTACGGTGTCGCCCGTGTCTATGATTTTGGCGCCGTTTGATTCAAGCGCGAAGTCCGCCATCTGAATGGTACAAAACTTACGCGTTCCATTTTCAAGGGAGGTGATAAAGTGGTACTTAAATAATCACTACATAGTATAAAACAGAGTCGCTTTTTCTGTCCCTATGTTCCTATATCATTATGTCCCTTTGAATGCTTAAATCATTAAAACTACGTAACGGATTTTGATGCGGTTTTTATAATAGCTAGAGTGATTCAAGAGGATGGTTTATACGTATAATAAAACCGTGCAAAGCCGGGGCGGGTCGCTAGTAATAATAATAAAGTCATTTATTTCGGACAACATTAGAACAAGTAAAAAGTTCACTTAATGTAGAGGTGATGAGAGGCTCTTTACGTATGAAGGTATGCTATGAGAAGGCAGCACCTGTCTGTCATAGTCGCGCAGATCGACCGCGCTGCGATGCTTCCTGAGGCTCCAGTTCACTTAATGTAGAGGTGATGAGAGGCTCTTTACGTATGAAGGTATGCTATGAGAAGGCAGCACCTGTCTGTCATAGTCGCGCAGATCGACCGCGCTGCGATGCTTCCTGAGGCTCCAGTTCACTTAATGTAGAGGTGATGAGAGGCTCTTTACGTATGAAGGTATGCTATGAGAAGGCAGCACCTGTCTGTCATAGTCGCGCAGATCGACCGCGCTGCGATGCTTCCTGAGGCTCCAGTTCACTTAATGTAGAGGTGATGAGAGGCTCTTTACGTATGAAGGTATGCTATGAGAAGGCAGCACCTGTCTGTCATAGTCGCGCAGATCGACCGCGCTGCGATGCTTCCTGAGGCTCCAGTTCACTTAATGTAGAGGTGATGAGAGGCTCTTTACGTATGAAGGTATGCTATGAGAAGGCAGCACCTGTCTGTCATAGTCGCGCAGATCGACCGCGCTGCGATGCTTCCTGAGGCTCCAGTTCACTTAATGTAGAGGTGATGAGAGGCTCTTTACGTATGAAGGTATGCTATGAGAAGGCAGCACCTGTCTGTCATAGTCGCGCAGTTCGACCGCGCTGCGATGCTTCCTGAGGCTCCAGTTCACTTAATGTAGAGGTGATGAGAGGCTCTTTACGTATGAAGGTATGCTATGAGAAGGAAGCACCTGTCTGTCATAGTCGCGCAGATCGACCGCGCTGCGATGCTTCCTGAGGCTCCAGTTCACTTAATGTAGAGGTGATGAGAGGCTCTTTACGTATGAAGGTATGCTATGAGAAGGCAGCACCTGTCTGTCATAGTCGCGCAGATCGACCGCGCTGCGATGCTTCCTGAGGCTCCAGTTCACTTAATGTAGAGGTGATGAGAGGCTCTTTACGTATGAAGGTATGCTATGAGAAGGCAGCACCTGTCTGTCATAGTCGCGCAGATCGACCGCGCTGCGATGCTTCCTGAGGCTCCAGTTCACTTAATGTAGAGGTGATGAGAGGCTCTTTACGTATGAAGGTATGCTATGAGAAGGCAGCACCTGTCTGTCATAGTCGCGCAGATCGACCGCGCTGCGATGCTTCCTGAGCGAAGGCTCGAGCGTGTCCTTGGCGCGGCCGGCGGCGGCGGCGACCGCGGGCAGAGCCGACGTCAGGCGCTCCAGCTCGTTTTGCAATCTGTCGTGTTTGTGGTTCACCTGCACACCCACAATATCACTACATAGTATAAAACAAAGTCGCTTTCTCTGACCCTAGGTACCTATTTCCCTATGTCCCTTTGTATGCTTAAATCTTTAAAACTACGCAACGGATTCTGATGCGTTTTTTTTAATAGATAGAGTGAGTGATTCAAGAGAAAGATTTACTTATACGTATAATAAAACCGTGCGAAGCCGGGGTGGGTCGCTAGTTTATAATATAGGCAGGGACATCAATGAAACCAGATCTTGTCTCAAAAAATCTTTATTGTTTATATTGTTTATATTTTACTAATATTTTACCTACTGAAGTAAAATATTAGTAAAATATGTTTTTGATTAGGTAGGTACAGTTTTAGGGTACGTACCTAAGTACTAGAACTGAATCTTATTTACTTACCACCTATGATTTTTACGTAGAAAAACCCAGAGTTGGAACAAATACCTGCAGATATCGTCACGGAGAACCCGCAACACTAATGAGCCACAGATTTCTAACCTCATCGAACAGATGGAAAAACAAAAACGTGGTACTTGCGTCCTTTAGCCCCTGCGACAGCTGCAGCACCACGTACTTGACCTCTCCGAAGCCCACGTCGCTGCTCTCCGCCGGCCCGCGCACGTACGCGTACCCGTGCAGCGCTATCAGCAGCGACAGCGCTAGGCACACGAACGAGCGGAACGCGTGGTGGACGCACTGCCTCTCGCCATAATCCATGCAGTTTGGTTACTCAATTTAAGATAATGATATCTAACAGAAATTTACTAAAATGTGATTGATTGGGAGCACAAATGTATTATGGATGCTATTGGGAGTGCAAGTTTGAAAATATCTTTGTCATGATTGTGCGTTTAGTGTCAGATTGAGAGAAGATTATCAAAGTCAACAATATCAATCAAGAATATATAATTTTTCGGAGTGTCAAGCAAAAGCAAGTTGTACTATGGTAATTCTCTTTGGTAAGTTCTTATAGAAAATAAGATTATTTATCTTAGTTAGGGAATCCAATCCCGCAAATGCGGTATACTGCTAATATGTCGCACAATTTTGCGGGATCCATGGAATTTGGGGGACATATTGAAATCGAATAAAAATATGCGCAGACCACTTCATTTTCTTGGAATCATTTGACCCCAGTTTCGATGTGGGATTGGATTCCAAAAACTTAGCTGAGTAAGACCATATTCATTCATAATCGCTAACACGTAGGTACTTCTAGCTAATTTCATAGAGTCTGGAATAGATACAGATTTGTATCAGAGTTAGGTATGTGAATAAAACAAATTCTTAAATTAATTACAATTTAATACAAAGTTCCTGAGATACAAACATACAATATACAACTGCAACTGGTTGCCCTTAGCGGAATTTCTTTGTGACAGTTCAATTTAGATACCTGACAAAATATATATGAAAAGAAAAAATACTAATTCGCTTTCTTCTAAAATACTGACTAAACTTCAATTTCTTGATTGTGGCTTTGCGTCTGGTTTATACTGACTCCTTATATCGCATAATTTTTAAGTGTGTAAATTCCATTGAGTTTATTTTCGGCGTAATCGGAATCGACACCATTGCCTTGCGATTCACGACGCATAAATTATTCTACTACATGAAAAAATATTGTTAATTTTAACCTGTTTCTTTGTTGGTAAATTATAGCGAAATCTGCTTGAAAAAGCAGAGTAAAATCTACTTGCGTAGGGTAGGGCCTCGTTTCGCTCAGTAAGCCAAGCACAGGGACTCTTGTCTAGGGTTGAATAGAGAACAATTACATCACATCGTTATCGGAAGCGTAAAATATTTGACATTTATTCCTTCTATAAACTGTAAAACTCTTATTTTATTAGAGTATTTTAATCTACATTATTCGAGATTATTTTAATCTAGATTTATTTAATCTAGTATCTAGTACATATTTTGAACGTTGAATGTTATTCTTCACATTGTAAACTATAAACATACCGTGTATTAAAAATCATCAATGTTATGTTGATGAATAATTAAAAATCTTACTATATTATAATAAATTTGTTTTAAATAATCTCCGTAACTACTAAGTTATTTAAATAAAATTAGGTATGTAGATAGTTTAGGACCTAGAATAACACAGGATATTAAAATTCGGAAATTTAAACCATTGAGAGGGTTAAATAGAGTGGTAAAGTTTGTATGGACAATTATTATTCCCTGGTTTGATTCACTCAAAACGCGCTTATGAAATACGTTGCGATATAATTTTCGTCTATTATTTTAGAATGTCGTAGATAAAAATCGCTATGCTTGGGCTACTGCGAGTTTATATTATAGTTGAGTTGCAATGATGTAAGCGGTCAGGCCTTTTGCTGCGCCTGCGCGTACTCGTGCTGCGCGGCCGTGACGGACTTCATGGCGTCGTGCGCTTGCTGCACGTTGGCGCGCCAGGCCAGCAGCACGCTGCGCAGCTGCAGCCACTGCGCGCGCCCGAACGTGCGGTGCATCGTGCTCGACACGCGCACCGTGCGGTTCGACTGGTCGATGAGTGCGCGCACCAGACGCGTCTTCAGCACTGGAATAAACCGACATTTGAAAATAAAAGATTTTCAAAATATTTTATCTACTATATAAAAATAAGTCGGGGTTTCCTTCCTGACGCTATAACTCCAGAACGCACGAACCGATTTCCACGGTTTTGCATTCGTTGGAAAGGTCTCGGGCTCCGTGAGGTTTATAGTAATGTATAATAAAACCGTGCGAAGCCGGGGCGGGGCGCTAGTATGTAATAAATATGAGTACATACCTAAGGCTGGACAATCTATACAGCTTCCTACTAATATTATAAACGCGAAAGTTTGTAAGGATGGATGGATAGATGTTTGTTACTCTTTCACGCAAAAACTACTGAACGGATCTGGCTGAAATTTGGCACAGAGATAGATTATAGTCTGGAACAACACATAGGTTATATTTTATTTTATCCCGGAATTCCCACGGGAACGGGAATTATGCGGGTGAAACCGCGAGGCGCTGCTTAACATAAACTACTGAACGGATCTGGCTGAAATTTGGCACAGAGATAGATTGTAGTCTGGAATAGCACATAAGATATATTTTAACCCGAAATTTCAACGGGAACGGGAATTACGAAGACGAAGTCGCGGGCACCAGTTAGTAGATAAATAAGTCTGGACAATCCACACAGCATCCATACAGTAATTTCATTTGTTTTGACTCCATCAGGTTTATATTATTTTCTGCGTATATTTTGAATATTTTGAAAGAAATCAAAGTACCAGAAGAGACGTTTTCTCAGAAACATATAGCACATAGCTATTATTAGAAAGAATAATCCGTTTCTAGTACTGTCCAGTAGTGAAGTGGTTTACAAACAGTGCAAGATTACACCCATCCAAAAAATTAATAGGATAAATCTAAACACCTGCTAGTTGAAGACTTTGAGACTTCTTATAGGATGCAATTCTTATAGGAATTCAACAGTAACTAACTATAGAAATCCTATCAAGAATTGGGTTTCCAAAGGAATGAATTGAATTCTGGGAAATTAAATTTACCTTCAATGATGAATGCCTCAACTTCTTTTTCTTCAATCGTAAGTTCAGAGATAATCTCGTCGAATGAAATCTCAGGGTTGGATTCTGCCATTTGCATGAATGTCAATATCCGCATCTTTTTGATATTCTGCTCGTGGTTTAAACCTGAAAATAGGAAACAAACTGTTATCTGAAGTCTAAGGAACTTACTTCATGCTATTAAGGGGTTCTCTTATGTGACTTGCATAATCAGTGTAGATTGCAGTTCTACTAAGGATAAACCCTGTGAATCATGTAAGGACCGATCAGCCCAAATATTATGTCATACAGGTGTCTATAAACATATGGTTATTCTGCAAGTTAGATCAGCCAAAATATTATGTCATACAGGTGTCTATAAACATATGGTTATTCTGCAAGTTAGATCAGCCAAAATATTATGTCATACAGGTGTCTATAAACATATGGTTATTCTGCAAGTTCATCATCATCATCATCATCATCAACCTATATTAGTCCACTGCTGGACATAGGCCTCCCCCAATGAGCGCCATAGCGCCCTGTCTTCAGCTTGACGCATCCAGCATCTGCCAGCAGTCTTTCGCAGATCGTCATCCCACCTGGCCGGAGGGCGTCCTACGCTACGTTTACCGAGTCGCGGTCTCCACTCAAGAACACGTTTACCCCAACGGTTGTCGGTTCTTCGCGAGATATGGCCGGCCCATTGCCACTTCAGCTTGCTAATTCTTTGAGCTATGTCGATAACTTTGGTTCTCTGTCGGATGTATTCGTTACGAATTCTATCCTTCAGAGAGACTCCGAGCATAGCTCTTTCCATAGCTCGCTGGGCGACTTTGAACTGGTGGACCAGCCCTACCGTGAGTGTCCACGTCTCAGCTCCGTAGGTCATTACGGGTAGGACGCACTGATTGAAAACTTTCGTTTTCAAACATTGCGGTATGGATGAAGAGAAGACTTGACGTAGTTTCCCAAATGCTGCCCAGCCTAGCTGGATCCTCCTCTTGGCCTCCTTCTCAAAATTGTTTTTACCTAGCTGTACAATCTGCCCAAGGTAAGTATACTCGGAAACAATTTCAAGAAGGTGACCATCTACGACGATAGGTCCCGGAACAATGTGGCCATTGATCATGACTTTGGTTTTATCCAAATTCATGCCAAGACCGATACATCGCGAGGCTGAAGCTAGGCCGTCCAGCATGTGGGTCAGCTCCTCTAGCGACTCCGCCATTACGACTATGTCATCAGCGAATCGCAGGTGTGAGATGTAATCGCCGTTTATGTTAATGCCCTTACCTTTCCAGTCCAGCGTCTTAAACATATCTTCCAATGCGCTCGTGAACAGTTTCGGGGATATGACATCCCCCTGTCTCACTCCTCTGCGCAATTGGATAGGTTTAGACTGCTGGTCCTGTACTTGGACACTCATAGTGGCAGCTTCATAGAGACACCTCAGCACTTCGATGTAACGATAGTCTACTTGGCATCGCTGTAAGGATTCCAGAACAGCCCAGGTTTCGACAGAGTCAAAGGCTTTCTCATAGTCCACAAAAGCGAGACACAGGGGCTGATTATACTCTTCGGACTTCTGTATAATCTGCCTCACTGTGTGTATGTGGTCTATAGTGCCATATCCTCCGCGGAACCCGGCCTGTTCTGGTGGCTGGAACTCGTCAAGTCTCCTGGCGAGACGATTCGTGATCACTCGTGAGAACAGCTTATAGATGTGGCTCAGGAGTGTGATGGGTCTGTAATTTTTAAGGAGAGTTTTATCACCCTTCTTAAAAAAGAGCACCACCAAACTCCCGCTCCACGCCTTAGGAGTTCTCCCACTGTGGAGGACGGTATTGAAGAGGTGTTGTAGCTCCTGTATAACGGAGGCTCCTCCTGCCTTCAGAAGCTCTGAAGTTATACCGTCCTCACCGGGGGCTTTTCCATTTTTAAGCTGCCTCAAAGCTAACACGATTTCGTCTTGACTGATGTCTGGCAGTTCGTCGGTGTAGTGGCGTGTCAGGGTGGCTCTAGAATCAAGGTCGTCTCGTCGGGAACGAGGGGCATGTGCAGTGTACAGACGGCCATAAAAATCCTCTATCTCGGCTGAAATCTCCGGTTTCGACAGTACGGTCCTCCCATCGTGCGTTTTAAGCTTCGTCAGGTGGCTCCTGCCAAGCTGCTGAGTGAATACTTTGGACCCTCGGTTTCGCTCTATCGCCTCTTCAATGAGGCGTGTGTTGGAGCTCCGAAGGTCGCGCCGTACCATCTTCGCAATTTGCTTGTTCAGGTCTGACCTCTCTGCCGAAGACACTTGGGTGGTTTCCCGTCTTCTTGTCATCAGATCCAGAGTCTCATCCGAGAGTTTGGACTTCTTGCCAGTTCGCTGTTTTTTGCAGAACTTGATGCCCTCATGCCTCAACGTTTCGACCAAATTGTGTAGGCTCTCGTCAGCGTCATCAGTGGGTTCCAAGGCAACAAATCTGTCTCCGAGTAGCTGCTCGAACTTCTCGGTGCCCGCCATGATTTGGATTGGATTTGGTCGGAGCGTGGACTTCATCAGACGGTGTCTTTCAAGCTTCAAGTTGATATTCAGAGTGCCTCGGAGCATTCGGTGATCAGATCCGGTATTGAACCTTTTGATCACTGAGACATCTCTGAATATGTGCTTGCTATCCGTCATGATGAAGTCGATCTCATTTTTAGTCACAGTGTCGGGGCTTTGCCACGTCCACTTCCTTTGAGGCTGTTTCTTAAAGAAGGAGTTCATTAAGAACAGTCCCTCTTTCTCAAGGAAGTTGACAAGCATTTGCCCCCTGTGATTCCTGATTCCAAAACCATGCGGGCCTATTCGGGATTCATTGCCAGTCTGGATTCCCACCTTGCCGTTAAAGTCCCCCATAACAACGTTGAAGTGAGCCTTAGTGGTGTTGTGTAAGGCTTTGGATATGTCTTCGTACATATCCTCCACTTCATCGTCCGAGTGTGCCGAGGTCGGTGCGTAGACCTGAATTACCTTCATGCTATACCGCTTGGAAAGCCGAAGGATCAGGTACGCTACCCTGGTCGACACACTGGAGATTTCTTGAACGTTGCTAGAGAGGGCCTTATTGACGAGGAAACCTACTCCACCCTGGGATGTTTTATCACCCTCACGAAAGTAGAGAAGATGGCCTGAGTCTAGGGTTACGGTGTCCTCCCCCTCTCTACGGACTTCACATAACCCGAGAACATGCCATTTAATGTTCTCTAACTCCACTTCCAACTGCGCTAGATGATGGTCAAGCCTCAGAGTGCGTCCGTTAAACGTTGCCAGGGTCATTCTAGTAAGCGTGTGGTAGCCTGAATACCGGTGATTCTTAGCACCCCCTGCCCCGCCGTTACCATGACCGCTACCATGGCCAGGAATAGCGAGGCGGCCGGGAACTAGGGGCCGTGTTTTGGCTGTACTTATCATTAAGGGGTAATGCCCATAATCCCCACGCTGGGCATGCGGGTTGGGGATCGCAGTTTGATGGTCGGGTTGTTCTAGAGGGTGCTGCTGCCCACCCCCCGGTATATCCCTTAGTCGCCTCTTACGACACCCACGGGAAGAGTTGGGGTAGTGCAATTCTAAGCCGGCACCACACGGCAAGTTAGATCAGCCAAAATCTTATGTTGTGTCTATAAAAATATGGTTATTCTGCAAGTTAAAGCTTAGTTCAATCAATATTATGTCATTATTAATATTATATTTTCTATTTCATTTGTATAGTTACGAAAGAATTGATCACATTGATCATTTCTCGACTGCTTTTTTTTGTCATTATGATTCAACAAGTCAGTCCGCAGCATTTCACACATTGTTTCTATGGAAAACTTACAAGGCTATTTCTATTCCATGGGAACTGATCCATCCCACAAATTAGTTTTAAACTTTCACAGTTATACTATTTAAAAGGGTCCTTACAAACTTTTGCATTCATAATATTACTAAGGATAAATAAACCAGACATACCCTGAGATTGAATAAACTCCTTATGGCTTTTGTAGAATGTCTGATAGCTGGACAGCTTTTCTGATACAAAGATATTTAGCAAGTCATGGATGAGCTCCCCTTCCAGGAACCTCACGGGCTTGAGGTCCAGCAGTGGGTCCAGGAGGAATGTGTTGGGGTCGGCCAGTGCCGTGGCGATGCACTTGATGGCATCCTCTCTTGCGTGCGATGCATTGTCATCCGTGTATGTTCCGAGAAGTTCAATCATTACTTTTGCTGCCAATTCACTGGAAATATTTATTGCATAGATAAATAATATTAGAATTTGGGCATAGCGCCGTCTGTTAAGAAATCAATAATTTAATTTCTTGAGGCTTACAAAATAAGCACAAATAATGTAAGAAATAAGGTGTTATTTGATCTTCGCTTGAATTATCTTATTGGTCAGCAATTTTAAATCAGATGGCACAGCAGAAATAAAGCAGTGAAATATTCCAGTTTCTTATTGGATTAGGAATGGAGCTTTATAATAAATAATAATAAAATAATATGCAAATCTTAAAAGATTTTAAAATATTTAGAAACATTAAAAATTAGACTAGTAACTTTTGCCTATGAAAAAAGCTATTTTTCTCCCTGCTATACATACACAACACATGTAAAAAGCTGTTTGACTAGCATCTAAATTATCGTCTACAAACCTGTTGGTATCTTTGAGCACTGAATGCAGAAGCCTGTACAGCTTCTGCATCTGTTCATTGGAGGGCATGCACTCCACAAACTCCTTCTTCAGCTGGTCGACCCCCGTGAACACCTCTCGCACGTACCCAACACGGGCGGCCAGCTCAATGACGTGGTAATACACATGGTATCTTAGCGGGGAGTGTATCTCCAGGTTGTTATACAATCGCCATAAACTGAAAGTAAAAAAGACACATTTTTACCTTTACACAACACATGTTCTGCTTAGCTTGGGGTTACATGATGCTGTGTGGATTGCCCATCCTTATTTTTATTGTTATTTTTTTCACTATTTCTGGTTTAAGGTTGTGGTTAGTTCGATTCTCTAAAATTAACTAAATATAGGTTTTACACTTACGATTGCAATGCAACTAGTCCTATTTTAGGGCCTGGGGCTTTTGTCAACCTTTGGCTGAAAGCCAGTATAAGGTTCTCTCCTCTTTCTAGTGGAATCTGAAACATAATTGCATGGTAATAAGAAAACAGTAAGTAAAGATGTTTTGTTTAAAAAGCTTATCAAAACCAAACTTCTTTTTAATTCTTTGTTTTCGATTAAGGCTTGGTTTTAGGAGCGGGGTCATAATCCGAATTTTTAATCAAATTAGATCTAGTTTTCAGTTATCAATGGATCTTTTACAGAGCACTTCCCAACAATTTACAAAAATACTTAATTCAAATAAACTCACCGATACCATGATGGAAACAATACTGTTGAGGATCGCTTCAACATCACCTTCGCTGTTGTCTTTGAAACAGGCGTCGCAGACTCCGACTATCTTGTGCAGGTCATCTTCTATTCCCTTCGCAGACTTTTCATCTGAGATCTCAGCACCGAGGCTTTTGAAGTATTTTCGTAGTTCCAACGCCTGAAACAGACAAATCATTTGAGAACATATATAATCACAAACATTGTCGTGGCGAGGTTATGTTGACGTATACTGTGAATGTAAGAGGATTTACCTGATCTTCAAGCGATATATCCATAAAAACTGCAGGTCCTTGCATCTTGATAGCTTTTACGCTTGTGTTTTTGGTGAATATTTATTGTTTTTTTACTAAAACAGGTCAAAATAGAAACGCACCAAATCTTGCTTGACAAATTGTCAAAAAGAAATTTTTGACTATTTGTCAAGTGTGGTGATGCCAACTACGAACAAACATTTTGGCGTAAAGTCTAATGCCAGAAACATACTTGCGTGTCGCGGTGTGTCGGGCGGGGCGCGCCAGAAGCATATCGGTTTCATACATTTAGTATGGTTAGGGACATACTTGTATGGCGTGTCGTGTCGCGACACGGTCTATCGTGTCGCAGACTGCTAGCCACCGATTGCGCCAGAGCGGTGGTGGGGGTTATGTCGCGACACGACACAACAGGCAAATGTGTTTCTATACTGGCGCGTGGCTCGTGGCGCGAACATTTTTTAATTTAGTATTATTTGCAGCAAAATGACAACAAATGACGTTGACAACACAAACAGGTTCCTGAAATACATTAATATTAGTAGGTTGGCAAGAGATCTTAGCGCAAAAACAAAAATAAACTAAAGTATTCAATTATTTCATCATAGACTATGTGATCTGTATTAATCTGAATAAAAGTTTTACAGATTTGGCTTAATCTGTAATCTGTATTTGTGGTCAAAATTCTCTACAGATATAGATAAATCTGTATACATGGCAACACTGGGCCATGATACCTCGTGTCGCGACACGTTAGTGTGCACACTCACCGCCGCAACAGTAAGCATCGCGACACGCCAGGACACGTAAATATGTTTCCGCCCTAATAGTGGCTTCTCACGGCGCGTTTTATCACGTATTTTGTACAAGTATAGACACTATTTCTCGTAATGCATGTAAATTGGTATTCAATGTCCATTTTCTAAATTAAAACAACTGACCAGATCGTTTATAGATCGAGTAAAACAACCGATACCGTCAGTCTTCTCGGAATGGCAACTTATGACTACTGGACTAAACCCCGTTTAGAAGGTACGTACTAGAGATGGGCCGAATATTCGTTTTATATTCGGTATTCGGCATATTCGGCAGCTTTACCGAATATTCATATTCGGCCGAATATTCGGCCGAATATTCGGCTGAATTATCTAATGTTCGGCAAAGTGATACTCAAAGTTTTTACTGTTAAGACCCGTGTATTATCATGATTTGAGTGTACAGTGTAATGAAGTAGGTATTTTAGAGGGTAGCTTTCTGATTTTGTCGTCACTGAATTTTTATTTTCAATTAAAGTAAAGTAGTAGTAAGTTAGTAAAAAGATAATAACTTCAATCAATATCTTCACGCCGGATCCCTTGCAGGGTAGGCAAGGAATCCATAATAACTTAATGCAAAATATAGGTATCTAGTAGAGATGGGCCGAACATGGGATGTTTTTTGGAGCTGTTTTGGGATTAGGCTTCTGTGTTAACTCTTTATAATAATACTAGCGACCCGCCCCGACTTGGCACGGTTTTTTATACGTATAAACCTTCCTATTGAATCACTCTATCTATTAAAAAAACCGCATCAAAATCCGTTACGTAGTTTTAAAGATTTAAGCAGTCAAAGGGACATAGGGAAATAGGGACAGAAAAAGCGACTTTGTTTTATACTATGTAGTGATATTATACAGACAGGCCTTAATTGAAGGAAAATAAACAAGATATTTATTTCGGCAATCCGCGTGTCGCGCACCACGCGAATCGCCATGTAAAATATGGTAAGTGTCATTCATTTAGTTAATGTCAATATGTAATTTAGTGTGGCAATTCTAGACACTGTTTTGACTAAGACTAAAATGTGGGTAGACGATAAAAAATGAGTTGATAACAGGCTATGGCGGTAAGACAACGGTTGCGAGAACGACACTCGAGACCGACACGTGGAAGGAGAAGGTTGAGGCAGAGTAGTCTGCACCAGGTGGGCAGACGGAGCCTGGAGATATTCTGTGAGTCCTTTTATACCTTTATATTATAAGTTAGACCGCGAGCCCAAAGCATATAGAACAACTCATTATTACTTACCATATAGATAAAGAAACGGCAAAGCCGTAGGATGGGATATAGGCAAAGCCTAGGTAAAAGTACGTGGCACAGCCACCATGCGGGGTCACCACAGTGTCCCCTGCGTGTATGGGATATAGGCAAAGCCTAGGTAAAAGTACGTGGCACAGCCACCATGCGGGGTCACCACAGTGTCCCCTGCGTGTATATAAATGCGAAGCAGATATAATGTATATATTTATCTATATATCATTAATAAGTATATTTAACATAGTAACCCTTTTTGTTGCCCTATTTTATTATGTAAAATTAGCTCTAATATACAATGGTATAGTGCAGAAGGGGCGACAAAATTTGGTGGAGATGCAGGGATATGAAGGAAGCCAGATTCGTTCAGGCAATTCCTTTTCCCTGAGCCTAATTGAAATAATAATAAAATAATTAATCTACCCTATTGTTGTTTTATTTCCAACTATGATATCTAATCTTAACATGTTTTATAAGATTATTAACACGCATGATGTTTTTATTTTAAGTCTAAATTGTGCCCATTTTGTGCGTATGTAATACTCTGTGGTAATACTTTACTTTGGAACTCGTTCAACTTATAGCCATAATCAAGAAGTTGAAAATCAACTAAAACCCTTATAATTTTAGTTGAAAAAAGGGTATAAAAAAAAAAAACTGTCTTCCTTTCATTTTGTTAGGTTGGCAGTCCAGCGGTGTTTTAGCGCCATTTATAGGATTATCAGTCTATGGATATTTTCACCTTACATAGCAAAATTTTCTTGTTTTCGGTTTAATTTTAAAACTTTTCAGCAAGTTATAAAACTTTACAGTAAAGGACAGTGAACAAAACTTTTACAAAATAACTTGTACAAAACGATTAATCAATCTAATAAGTCCCGCGGAATAAAATACAATTGCGAAACGAAGTTTTTTACGTGTTTGCGTACCTGTGAAAAGGTATTTCGCAAAATCAGCAAATTTGATGAAAATTCTTTCACCACGCGCTCAGGTAAGACGTAGTAATTAAAAAACGCTATAAATTGTTGAATAAACAGTATTTCAGTGTGTGATAGTTAAAATAAGGTTCTACCTGTAGTGTTATTTGTTATTTACAGTGCGAAATTTACGTGGCTTATCTTGAAATCGGAAAAATCGAAGCTAGAAGAAATTGGAGAACCCGCGTGCCTACAATAGCAGTTTTTTACACCTTATGATATTCGTTGAAGAGTCGAGTTTCTGTAAAAATGGAAGCAGTACTATTAAGGAAATTGGAGATGCGAAGAAGCCGTCTAAGCCAATATCTGGACGAGCTTAATCGTGATTGCGACGCGGGTCCAATGCCTTACGCTAATGCTGTACTTGCAGAAATAAACCCTCGATTGCTTGTTAAAAAATTAGAAGAAGAATTAAAATATTATACTGAAAAGTCATCATCACCTAAGGAAATGTCTAGCCCTGCAACTGAGATATATATACATACAAAGCGTGGTGTGACAAAGGAAATACAGGTAAATGTTGTCCCACATATAACAGATAGATTACCTTTTGCCAAGATTACATCTGATAAAGTTGACATCTCTGCTGATGATACCACTGTTGGTGAATCTATTGATTTACTGATTGGTAATGATTATTATGCCAGTTTTATGAGAAAAGATAATTTGAAACTTGGTGAAAACTTTTATGCAATTGATACCGACTTTGGTTGGGTCTTATCAGGAACTAATCAAGATGGAAAAGACCATAAAGGAAATACACTTACAGTAACCACATATTGTCATTGCCATAACTCAAGCTGTCCATATTTCACGGAACCTGACCTGCCATTGAAAAATATTGATATACGTTTCCTGTGGTCCTTGGAATGTATAGGAATAACGGATTCTCCAAAAAAAAAACAACACGTCAAGAAGAAGCTGTCAAACACTTCAACGACACCGTGCAATACCAAGCTGGACGCTATGAAGTGAAGTGGCCATGGATTGAGTATCCACCTCAAATTCCTAGCAACTTTGGTCTTGTGCTGGGAAGACTGAAGACTTTGATCAGAAGATCGGAAATGGATATTCTCGAAGAATATGATAATATTCTTAAGGAACAACTGACTTTGGGAATCATCGAACAAGCTGAACCTCACAATGGCAATCACAATCTTCTTCATTATCTTCCTCACCACATGGTCAAACAAACTGGAAAACGAGGAAGGATTGTTTATGATGCATCGGCCAAAACATCTGGACAGAAGAGCTTGAATGAATGTTTGTATAGTGGACCATCCATGCTTGAAGATCTAACAGCTCTTCTATTAAAGTTCAGAACAAAGAAAATTGGTCTTGTAGCGGATGTTGAGAAAGCATTTCTTCAAGTGGGACTTCAGGAAGAGGATCGTGATGTCACCAGATTTCTGTGGGTTAAAGATATTACAAAGGAAGTATCTGAAGAGAACCTGATATACCTAAGGTTTTGTAGAGTTCCTTTTGGAATTATCTCAAGTCCATTCCTGCTGACAGCAACGATCAGACACCACATGTCTCAATCAAATGAAGATCTACTGAAGACAATTGCTGACAAGTGCTATGTAGACAACCTAGTTACAGGTGCTGATTCGGACAAGGAAGCTATTAAGATGTATGAAAAAACCAGAGAAACATTTGGTCAATTGTCTATGAATATAAGAGATTGGGTTTCAAACAGTACAGATTTTATGTCATCTATTCCTGCAGAACATAGAGCTCAAGTTACCCACATTGTTAAAATACTTGGATTGGAATGGAATGTCAGCAAGGATACATTAAGACTCAAGGTGCATGAAGACCACTTCAAACCAAGTGTGCCAGTGGTGACCAAAAGGAATGTATTGAGAACTCTAGCAAGAATCTATGATCCATGTTGCTTTGTCTGTCCTTTGATATTGCCGTTGAAACTCTTATTCCAGAACATCTGTGAACAAAAACACAAATGGGATACAAAGTTACCAACAGATATAACTCAGTCATTGGATGCAATATTAGAAGATTTGAAATCCGCCACTGAAGTAGAACTTCCAAGGTGCATTACACATCCACCAGATGCCAACACAGAATATGAGCTACATACTTTCTCGGACGCTTCAAATAAATATGCATATGCTGCTGTGGTATATTTAAGAGCTTCAAGTCTGGAGGGTACTACAGTGTCATTTGTCATGGCAAAATCACACATAGCCCAAATTAAAGATAAGGATGAGTTAAAGATACCAAGACTAGAGCTGTTAGGTTTTCTGATTGCTAGCAGACTCCTAAAATATGTAAGGTCTAACATTGACTTACCAATAAAGAAGCAAGCTCTGTGGACTGACAGCCTTGTAGTACTCTGATGGATGAACTCTAATAAGCTGCTCCCTCCATTTGTAGCCAATAGAGTTGAGGAAATAAAGAGGAACCATCAAGAAACCAATATGTATTACATCAATACAAAATGTAACCCAGCTGATGTTGCCACAAAACCTGGTACATGGAAGCAAAACAAGAAGCTGTGGTTGGAAGGTCCCGAATTTCTCAAACTGGATGAAGCACATTGGCCAGAAGACAGGTACTATGATACTCATAGAACTCTTTTTTTTGTGTGGGAGGGCTCCGGACCCTAGTCCAGAGGAGGATCACACAATGGAAGCCGAACATCTGAGCCACAGCCAAGAGGAGTTAATGGATGGAGTGGAAGGCCCTGTCGTCTCTGTTCCAGCTGAAGATGCTACTGTGGAAGGCCCTACTGTCTCTGTTCCAGCTGAAGATGTTACTGTGGAAGACCCTATTGTCTCTGTTCCAGCTGAAGATGTTACTGTGGAAGGCTCTATTGTCTCTGTTCCAGCTGAAGAAACTACCGGACAGGTTTCAGGAAACTTACAACACAAGGGAACCGCAGTACCGTATCCACTGAATTCTGACATAAAGAAACTCCAGCTGCAATACTATCCAAATGAAATGGCAGGAAAAAGGACACATTTAGCAAGGAATCTAGATTTGTTTCTTGATGCTGATGGAATACTAAGATGCAGAGGTCGTATGGCAAACACCAACTGGAGCTATGACATGAAATATCCAATACTGTTACCCAGAGATAGTATACTTACAAATGCGATAATAAAGGAAGTTCATGAAGCTAACTATCATGTTGGGGCAGCACATACCCTTACTATCATTCGAGAGAAATATTGGATACAAGGTAAAGTTCAAGTTCAGAAGGTGATAAGGAGATGTCCGCAGTGTGTCAAGCATGGAGGTGGTCCCTACCAACTGCCATCAACACCAGCGCTACCTCCAGAGAGGGTCAACTACAGTCCACCATTTACCTTCTGTGGAGTTGACTATTTTGGACCAATGTTTGTTAAAACTAAAAATGGAAAGGAAAAACGATGGGTAGTGCTTTACACATGTTTAGCAGTTCGCTCAATCCATTTGGAAGTAGTAAAAGACCTCACTGCAGAAGAATGTCTCTTAGCTCTTCGAAGGTTCTCGGCTACAAGGAATACACCAACGCGGATATATTCTGACAATGCAACATACTTCAAACTTACCTCAGAAGTTGTGGAGAATACACATTGCAAGGAGAGAGGAATACAATGGAAATTTATTCCTCAGTTGGCTCCATGGCATGGTGGGTTTTATGAACGCTTAGTTGCACTAGTAAAACACTGTTTGAACCGCACCTTAGACAAACATCTGTTAAATGACACCGAATTACTAACGGTCGTGAAAGAAGTTGAAAAGGTAGTTAATTCGAGACCACTTGCAAAAGTAGGCACTGAAGTGGAACATATCCTAAGACCGGCTGATTTCCTAAGTTTAGGAAGTTGCTTAGACATAGAGCCTTCAGCAGCACCAACTGGCAACTCTACTGTTAAGGTCGACTTGATTGGGAGCTGGAAGCGAGGGATCATGATTATCGACGAGTTTAAAACCATGTTCATCGGGCAGTATCTCTCTAGCTTGAGAGATCGCTTTCAACATACTCCGAAGCAGCCAAGAGTTCGCTCTAGCCGCTTACCGCAAGTTGGTGACCTGGTTCAAATAAAATCAGATGCAAAAAACCGGAACAACTGGAAAGTGGGTAAAATAGTGGAGCTCATTAAAGGTATCGATGAAAACTACCGAGTAGCGAAAGTCAAGTCAGGTGAGTCAATCCTCACACGCTCTATCGGCCATCTTTATCCATTGGAAGCGGAGATCAGTGAGCACATGTCAGGTAATCCTGCTAGTTCGGACAGGCATATGGCGGCACAGCTTGACGTGCCTCCACAAATCGACCCAAGCTCTAATACCGATTTGGAAAGCATGGAAGTCGAAGAGCCATTAGTTTCGATTCCTTGCGGAGCGCCGCAAGAACACGAAGAGATGGCTCCTGATGAGAGTCCGGTAACAAACACAATCGAACCCATACAACTTGATGACATAGACGTGACAATGGAGGTGCCCGCTTCTAACTCCGACAGTGCGGAGAAAGCGATAACACCTAGTGAAGGTGAAGTCACAACTGAAGAAGGTAATCGGGAAGTGAGAGAGAAGAGTACACGGAGAGCAGCTGTTCGTGCCAGGGAGAAAATGTTAGAGTGGACAAGACACCTGCTTACTCTGCTTCACTAGACTTCTTTCGTTGTTGGGAATGTCGCGCACCACGCGAATCGCCATGTAAAATATGGTAAGTGTCATTCATTTAGTTAATGTCAATATGTAATTTAGTGTGGCAATTCTAGACACTGTTTTGACTAAGACTAAAATGTGGGTAGACGATAAAAAATGAGTTGATAACAGGCTATGGCGGTAAGACAACGGTTGCGAGAACGACACTCGAGACCGACACGTGGAAGGAGAAGGTTGAGGCAGAGTAGTCTGCACCAGGTGGGCAGACGGAGCCTGGAGATATTCTGTGAGTCCTTTTATACCTTTATATTATAAGTTAGACCGCGAGCCCAAAGCATATAGAACAACTCATTATTACTTACCATATAGATAAAGAAACGGCAAAGCCGTAGGATGGGATATAGGCAAAGCCTAGGTAAAAGTACGTGGCACAGCCACCATGCGGGGTCACCACAGTGTCCCCTGCGTGTATGGGATATAGGCAAAGCCTAGGTAAAAGTACGTGGCACAGCCACCATGCGGGGTCACCACAGTGTCCCCTGCGTGTATATAAATGCGAAGCAGATATAATGTATATATTTATCTATATATCATTAATAAGTATATTTAACATAGTAACCCTTTTTGTTGCCCTATTTTATTATGTAAAATTAGCTCTAATATACAATGGTATAGTGCAGAAGGGGCGACACCGCGCGCTTGGCGTAAACAAGTTTAGACATGCATTTGTGCGACGGAACGGAATCAAATGTATCTACCGATTATTCGGTTCGGTAAAAGTTTTACCGAACATTCGGCCGAATGTTCGTATTCGGTGAAACCCATGTTCGGCCCATCTCTAGTACTTACTACTTCTTAACTAACTGACTGATTTTTTAACTCGCTACTGTACTTATGGAAATGAAAATCGGCCTGTGCGCGGCCGGGCCCAACGTGCACCGCACCCGCGCGAGCCATGCCGCACCGTGAGAACGGGTGGCTCAGGCTCGCCTGTTGGCGCGTGCTGGCTCGTACAAATCGGCTCGGCGCGCGGCGGCGGCGCGGCGCGGCTTGTGATATCACGCGCCGCGCCGTGAGAAGCCAGCTTTAAACAAGTCATTCCGTCATTTCTTGTTTTACTCATGTCATGTCAGTGTCATTTTCGCCATGTAATGTCATGTGTTGTTGCCGTCAAAAATCAAAATAAAACAAAACATGTGGAGGAAGGAATATTGAACTAAAATTCAGAATTCGTACAGAAATTTCTTCATATTTTAACATATAATCATGCGAAGCTTTCAAAAAATCAGCGATAATTGTGCTACGATTGATGGCACAACGTTGAGGAATAATTTGCCTCACATATCTTCCGGAATTCCATCGTTAGACCATATTATTGGTAAGCTTAAAACAAAGGGAAATGAAAATCGAGTGTTTGCGTGTATTAAAACTTTTGAAATATGCCCGCATTAATAATAATCAAAACCCTATTATAGCTATAAATGGCGTTATTGTTCTGTTTAAGAATCATTAAGCCTTTAAAAATAACCTTTCTAGGGTCTTTCGATACAGACAATGGTACCTATTCTCATTTTATTTTTAAACGTCTGATTATTCCAGGTGGTGGCGTTCCTGTGGGAAGTGTTTTTGCAGTAGGTTCGTATTTCAATACTATTTTATTTAGTAAATTTTATAAAAGTAAGCTTATATTTGTTTGTAGAAAACACTGATCTGATTTTGAGATAGCAACATCATCCCTGAGATAGACTATGTTATAAACAGGTACCTACGACGCGGCGGGCAGCTTGAAAAAACCTAAGCTTGATGAAATTTCTTCATTGAATAGCAACATAAGCTTAAGCAATAAAAAAAAATCTTAGGTTTTTTTGCAACCAATGTTTCTCAAACCAGTCGTTTTTTGATTTCAGAGGAAGATGTCCTTGGAAACTACAGTCGTATCCTACTAAAATATTTCCTTGCTGAAGGTGTTACTTGCAAACATGCAATTTTTGTTGCATCTGCAGATGATAATCCACAAGACATTGTCAGTACCTACATACAAATAAGTCAAATGTTTCTTGTTCTGAATCTAATAAAGTATGATAGGTGCATAAAATTTTAATTTGCAGGTCAATGAACTACCTTTACCATGCCTAACAAGTCCAGAAGATGAAGGAAAAGAATCCATACCTACCTCTAGCATGGATAAAATGAAAATAGCCTGGCGCTACGAGGGACTGACCCAGGTGGAGTCATCTTTTGGCAGCAGCTCAGTTTTTGGACATCACTTTGACCTCAGTAGACATATTGACGCAGAAACTATAAAGAACAGTAACATTACTTACTGCGACTTGAATAAAAACCAAAAAGTTGTTGAATGTTCAGGTATACTCTTCAATTAATAAACTAGTGCAGAATTCAGTGTATATTATATTTTTTACCAAATTCACTTACTCAACTTGTCCAACTTAGTATTTTCTCATGCTAATTGTTTCTGAGAAACTCTGATCCATGAGTGCACTATACTTTCTCAGTTAAAAAATAGCTTGACTTCTTGAATATGTACTTAAAATATCTTAAATGTGTTACAGGATTCAATAATGGTCTATTCAACCAACTACTAAGCAGCATAAAAGAGATAATTACAAAAGAAGAATTCAGAAGTTGTAGTAAAAATAGTAACATACTTCGGATAAGCATAAAGTCTCTTGGCTCACCGATATGGCTCGGAATGGACTGTGAGGAAGATAGCAGTAGTTATGGACAAGATCTGATGAAGTTCATGTACTGCTTGAGAACTTTGGTTAGAGATACCAATGCTGTGGCCTTTGTTACAATCCCAGCTCATTTGTTTGATGTAAGTTATTTATAACTAACTAGCGACCCGCCCCGGCTTCGCACGGTTTTATTATACGTATAAACCTTCCTCTTGAATCACTCTATCTATAAAAAAAAACCTCATCAAAATCCGTTGCGTAGTTTTAAAGATTTAAGCAGTCAAAGGGAAATAGGGACAGAAAAAGCAACTTTGTGACATGTAGTGATAGTACTACTACACTACATAATAATGCGCAAGTTTGGATTTTAGTTCGATGTTTGTTACCAAAAAAATACTTAACAGATGGTTCAGAAATTTTCCAAAGATTTAGATTGAGACCAGAAATCCTAACCAGCCAAAAACACGTGTGAAACCGTGGTTAATTTTCTATGGTGAGAAAATCAATGATCCACATTAATTATCTGTAGGATAGGATTCTTATTTCATAAGTAACACATCCAGGTGTGTGAATAGTCCCTTTATAATGAGTATCCTGTATTATGTATAAGTTTATTAGTATTAATATGTAGCTTGAACTTATGTTCTACCATCATCCTTTACTCATGATCTTTTTAGTTTCCTAAAAAAATCGCTGTAAGCGACAAGGCCGCCAATTCCATTGTTTGTCTCAATAATTAGTAATTATCGTTTATTATAATAATTCTAGCTCGGATGTATCATCCTATGTGAAGTCAAAGTCAAAGTGCTTTATTTCCTTTAGACCTTACAGGACTCTTGGACACGTCACAAAATCGATGTTACAAATTTTAATTAAAACTAGAAAATAAAGTGCTCACTTTGATTTTTGTTCACTTAGGTTGTTAGTTTCCGAGTTGGAGCAAAACTCGTTCCAAACATCTTTATCCTCTAAATAATCTGATATTTTATAGTAAGCCTTTTTACAGAGAGTAGTTTTGACAATTTGTTTGAATTTATTTACTGACAATTTTTGCAACTCACTTGGAGTTTTGTTGTAGAAGCGTATACATTGCCCTGAGCTGAGTGAGCTCTTTCCTATCTTAATACCAAACTCTTTACAGGATGAACAGCACATAATGAGAAGACTCCTTTACTCCATAGACAACGGAGTGAGCATAGAATCCTTTGCGGGTTCCAGCCGAGAGACCAACCCGGTGTACAAGGATTACCACGGCCTGTTCCACGTCACCAAGCTTTCGGCGCTGAGTTCTCTCGTGCCGTACGTGCCACCGAGTCTGGACTTGGCTTTCAAGCTCAAGAGGAAGAAGTTCTTGATTGAGAAATTGCATTTACCACCAGGTAATATTTCAAATCTACGTCGGTCATTCACGAAAACTGCTGAATTCAGGACCATACATTGTGACGACCTTTAGGGAGACAGTGGATGTCTTTGAATGATGATGATGATGGCTTTAAAATAGAAAGAAAGATTAATTTTATATTCCATTTATTATCGGGTTTATTATCTAAGATTGTTGTAAAATACTATCCTCTAACTGCGGCTTCGTTCACGCGGTACCAGTTTGATTTTACGAAGTTTTTAATTCAGATCAAGTAGGGCAATTCTAGTTTAATCGGAATCAGGTTTGATTTTGATATTAATTCGCGAAAAATTAAATTTTCTGCATTTTACACGAAATAAAACCAATTGTCCGAGAAAATGGTTTACAGAAATATTACAATTTCGCGTTAATTTGTCTTAGATTCCGAGTCTCCGACACGAAAACCTGGTTCAAATCGTAGGTATCAGATTAGAGCTAGTCTGAGTAAGAGAGCTATTCTGATAGCTCCGCAGTAGTTCCTTCGCACATACATTTCTAACGTCTTTAAAATAATAATACCTTACCTACAGTTTGTTTTCTTGTGGGTAATACTTTCTTAAGCAATTTATTTTCTTTTCAGAGCTCGAAGAAACTAGTGAAAGAGAACAGGATGATATAACAGCAATCCCAAAAGCACAAGTTACTTGTGGAGGATTTAAGAAAAAGGATATCGATTTCTAAAACTTATTTATTTCTATAAATAATTTAGATTTAAGCAAAATATATATTTGATATATTATCTATAAAAGTTATTGTTTGTTTTTTACAAAGTGGCGATGTAAAGGGACGAAATAGACACCTACTTAAAAGTTTGCACTTTCAATAGAGAAGTGTGGAAGGAGGGAGGGAGGGAATACAGGCCCAGCAGTGGGTCAGTAAAGGCTAAAATAGATTTTGTTTAAAATTAGACACTAAAATAAGTTATTATAATATATAATTCCAAAAAAATCTCATAGCTTATTTGCATAAACGGTTTAAGTTCAAATAAACTATTTAGGTATCTGGATCGGTTGTTACGTAAATGGATGGAAAATAAAACGAGTAGGTCAAAATAGTGACAAAACTGACACCAAAACAACCGCTAAACTATACAAGCAACTGATGCATTAATTCCAAACAATACTGCCTTAATTATTAGTCACCCCACCGGTGAACAGGTGCTCAGCAGAGCGCATCTCCCCAAAACCGGCGCGCCTCTGCTTTGTATGATTTTGTTTATTCACCAACGCGTAATATCTAGCGTTGTCTACTCGGTGTTAATTCATAGGACTTCATAGTGAATTGTTGAACCGGTGTAGTGCATTGCAAGTGTTGGTGCAACATGAAATGTAAGGTGGATGCCAGTTCTCGGATACTCTTTGGGACTTTCAACACTATATTCTTTGTAAGTATATTTGTTTTACTTATTACGTAAACGGGATCGACGAGTTAATAGGTTAGACGCATATGCCTATTTAGGCGAACAAAGGAATAACCAGAGGCAAGAAACAATCTTGGAATTTCGTTCATTATAATAATACCTATAGTAGGTGGTCACAGGTTTAAAAGTTTTATAACACGTTTATATATAAAACAGCGACTGTCCGCGGCTTCGCACGCAATGCTCCGGAATAAAAAGTATAATGTTAATCCACGCTTCTTATACTACATCTTATAACAATTTCAGCACGATCAGTTCTGTAGTTTTGGCGCGAGAGGTAGGTAGGTTATAAACACCAAATTTCACATTTATTATATTACTGTGACAGTTTTCTGCTTCTGTTTTGATCGCGTAAGTTCAAAAACTTGAAAATCTTATTTAAGTATCACTAAGTAGGTAATAGTTAAGCAATAAGGCGCTCATTACGGGTGGCCAATGATAATGATGATGTACCTAATAGTTTACAAAATATCAGTCTTAAAGCTATGAAAGTTATGAAACACGTTTTGAATTTCTTCCTATTGATCCACATACATATCTATATATCCAAGCTAGCTAATAAGCAGGGCTCTAGTTACCTATGGTAGAGAACCAAATAATATTTAGGGAGGTACCTAAATATTTAGATGAAGCGGTGTCATTCCTTCCAGGCATGCGGATTCTTCGAAGTAATATGCGGCTTCGTGCTCCTCTCCGACACGAAGCGGATCCTGATGTCCCGCCTCCTGGCGTCCCCGGAGAGCGGGCTGGAGCAGCCTCCGTTCTACTACCTGGCGCTGGGGCTGCTGGCGGCGGGGCTGGTCGTCTGCGCCGCCGCCGCGGTGGGCTGCTGGGCGAGCTACATGCCGGGATATGCGATCTTAACTATTGTAAGTATCGACTGTGTCTAAATCTCTAGATTCTGTCTAGACGCCTGAGCACGTCAAAGCGATATCTAGATACCTACTAGGTACGTCGAAGGAGTACCATAGAACGTAGTATTTAACAGCAATAGTAAGGTAGATTCGAAAGATTTTGTGCGTATTTTAGCCTTATAAAATTTTGCTAGGAGAGCATAGATACTATTCCTGCGCCGAATATGCAGATGATAAAAATGGGTACCTACCTACCTAGGTATCTACATGCAAGGTCTTCGAAACGCACATAACTTTAGCTTTACATAACTAAGGAGCTATTTAGTTATTGACAAGGCCTGTAGGTACGGGCTTTAGGCAGGGGATCATGTTCCGTCGAGTCGGAACTCTTCCTTTTAAAATATTCAAGTCATAGTAGATAGGTACTTGATGGCGCTCGTCTGTTTAATGGTATTAATGTGCAGTACTTCCTGATGACGCTGAGCCTCGTGCTGTGCTCGTGCGCGGCCGGCGTGCTGGCGACGCTGTGGCCGCGCTGCGCCGGCCTGCGGAGCGCCCAGGGCGGCGCCGTGGCGGCCCTGCAGGCCTACTACGCGGTGCCCGACATGGAGCCTTTCACTGCGAGCGTGGATTTGGCGCAAACAGAGGTAGCTAAAGGGAACTAGGGGCCTTTCGTCAATTATCGAGGAACTTCTACCGTCGAGAGGGTTCTGATGAAAACCACTACATAGTATAAAATAAAGTCGCTTTCTCTGTCCCTATACATATCCCTTTGAATGCTTAAATCTTTAAAACTACGCAACGGATTTTGATGCGGTTTTTTTTATAGATAGTGATTTAAGAGGAAGGTTTATACGTATAATAAAACCGTGCGAAGCCGGGGCGGCGGGTCGCTTGTAATAAATAAGTTTTTCTACAACACTGACTGCTAGATAAACCTCTGGTTTTCAGTGTCTTGTATTGTAAATAATAGTTTAAGTTTTTGGGTGACGACCTATGTGGCATAGCGGGCAAAAGTCCACCTATGACGCAACAGGTTGCGGGTTCGATGCCCGCCTTGGGACAAATGGTTGTACAATCTGCAAATATTTGTTCCGTTGTTCTGGATGTTTTCTATGTATAAAAAATATCTACCTATGTAATGTATTGTATATCATTTTATGTAGGTCAAAAATATCTATCTATGTAATGTATTGTATAACTATATCAGTTATCTAGTACCTACCCATAACACAAGCTCTGCATAGCTTGGCGCTAGATAATGTTGTCACAGATGCTGTGTGGATTGTCCAGCATTGTTATTTATTATCTACGAGTGTTGAAAAAGTACGTAAATAATATTTCCAGTTACAATGCTGCGGCATAACAGACGCTCGTAACTACGACATGTCGCTGTGGCAGCTGCGACGGCTCGGGCCGCGCGGGCTGTCCGTCCCGCCGAGCTGTTGCGTGCAGACTGCCGGCGCGTCCTACCTCAACCCGGCGCCGCTCAACGCCTCGCGCTGCCAGGAACTCACGCCCAATCACAACTACAGACATGTGCCGGTACCTATGATAACAGTTAGTCTCCACACACTGAAACCGGAGGCGGAGCGGAGGCGAAGGCGTGCGAGTTGTATTCCATTGAATCATATGAAAGCCTACACACACACCGCAGGCCGTGGCGGCGGCGCGGTGCCATAGGAAAAACTGCCACGCCTTCGCCTCCGGCTTCAGTGTGTGGAGGCTAGATAGGTATTTTAGAGACAAAATTTCAGAAAAGTCGATCTTTAAACGCTTTTGGTTTAGACGTTTTTGACGCAAGTTTTATACATTAACATCAAAGTCTTAACAGAAGTTTTCATTCATACATTATACTCCAAAGATTTTAGTATAACTTTGGTTTTACAAAGTCTTTGTTATATACTATTTCAATTTTAATCGACGAAGCTGCTAACTATCCGATTATCTTATTTTGAAAACCTACATAACAACACAGATTAACACCCTTACCTACACAGTGAAAACACACTATTGTGGCGTACGAAACGCACGACACCGCTATAATGTGGTTCTACCTTTAGTCGAGGTTAGGTATATTCGTTGATAATGTTGCTAACTGAATACATCGCATTCAGCAATATTATAATACAAATTTATGGTAAAAATAGCAGCACCTCGCGATTTCACCCGCGGTAATTCCCGTTCCCGTGGGAATTCCGGGATAAAATATAGCCTATGTGTTATTCCAGACTATCTAACTCTGTGACAAATTTCATCCATATCCGTTCAGTAGTTTTTGCGTGAAAGAGTAACAAACATCCATCCATTACAAACTTTCGCGTATATAATATAAGTAGTATCATGCAATCGATAGGATTTTAGCATATCTCTTGTTCCTTAGTTATTAAAATTTCCAGGGTTGCCTGGAGAAGCTCGAGGACTGGTACCAACAGCAATACCTGATAGTAATGCTGGGTCTCTTCACCACCGGTCTATTCAAACTAGCCATACTCCTGAGCACGGTATTCGCCTGCATCCGCCTCAAGAAACGACGCCGAGTCATCCACTCCATCACTATGAGAACCATAGACAACAAGAATGAAAATATTTACGACAGCAAAATGGCGTCGATGAATGACGACTGTATTACAACAAAGTATATCCAGCCCAATAATTTCTACAGCCCGCGCGCGCGCAACCCCCGCATCTTTCCGAACAAGCCGAATGAAATGGTATGAGAATTAGCGGCGGAGATTAATGCTTTAGAAGCGAAACTCGAGAAGTTCTCAGATTACTTGTACAAACACCAGGCAGATTCTATCATGTGGTGAAATCTATAGAACTGGAATTCACCGCTGTGTACAGTATAAAAATGTGTTTTCAAATATGAGCTTAAATTCGTAAGATTAGAATATATTTTACGTTAGCGCAAAATAGCTAACAGCTTGCGGGCGACTCGCTTGATCTTTGCGGCACAGGCACAGAGGATATAATGCTTGCGTGATGCATCATTGTACAATGTATCTTAATACGAGGAATTTAAGCCTATATTTGATTGCTTATTGATGTGCCGTGCGAGAGCAGTGCATTATAGTGAATTTATGTGTCAAGTCCCTAAGACTATTTAGCCACGCAATACAATAATGAAAATTATTGAGTGCCATAGGTCCATGTGAAAGTAAACACCTATTTATGTAAATTATTCTAAAGTATTTTTTCTCCGCGTTGATAAGGTTATTTTTAACGTGTATTAATTTTTAAATGCACGCGACTGATTTATATGATTATATAAAAATAAAACACAAATTTTCAATATGCAATATTATTTTCAAAAGAACGATCAAAAATTGGTCCTAAATTTAAACATTGTTAACAATGGCTCTGGAATGTTGCTACAATATTTCCATTGTGATTCTTTGAGAGAGCTGTACTGTCATCTAATCGGTATTTGTTTGTATGCACAGATCATAGAATTCTTGCATTTGCATCAAAAAATTCATACAGTTGTCTAACAACATTCTTCAACATTTGGAGTTCTCATGAAAGGAAATGTCTCGAACTATAAATTAATGTCACACACATTTACAAAATAGTAAAAATAATAACCAACAGCCTAATTCCAGAATCCCTCAAACATTTACTAATGATACCATGAGATCCTTAACAATAACAATAGTCTATTTGTAATAATTGATAGTATATTTACCTATTGGTCGTCGAGACCAACATCACAGTACAATCTACTATTTATCTTAGGTACAGGAATGGACTTACAATAAACTTAATTTATAATAATATACATTTGCACTATGATAATACAAGATTTCGGATAGCTACAGGCGGCATGCCATCTTTACTGAAAATAAATACCTAGGGAAGCATTCATTTGGCCAGTAAAGTGAATAACGAGTGAAGATAAAGAGATATTAACAAATCGTCAAGTGTAAATACAAAAGAATAAATCTGTATTGCCCCAATTGTGTCGTTCACAACGAGAGAAGAGAGGAACATCAATTAGTTATTATTATCAGTTCTTTCCAGCACTAGAGCAAGTACTATAAGAATAGCCAAGTAAGGTTCATCAAGACTGTCGTTGTTTTTTATAAATAAAATCAATAACAAGTAAATAATAGTGTCTTTTGTGCATTTCTTATTACAACTATCGTAAAACTTTGCAATAAATATACATTAATCTACTTCGAAGCTAATTTAAAACTTATATTAGAAATAGATTGAAGGCTACTCCGTCTGAAATGATCTAATAGGAAACACTAATACTAAAGTTGAAGTATATACAAAAGATTATTTCATCTATAAATACTACGAGGTTGGATTACACAATAAATATTCTACAAAACAACGTGGTCCAAAAGGTAAGAGTCGAAATATTTAGATTCATTAGCGCTCGCTAATTATAAACGTCGCAAGCCACATTTTGTTTCTGGCCATTATAAATTCATGGAACTTTGGTCATTACTTTAATATTGGTCGCTGTTCAATGTTCTGTTACAAAACGTAGCATAAGTAGATCACTGGACTGATCTGTGTAAAAGGTAATTGACTAAAACACGTCAATACTTTCCTCTAAAAACCGCAGAGGACCTCAATAAATACTCAGAGGATATCGTTCAAGAAGGAGTTGTCTAAGGAGTTGAGTAGTTCCTGCGCCGTGAGGTTGCTCGCCTCCGTGGAAGGTAGATTGTCAAGGAAGTCAAGGTTGAAGTCAGAGTTGGGGCCGAACGAGGACTGCAGCGAAGGGAAAGTGTTTTGAGATTGCAGCGCTCCGTTCTGAGGCATCATGGACTGCATGGTCGGGTTCTGTGCGTGCATGGGCCCGCCCGGTGTGGGCATGGGCCCGCCCTGCATGGGACCCTGGTGGCCCATGCCCATGCCGCCTTGCATGGACATGCTCTGCGACTGACTCATGTGGATGTTCGGCATCTGGAAACGAGTTAATGTCCTCATCAGCACACATAAGGTCCTTGACCGAGATTTATGTTATTAGGAAAGGGAGTTACTTGACTAACCAGTTTAACAAAAATGTGCAGTGTAAAATGCTATTTTTATAAATAAATTCTTGTATTCTTGTATTCCAGTGAAATCTACTGATTTCATTTATAAGATATCTTATCATCATCAACATAGTCTACAGTTGGGAATAGGCGTCCCCTAATAAGCGACATAGCGCCCTGTCTTCGGCTTGCTTCATCCAGCATCTGCCTGCAGTCTCAGTCAGATCGTCATCCTACTTGGCCGGAGGGCATCCTACCTACGTTTGGCGAATCGCGGTCTCTACTCAAGAACACATTTACTTCAGCGGTTGTCGATTTTTCGTCATATTATACTAAAAATATAAATCCGAAAGTTTAGATGGATGGACGTTTGTTATCTCTTCACGCTCAAACTAATGACCGTTTCGGGCTGAAATTTTGAATAGTCTTAGTTTTAGGTCTGGAATAGAGAGATAGATAGATAAGAATTTTATTTGGGCTACAGACACACACATACAAAATACAACAAAAAACATTACCTAATTTAAATAATAGCAAAAAAATATAAATTCAAAACAAGGTATAATGTGTATGTGTGCTGCAGTACGTCAAAAAGGCCTTGGCTCAGTCATCAATGTATAATATCTGAATAAATAATTTTTCAAATAATTTTTCAATTTCAATTTTCAGTGTGATATTTTGCCAAGGAAGCAAAAGCACTGATTTTCAGCCATGACCTATTGAGAGCAAGCAGAACGAGATTCAGAACAATTTGTTATGTGTACCTGGCTAAATGTTTCTGTTTTTCTAAGTTATTGCGGCGTTTCCAACCTCAGTCATACATGCGATGATGACGTAATACGATGAAAAAAACATAGGCTACTTAACATCGATTATCACGCGGGTGAAGACGCGTGCCGCAGCTTATATATTAACTTAGAATTAATTTAGCTACAATTGCGTCGCGCGTTTAACTTTCAACTTTGCTGACATTGATGTAAGATTTTGGATTCACCTCTCAAACTGTTGCCTTGTTGCTACTGAAACCTGATCAAATAGTTGTATGTAGTTATAAAAGTAGAGTGAAGTACTGACCTGCCCTTGCACATTCATCATCTGGTTCTGCTGCATTATGAGGTGGGACATCGACGACTGCTGTTGATTGGACGCTCTGAAACCAACATTATTCAATGTTACTTACATTATACTTACTACTCATACAAATAAAATTTATTTATTTGCACAAATAATCAATATCTTTATTTCTTTAGGCTTACAAAATAAGCACTTAGACAAGTCAAATTTAATTCGCCTCAATTTTTTGTCCACTAGTGGAAGAGGCGAAATAGAAACCACTATAGCATGTGTATAACTTATGTGTCTAATACATGTTTGCCTTATAAATAATTACATACTATTGTCGATGTGGAACTGAGCGACATCTGGCCAAGCACTAACACATTGGTTAAAACAAGTAAGTAACAATTTAAATAATATGATACAGCACCACAAATCTCTTACCTAAATGTAAGGCATGCAAATCATTTATTGTTGCCAACCTCTCGTATATGCGAGTGGCCTGCAGGGCTAGCATGCGCGCCCACGAGAAGCTTTTCTCGTCTTTTTTCTCGACAAAAATGGCGCTATCTCGATTTGTCGACCGATGATGTTAGCATGCGACACCAAATAGTCGTCATGTCACGTCACGTGAATGATTTGGTGAATGTTTATATCACAAACTATATAGGGAAACTAAGGTTATATTATCTGTGGTAACCTTTCTCGTCAAACGCTAAGATGCGCGCCCAAATTTTCTCAACTTTTGACAGCATAACGCGAGAAAACTCTCGTCTTTCAATTTGAGGACGAGAACTCACGAGAAGATTTTCTTGATATTTTTCTTCGAGTTTTGTTGCTCATGGCGGTCCCGTATCAAGAACTAATTATTCATTAGCGTTGTATAGTAACAAAAAATACGAAAAATAGAAAGAAAATTTACTCAAAAATAAGATGTGTTTGCGATTGTCTGGATTTGTCAGATTCATAATTTCAACGGCTATTCACTTTATTTAATTTCTCGGTTGTCAGCCGAATAGATTTCCGACAACAGATTTCGAAACTTCTTCCTATTGGGGTAAGTATGGAATATACAAAAACCTTTGTACTTATACCTAATATAACAAAATTTTAAGTAAGTATTCTAATAAAGGTGTGCTCGCCTGTAACTACGAGAACAAGTGCACGCTACGGTTTATATTCTGTTAATTAAAGAGTTAAAAATAAGACACATTTATGGTGAGATATATTTGTGTACTTTAATAAAATTATATTTCAGTGTTAGCTTGGTGACCATCTGAAACAAAGAAACATTTTAGTTTGATACTAAATTATACAGATATTACCTATTTAACAACCTCAGTGGCAGAACGGGTAAACCTTGGTCTAAAATGTTGTAAGAGAAGATAGATCATGAGCTTATGGGTCAAGCAAGTGCATTATAGAAAAGATACCTATATTGTGGCGACTAAACTGAACAAATATTTTAGTTTTAGGTACTTACGTTTTGTGCGATGTCATCTTGCACTCCGTGCCTACCAAAACAGAACTTGAGGCAAATATTATTTATAATATCATTCTTAAGTCTTTAATACACAAACAAACATACACAAGAAAATCGCGCGCAAATGTTGGAAAAGCTTCTCCTTCTTTTTTTTCTTCTTCTTGCCTTTTCGACTGTTTACCACCATTCTACCAGTGAAAATTAGGCAGTATGGTTTTAAGGCTTTCGCTTGTCCAATAGATGGACTAATATAAAAAAAAACTACCAGTAAAAATGTTCAAACTACCAAAATGAAGGTGAAACTAAAAAGGTTAGTTTATTTCTTGGGATGCAGTTCACAAAAACCATAGACAATTGAATGAACTAAAGGTATGTTCGTCTGGGTTGCTTTCTCTACGCGAGAAGGATTACTCGACAACGAGTATTATGTCTACCAACGACGTCAAAATAGTCGTCGCGCGCGCGACGACATCAATGCCGCGCATGTTAGCCCTGCTGGTTGTACTTAGTCTCAAGACTTGAAGGCACGAGGTATACCTTTGTTGGTGTTGCTGATGCTGCTGGATGAGCTGCTGTTGTTGCATCCTCGCCTGCTGCAGCTGCATCTGCTGTTGCTGCGACATGCCGCCGCCCAGCCCGCCCATGCTGAAGCCTGCAACACCTTATATTGTAACATGATGCGGCAATCGCACCGGGAGATACTTGTCATACTTGTCTATGGAAATCCATCGCACCGGGAGATACTTGTCTATGGAAATACATCGCAACGGGAGATACTTGTCTATGGAAATACAATACAATAACCTTTATTGGGAACAGAACTTATGTTTACGGTACAATTGAGGACTGACTACCGCAAAAGTTTAAAAACTGTGTAGCGGAGTCAGCGCCTATATTTTAATGAAACGCATTCATTTATTGTCATGTCTATTAATTTGTTATGTAGGAAAAGCGATAGAACAAAAATTGGTCGAACATCCTAAGCATCGTTACCTGTCTCACTCTTACTCATTTCAAATAGCGTCTTCAATTAATTTCAAAAACATTCCTGTCTCACTTGCTCTTGTTAAATTCAATATCAATAAATGAAAATGTTGTAAAGGCGTAGAACTATTTTGAATAAAGGTAATTTTTCAGAAAATGTAACGTATGATACCAAATCTAGGATAATTGCGCCAACTTTTAACTGAATATGCCGACCTATCGTAGTGGATTTTTTTTTTCAGTATTACTAATCTAAGTTAATCGATTGAAAATCATCGATGCAATAACCGAACTTAACTATATTTTTATTTAACAAAATGTTAACATAGTTTTTAAATTTAGCACTTTCATAAACTAATGTGCTATTTGACTTTGTAATAGAAAAATAAAAATCACAAAATATTGACATCTGTAGACACAGCATCAAATAGTTTGGCACCGGACAGAAAATTTATGATTTTCAGTAAAAAGCCTATAACTCGGAAACCATTGAAGATAGACCCCTGATTTTTCGGTTATTCTGGGTCGTCGTGAACCCACCTATCCTCTGTTTTCGGCTTGACGTTGAGTTTCGGGAGACCCTGTATATCAGTTATGTATAGTATGAACCTTGGTGGTGATGCGGGAACTGCTGCCTAGTCTGCTGCTGCTGCTGCATTAGCACGTGCCGCCACTCGGGCGCGTATTGCCGGTGCTGCGCGAAGGGGCGCGGCGCGGCGGGCGCGGGGGGCCGGCGAGCCGCGCCCGCGCCCGCGCCCGCGAACCGCGCCTTGTACTCCGGCGGCGGCGGCCGCATCTGCTGCTGTTGTGCACGCAGCATTTGCTGCTGCTGCTGTTGGAGCATCTTCGCTTGCTGCTCGCGCGAGATGCCGGCTGCGGCTATACCTATAGAGAATATTAAAGTTTATTAATCACTACATAGAATAAAACAAAGTCGCTTTCTCTGTCACTATGTCCCTATATCCCTATGTCCCTTTGTATGCTTAAATCTTTATAACTACGCAACGGACTTTGATGCGGGTTTTTTTAATAGATTCAAGAGGATGGTTTATACGTATAATAAAACCGTGCGAAGCCGGAGCGGGTCGCTGGTTATGTATACTTGATTATTTTAATGCGCTACTCTCGCTTGACCAAACCTTTTTTTATGCTAAAATGTTTTGCTCCAAAAAGGAGCTGATGTTTCAAAAGAAACTGCACCAATATATCTAGTAATAGTAGCAGTCTAGCATCTATACCTATCTATTCAATCCTCTGGTTATGGGTGCCCATATACTGTCCTAGTTAAAAAAAATACTCAATATTGAAGTATTTATCTAGGGGGCAAAGTACATTACCTAGGGGGCAAAGTACATTACCTAAGGGGGCCTGCCCCGGGCCCTGCGGAGCCTGCTGCGCCGCCCCCGCGCGCCCGCGCATCCCCTGCGAGAAGTTGATGCTCTGCGACTGAGACACCGAGTACGAGTCGCAGCCATTGCCACCTACAATAACGGAAAACAACCTTTATTTCAATAAATAAAAAATAAATATGTTGGACAATCCACACAGCACCATCTAGCCCCAAAGTAAGCTACTCAAAGCTTGTGTTATGGGTACTAGATAATTGATATATTTAATACATTACTAGCTGCGCCCCGCAGCGTCGCCCGCGGGGAAATTTATTCATTTGTCAAATATCATATTTTTCTTTTTTTTCATTTCACCGTAAAAACCATCCTTGAACTTCAACGAACATTTTAAAAAAAGATTTGGCCAAATTGGTCCAGGCGTTGTTGAGTTATGCGCTTACCAACACATTTTGCGATTCATTTTTATATTATAGATAGAGGTATACTTAAATAGATTTTTTTTATTATACATAGAAAACACCCAGACCAACGGAACAAATTTCTGCAGATCGTGCACAAATTTGTTCCGAGGCGGGAATCGAACCCGCAACCTCCTGCGTCGCAGGCGGACCTTCGCACACCGCGCCACATCGGTCGTCATTTGATATCCTACACGCTAAAGTTTGGATGATTTTATGGATGGATGTTTGTTCCTCTTTCACGCATAAACTACTGAACGGATCGGGCGGATATTTGTTGAGTAGACGTAGTTCTAGTCTTGGAATATAAAATAAAACTTCTTTTCATCCCTTATATCGGTTCCCTTGGGAAAGAAATTGTCTCTCAATAAACGAAAATAATCAAATAATAGCAATAAAAAAAACAAGTTATTACAATTAAAACAATTGAGCTTACTGCAGACTGTATGAAACAGTCTGCAGTAAGCTCAATTGTTTCGGTTTCGAGAAAGTTCAACTGATCCATATCAATACCAGTCTGTGAGTCCCCAAGACACTGGCTGCATTACCACGCTGTATGGCAATGCTGATGCGCTGGGCCAGATACCAGCTCTCAGGTCTCGTGTCGCTTCAACCAGATAGACGCTCAGATTTTTTTAAACAAGGAAGACCTCTGCACCCCAAGGTCATAAATAAATAATACTGGATAATTCACACGGCATCACCTAGTCCTAAGCAGAGCTTGTGTTATGGGCACTAACTATAGTATTTTTCACCTAGGAAGCGTTCTGTGACGTTTCAGTTTGACAATTATAGAAATGAACTAAGTGTAATCGTAAAAATTTGATTCGATTTTTGACTTGATTTAGTACCGAAAATCGATTATTCATGAAATATTTTCGTTAATTTTAAATTACTTTAACAAAGTAAAACATTAAATTAGGTCTATATAAATAAAAACAATTGGAAAAATCTGCATTTCTAATAGGTAACCGTCAAAGCGTCATAACCTAGAAATAGGACAGTAATAATATCAGCAGATAGGTAGGTAATTAAAAATTAATAACAAATAATCAACAATAATCATAGTTATTTATGTACTTCCGTGACAAAATTTTAAAATGATGATGTAGAAAGTTACGATTTTAATTTGCGATAATCGATTTATAGATTTCCCGGAATAATATCTGTTTGCCTCAACTCTATTACGTTCTGATCTACGCAAAACAAATTGCTTCGGATTTCATAAAATAATTGTTTTGTATTTTTTATTACGCGTGGAGGCTAAAATAAATTTATTTTTGGATAATTTGTGTGTCGTGCTATACTTCTGTAGCTTAATTCATATGTTTGAAATGAAATAAAAATTGTTTGAATTTTCGAAATTTCAATTTGCCAAAATCCTAGTCAATTGAAAAGAAACGCATTCCATCTGTCAGGGAAAGCTTCCTAGGTGAAAAAGACTATACCTTATTCGTACATTATAACTATATTAAACACTACATAAATTATCACAAGCGAGTGACATTATAAATGTTATTGAAATTGCAGTGACATAGAAAATGATGTTGTTGTAGAACAATCAAGGTTATCAATATCTTACTACTGACTGGTGGACTAATATTATAAATGCTAAAGTTTGTATAGTTGTGTGGATGTATGTATGTATCTATGAATGGATGTTTGTTCCTCTTTCAGGCAAAAGCTACTGAACGGAACGGGCTGAAATTTAAAATAGACGTAGTTCTAGCTTTGGAATAACTTTTCATCCCATAAAACACTTCCCATGGGATAGAAATAGCATTGAGACGTTTCCATAGAGACAACGCGTGGTAAGCCGCGGGCATAAATAATAATAATAAATAAAATACAATAGTTTATTTGCTTTAACTCAATCTATACTAAATCTTATAAGATGCTACAATATTTATAAAGGTTTTTATATAAGTATCTGACTGACTGACAGTCAATCCTGTAGAAACGTTACTCACGATTTACGTATGCGTTTAGATCGTCCTATTCTTTTTCTAGAGCGATAGTCATTTGATAGATATTTAATGAATTCCCCTCCCAACATTGTTGTGAACACCCACTCATTTTGCAACGACTTCATGTGAAATAGCCCTTTAAATAGAACTTTCATTGAAGGCACGCGTAGTGTGGATGCGTTGCAATAAACACGTCAATCCGAGACCTACCACAACACGATCACTCTGATCCACTAGACTCGCCCCGTAGTAAGTCCAAAAACAGCTGCATCTATCGCAGATTATGGACTAACTTTTAATATGGCTATAAAAAAGAAATAAAGCTGTTACTTAAAACATGTGCAGTGGAAAAGGGAAAACCTTTTAACGATATTTAACAATGATAATTTTAAAATAAACCTGCATTGATTTTCAAAGGTAAGTGATGAAAATTTGAAGAGATTCCATCAAAAATGACGTAAATAAAGTTTTTTCAGATAAATAAATTAAAATTTATGAGTCAACTACGGAACCCAACAATGAGAGTGGCCCACTAACTTGACCAGTTTCATCTACTAGCGGAGTCTCTAGCTGTTACACTGATGTCGACGTGTCGTGGATCAAAGTGCCCGTGTATGTGCTTCTAATGTCGTCTCGTCGCGCGCCCGAGACGGCGCATTCTCGCCGAAGCGTCAACCTCGGCCGTGCACCCTCCCCCCTACCCCCTCCCATAATGCACTGCACACATCCACCTACTCCACCCACACTTAGAAATATCACTTAATGCTACGGAATAAAGATTTCATTGCTCTGATTACACTGAACATACTCGTAGACGGGCGCTTTAATGTGTACCTGTGAAGTAGGTAGGTATAGTGTTATGAAATGAAAGCCAACTTTGCACGCGATGATTTGCTACTGTTCATAGATAGATAAATGTTATTTGTTGACAGAAAGATTATATAATATTCCTATGCCAATAACTTTATTACTTAGTTTTTTTTATAAGACTTGTACAGAATAACTAAACTTCAAGTCTTTAACTAGACGAAACAGATTTTAAGATACAAAGTATAAGTTCAATAGTAAGTTTCTCGTTATGTAATGTATTATGTACCTATATCAGTTATCTAGTACCCATAACACAAGCTCTCTTGTGTTCATTTGTGGCTAGGATATGCTGTGTGGATTGCCCAGCATTTATTATATTGGTTTATATCATGCGTGGAATATCAGCATTTTGTCGAATAACAAAACACTGCACAGCGTATTTCTCGAATCGGAAATTGTGTCATAAATACCTTATTACTGGACTTGTGTCGTGGTGAGTCATTTACATAACCGACTATACAACAATCGGTCCGCTAGCGCGATAGGTATGAGAAAGCCGCACGCAAAAATTCAAGATAATCTAAATATTTCAGATAAAACAGTAGGCATCGAATCGATAGTCCGACATCGCAGAGTACAAAGTAACAATACAACACCTAACAATAAACACGATTACGTAAGTAGTTAGTCAGAAGCCGTGATTATGTCAAAGCAATTAAAAAAGTTCTTAGATAACGTCTAATTAAAAGGGATATATTCTTACGATGTGAATTTATACCGCATATTATTTTGTTATTTTCACTGCGCAATAGATAATGGCATAATCATAGAGTTTCCTTGAAGCTGTCAATGGTTTTATTTCTATGTTGACAGAGTTCAAGTTACTTGCGTTGCTTACAGCAAATCAAGGTGGAGCGGAAATGGCTTTTATCAAAACGAAAATACTTAACCAACACTAAATGATAGAATAAAGAGAACTTAATGTTTCAATTTGAATATAAGCGGGTTAACTACGAACCTAGTTGGTGTTGGAAGAAAACCATCTTCAGGGTGAGTGCAGTACTAGACGCTTAGGTTCCTCATCCCTGCCAGCGCAGCGCACGACTGCTCGTTGTGCAAGAGCCTTAACTTTAAACCATAAAGGAACCTAAGGTTTTTTGTTTTTATAATCCTGTCTTAGTCGTATATTGGAAGTTATAATTATTTGTAGAGAATCTGGTCCAAGTTACAAACGTGTGGCCTTACACTTAGAAAAAATCCGTTCCCAGAATGGCATGGTATTTTATATAACACCCTACGGGATCGAGACGCACGTAAGTCTCTCCACACTTTTCAGATTCCTGGACGGGGATGGATATCAACCCAGACACCTGCAGCCGGACGGGATAGACCTAGAGGAAAGTGCGGCAGCTCCGAATCCAAGCTGAATACATAACATAAAATTTTACCCGGCCCACCTACGAATCCTCTATATATTTATTTCTTGAATTATTTTCATTCTTTTATTTTTATAACCCTTGACTTGTCACTCTTGTCAGGCTAGGTGACAAGTCGCTTGTTTTTGTCGATACCAAAGAAAAAAAAAATTAAAATTAAATATTTTTATTTACTCTAAAAACTACCGCACACTATAATGACTCAATACTAATTTAACCAATGTAGGCATATTTATGCGCAGCAGAGTTCAGGGCAAACATGGCCTTCCCTCAGCATTGTGCTGGACGAACACTTGTGTGTCCACCCAGCGCTGGTTTTCAGTGAAGGCCAAAGACGTGGTCATTGTTGATCGATACTCTCGGCGCGGTCCAGTTAAAGTAGAGCATACCTTGGTGGTGCTGCGGCGATGGCGTGCCCTGGTGCTGGAAGCTGGCGTACATGCCCTGCTGCGCCGCCACTGACACCGGCCCTGCGCCGCTCACCTGCATGTGCTGCGCCGCGGAAACCTGCAATACTCACATCTATTATACTCCAAATTTTTACACTATGTGAAACTAGCGACCCGCCCCGGCTTCGCACGGTTTTATTATACGTATAAACCTTCCTCTTGAATCACTCTATCTATTAAAAAAAAACGCATCCATATCCGTTACGTAGTTTTAAAGATTTAAGCAGTTAAAGGGACATAAGGATATAGGGACATAGGGACAGAAAAAGCGACTTTGTTTTATACTATGTAGTGATTATATGCTTAAGAAAGGTGTGAAATTGTGAATACGGAGATGACGAATAACAGAGCACAATGGAAGAAGAATACATGTTGTGCCGACCCCACTTAGCGTGGGATAAGGTGCGGAAGAAGATGAAATTATATCTCGGAAGTTTTTTTATTTAAAACATTCCAATTCCTATAATTTTATCATCATCATCATCAGCCCGAGCCCGCAGATGATGATAAAAATATAGGAATTTGAAACCTATAATTTTGAACTGTTTTTGAAATTGAAGAATAAATAAATAATGCGATCATCATCATAAGTATATCAGTCATCTAGTACCCACAACACAAGCTCTGCTTAGCTTCGGGCTAGATGATGCTGCGTGGACTGTCCGGTAGGTATTATTTATTTATTGGCATCAAACTTTGTGTTATGGGTATATGACTAATATACTTAATAGAATACATTACATAGATAAATGTTTAATTATACATAAAAACACCCAGGACTCCGGAAAAATTATTTGCAGATCGTACAAACAATTTTCCTAAGGCGGGAATGGAACTTGCAACCAGGGCCCAAATTCCAATAAATAGCTTCACAATTTAAATAGTATCGTGTCAAATTGACAGTGTTAAACTCATTTTGGTATTCTACTGCCACAAACTTTTTGAGGTTCATTCATAGCTGTGACGATTACGTTTATGACTACCAATTTGACATTCTAATTATGAGTCTCTTCAAGCAGCGTAAAAAATAGTAGAATACCAAATGCACAAACGTCATTTTCATCATCTTGATTGAATTGTACTATTGAGACCTTTGTTTTGACTTTAGTGGAATTCGGCCCCTGTATCGCAGGCGATATTTCCCTATCTCGGGATTAAATGCATGCTTTATTATACATCCCTACTTTTTTGACCAGTAGAGCAAGACTTGTGAGAAAAGTAAGATGTAAAATTGTACATTACTTATGTCACTTGCATCGGCTTGGCAAGTTATCTGCCAACGGACGAAGTGGATCAAGCGGACGCGAGTAAGTATCTCAGCACATTTCCTTACCGTTACCGTTTCTCACCAGGACATTATGCTTCGAAACTGGTGGGTGGGACCTTTCAAAGTACAAAGTTTCTAAGTAATCCAACAAACTCAAACCTATAGTGATTACGTTGACCTTATATCAATACACTGCTTGGTAATTCCGCAAGGAATTCAGATTAATTTGCTTTATTAGGTACTAGATGCGCCCCGCGGCTTCGCCCGCGAACCTGAGTTGTTTTTTTTTCAAACAAATTTTTGAAATTTATTGCACAACCCCTAGGTGTTATTTTATTAAAATAAAAAATACATGTTTAATTATTTATTTCATACTTTATTTATACGCGTTTTGAGTAAATCGAACCAAGGAGAAATAATTTTCCATACAAACTTTACCACCCTTAAGAGGTTAAAATTTCCTAATCTTAATAGTCTAGTACCTATTCTAGGTCCTAAAATATCTACGTACCAAATTATATCTCAATAATTTAAGTAGTTACGGAGATTACCTATAACAAACATTCACACAGACTTTCCCATTTATTGTAATAGTAAGATTTACGTAGAGTGCAATATTCGGTCTCCAATACTTTGCTTGATTCGGTGCCTCCGGGTGAGGTAACGTTTATGTAAGAATAGGCAACAGAAAAGTTACTTTGCTGTTACCTATTACAAAGTGAAAGTATTTTGTTGATAAAATGCGTAGAATAAGTAAGTAGATATTTACATTAAGACATGCAGTAAGACTTTGTTGTTCATCATTTTAGGCTCAAGTTAGTTAAACATTCTTATTTCGTTCGCAAAGCTCTGTTATGTTACATTGGCCAACATTTCCATTTAAAATATCATCAACGTATATCAGCCCAGTGCTGGATATATAACACACCATCACAACATAGTATAAAACAAAGTCGCTTTCTCTGTCCCTATATCCCTATGTATGCTTTAATCTTTAAAACTACGCAACGGATTTTAAAGCGGTTTTTTTAATAGATTCAGTGATTCAAGACGAAGGTTTATACGAATAATAAAACTAGTACGCAAACAAAAAACTACAACGTAAAATAAGCTAGCAATTCTTATAAAACAAGTAATGTGAGTAGAAGACTGAAGAAAACGCTAGTCGTGATTATTAACGGTACTATAGCAGTGCATTAGCATGTTTATAAAATATAACAACAGATCGATGGACAGAGCCCTTCATCCTTACTTCACTACATAGTATAAAACAAAGTCGCTCCCTGTCCCTATATCCCTATGTATGCTTAAATCTTTAAAACTGCAACGGATATGCGGTTTTTTTATAGATAGTGATTCAAGAGGACGGTTTATACGTATAATAAAACCGTGCGAAGCCGGGGCGGGTCACTAGTAAAATACAAAAACATATCGATTGATAGAGCCTTTCATCCTTACTAATATCATTCAACGCAAAAGATTGTCAATGTCTGGATGATTGTTCCTCTTTCATTCAAAAAAATACTGAACGGATCGGACTTAAATTTTGAATAGACATAGTTCTAGCCCTGGAATAACACATAGGCTAGGTTTCATCCCACAAATCAGTTCACTTGGGATATAAATAGCCTTGAAACGTTTCCATAGAAAAAACGCATGCGAAGCCGCGGGCAATTGCTAGTTAGATCTAAATAATACTCGACAAAGAGACGCCATAGATCGTTAATTATAAAAACTCTACAACTCAAGTTAAACATGCAATGATGTACAAAGTTAGCAAATACAATATGACGTATACAACGTTTAATTAACTTGAACATTTTTCATATGTGTCGCATTCGACGATACAATCAGGTAGTGTTTATATTATTTAACTTTTCATTATTTATCAATATATCGGTGGCGGAACACAGACGTAACACAGAAAGGTAACATAACATAAAACAATACAGCCCAACTGTATCAGCGCAATCTTTCCAACATTCATATTAACACACACTAGTTTTGTTCTAAAACCTGTCTTTGCGGTCAATTAAAATATTTTGCCTCTCTTGATAAACTTTGTACCTGTACCTATGATTTACTAGTATCTGCCCGCGACTACGCACGCGTTTCTTCAAGGCTATTTAAATTTCATGGAAACTGATATATGAGATGAAAATTAGCATTTTTTCTTTTTTTAACGTCTATTCAAAATCAGCCCCATCCGTTTAGTAGCTTTTATGTCTTATGAGTAACATACATACATACAAACTTTCGCGTTTATAATATCGGTAAGGATTGGCACATTATATTTTATTGAGAATGTAGGTTGTTACAGGTGTTTTGTTACTTGTAAGGTTAATAGTTTGCTATTTAAAATTAGAATGTACCTACCTATTTTTAGACTTAAAATTTATAGGCGAATTCATTACTTACAAAAATCTACATACATATAACCATTTAATTCGGAAACCTCTACCGCCGCCGTTTGTCTAGACTCTAGCTATAGTACCTATAGTACTTTGAGTCATCGTAGACTATGATAATGATCCTCTATCCCCTCTAAACAAAAGAATATCACAAAATATCCTTAGAACACATAGTAGCTTGTACCATTTTATTGTATTGCCCCCCCGCTCACATTGTTCAGCGCACACATACAATGGCGTGGCGTCTGCGTCCTCGCTACAAACGCGAGGTGGTGACAGATGCCACTTGTCCAGACGGATCAGAGGTAGCTAGAGTCTACAATCGCTTGACACCACAAACCTGTTTCGGGACTTGGCCGCTATGATACCTATTTGAATAAAATAGCGAGCTAAGCTGAACTGTATGCCACAAGCCACACTATTGTCGGATTCGGCCGGACGATCTAACGGGATCTCTTATCCGACGAACGTTACTTTTTTACGAGACCATGGGTACCCGAGGATTGTTATCAGGCACAGGTAGACAACATGACACATCAACTGTATTTTGTGTCATTGGTGCGACACAAACTGGTATTATTGAAATATCAACTTTGAAAAATTTTGTTTACAAGTTTTAAAACTATGTGGTACCAATTAGATTTTCTTCCGTGTTTGAAAATTAACGTCTGTTAAACATAGATTATAATTTTTTTATGTTTATTGCGAATTTACTAATTAACAACAATAATAATGTTCTATTATATCTGATATTTTTTTATTCACAACACAGATACGACGAAAAGTATCTAAAAAAATAAAAAAATAATGATCGACAATCCACACAGCATCATCTAGCCCCAAGCTAAGCAGAGGTTGTGTTATGGGTACTAGATGACTGACTAAAAAAATACATCGATATTTCTTTTTTATTATACGTAGACAAACTTGTTAAATATTCGGCAAATACTCCATCCGTATTAGGGGAGACCTATGTCCATGATGCTGATGATGGTTGGGTTTCTTATATTTTTACAAAAAATTTAATCCAGTGCATATTTGAGCCATGATAACGGGATAAAGCTAAAGTAAAAACCCAAACACGACATCAGCTAAGTATTTCCATATTTCCGTACAATTGTTGATTGGGATTGGGACAAATTTATTATTACAAAACAAAATGCTCTTGTGTGTATAAGAGCAATATTATTAAGGTGCAGCTTGTATGTATTTATAGCGAATGCACAATGTTATGAAATCGATAACAATATGTAGTTTGTGAAAAAGCAATGCAACTGTAAAATTTACGAATCTTTATATTTCTGTGATTTGAAATACTATAGACGAAAGGGAGAAGACATTACCTTTAAACTGACGATTTCGACCACGTTGAAGTTAATTGACGAAGCGCTTAATTGTCCGATTATCTTTCGTCAAACACCAGCCTTAGTGGGAACATTTAACGACAAATTTGAACGTTAACAGAGCGTAGGTAACATGTTTAAAACATAAGTGGTGTTACTGATTTAATTAGGGTGAGCCGAGTGGTGGGGCTCACACGTGGCCGACTGAAACAGGAAGCAATCGGGCTCCGATCTTTTTATTTCATTCATGAATCAACTCTCATAGCGTCGCGTCGTCGGCCGTGGCGACAGAAGTCAGACCTACACTTCATATTCTAATACTAGCGACCCGCCCCGGCTTCACACGTTTTATTATACGTATAAACCTTCCTCTTGAATCACTCTATATATTAAAAAAAACCGCATCAAAATCCGTTGCGAAGTTTTAAAGATTTAAGCATAACAAAGGGACATAGGGACAGAGAAAGCGACTTTGTTTTATACTATGTAGTGATTATTCTACAAGCTCCCAGCTGCTCCGTATGCTATATTCAGGACTAAAAGAACCCTATATCCTTACAAATATTATAAACGCGATATTTTGTATGTATGGATGGATGTTTTCCTCTTTCACGCAAAAACTACTAAACTGATCGGTATGAAATTTAGAATAGACGTATTCTAGCCCTGGAATAACACATAGGGTATGTTTTATTCCAGGCTTAGAACTAATGTATATTCTAAATTTCAGCCCAATCCGTTCAGTAGTTTCGACGTGTGTAACAAACATCCATCCATCCAAACTTTTGCATTTATAATATTAGTCTGATCACAGTTCTAAAACTTCACCTTTGCTAGATTTAGAAGAGGTAACAATTATCGAAAAATCTATCCAAACTTTCTTATATGCAATGACTAGCGACCAGTCCCGACTTCACACGGTTTTATTATACGTATTCCTCTTGAATCACTCTATCTATTAAAAAAACCGCATCAAAATCCGTTGCGTAGTTTTAAAGATTTAAGCATACAAAGGGACATAGGGACAGAGAAAGCACCTTTGTTTTATACTATGTAGTGATAATGATTATACAAGTGATAGGTTTCTTAGAGATTCTATCGCAACAAATTTCTTTTGTACCTACATCTGATAGTGGGTACAAGCAATAGGCGATGTATTTGATACGCTATCAGTATTGATTAGCAAATGAATCTGCCAGTCACACTCACGCTTATGTAAAGGCGTTTTGCAACTGAAATGTATATTTACGTGAGACTATTTTCAATCTTATTAGAATTAACACATAGTTTACGTTGGTATGTGTTATGTGCACATTCGTTTAAAATTATGTTTGTAGCTATATAATTCTCGACAAAAGGAGCCTCGATAAAAAAATAGTAAAAAAATCTGTATAATCTAGAGTACATCATCTAGCCCCAAGCTAAACAGAGCTTATGTTATGGGGGTACTATAGATAACTGATATACATAATACAATACATTACATAGATATATATTTTTAACCTAGATAGAAAACAACCAGACAAACCAATGTTTGTCCCGAGGTGGAAATCGAATCCTCCTCCTGCTACCGTGAAAGGTAGACAGTTCCAAAAAATGGGATTGGTATATTAGGTACTAAGATATACATATTATTATATCCAATCGATTTATATGTATGTTTTTGATATGATACATAGGCTAGGTAGGTAATGTTTTGCATATTTGTTTATACAACTTGTACTGAGTACAGGCTGTTCACAACATGTGTAGGTGGCTATTACCACACATCTGCGTATTCGCGATACATGATACAGGATGAGTATCTGGCGCAGCACCAGCATTGTCATACAGCTGTTAACGCATGGTATTGGTTGATATGGATCTGTTGAGCTATCTCTAGACTGTTTGCAACCGTCTGCAGTTAGCTCAATTGTTTCAATTGTATTTGCTAGTTATAATCTCTTTCTATTTATGGATTGTAATTTTATTTTGAGTTAAATTTGTTTTAGAATACAGGCTGTACAATATTAATAGTCAGGAGATGGAAAGCGCATCTCAAAAGGACGGCATTCGCAAGAGTTTGTATATTATTCTTTCTAGATATTAGAGTGTATTATTTTTTATGTTACCTCGGAAGTTTTGTTTTTGTGTGAATCGATTTTGTAATTTTTTTTATAAAGCTGGTGGTCACGTGGTCCCATATAAATAGCTAGCAGCGCCTGGCGGTTTCACTCGCGGTAATTCCCGTTCCCGTGGAAATTCCAGGACAAAATTAAATTAAATAAAAAAGTAAAAAACTGGCCACGAGGTAAGAACGTCCACCCTGTATATAAGCACGCACGTGTTTTATTTTATAACTAAAACATATGTTGAGTGTACCAACTGTACCAAGGTACTTACTGTGTTTTTCAGATCGAGACAATGTTGTTCATAATATGCATTGTTTGGTGAACATCATTACATGACCTACCTAAAGGTTAATTTGAAAGGTGTTACTTCATCTGTAGGTACCTATGCATACGCAATCAGATGAAAATGCCCTCACTTAAATGAAGGGTGTTTTGCCATAATAACTACGCTGCTGCTTTGCAGATTTCTTATCGCAGTGGAGATGTAAATAACTTGTTTTTTAAAAGAACTGAAAAACTAATGCTCATCATTATCATCATCATCAGCCTATATTAGTCCACTGCTGGACATAGGCCTCTCCTAATGAGATTTTTATAAAATTTACATCCACACGAGACGCACCAGCTTTCAAGTTAAAAATCATTAAAGAATAGGTAAGTGATTACAATTTATTTTCCCAAAAAAAAGATATAATGACACATAAAAATAATATTGAATTGATAACCTCCTTCTTTATCGAAATATAAATAAACAGAGGGAAACTGCTACTTTTCCTCTAATAGTTTCCTAGTGTGTTACGGGTTGAGTTAGAGGGGGTCGATTACTTCGCCTGCCACAGCTCATTTCAGAAGCGTGTCAAAAACTTTCAATTTTATCTGAATATGGTTAAATACTGTTTACAATACGAAGAGGATAATATAATTTAGGTGAAACTAAGTTCGGCCTCGTTATTTCATTGTTATTTCTCACTCTGTCTTCTTTTATTCACATAAGTCAGAGGGTATTATTATTCTTAAAAAAACTGGTTTTTTTTTTAAGTTTAAGATAAGATATCGATAAGAACAAGGGGGTTATTTTACCTACTTAAATCTACATCACTATTACTAATAGAAATGCAATAGTTTAGGATGGATGTTCGTTCTCCACGACAAAGTTAGAGATCTGACTAGTCTGAAATTTTGCATAGATGAAGGTCTCATAGAATCAAACGTACTTTTTATCCTATAAATGAGTTCCCAATGGATAGAAGTGACATTTGAACTTTTTCCTAGAAACAATCCGAGCAGTCGCGGATAGAAACAAGTTCTTTTATAACTTTTAAAATCACCATGGTTTTTAACACTAACTAAAGTCATTACAAACAGGATATTTGCCATGATTTGATTTCCTTTGAGAACAAATCATGGTAAATATTCCGTTTTCAATTACTTAAGTTCTTTTATGTTTTGGACTTTATAAACCGTCGCAATCTCTCATAACTTCGGATTTGTTGTCAACTGGTTACGTAATCATTACCCAACGTAACGAAAAAAGATGCAGACAAGACATTTTATAAACTCACGGAATGTGACTGTACCGACTGCCTCTAAACTAAACCAGGTAGGTATGTTCACCTAGTCACAGCAGATAATATATACTTGTGATGACTCGTATTGCATTCTTAGCTTGTTATTTTGCATTCTTCTTCACGAATGTATGTGTGTTGTTTATTATGAGAATGCATTGTCTTACTGAAGAGCAAACCAGGGAGGGTTTCATCTCGTTTCTCTGTAACTTTAATGGAAATGGCTGTTTTATTTTCATACTGAGTAAAGTACTAGTCGACTTGCGTATAGGGTTTCCTACCACCGCACAAAAATATTCTAGAAATTGTGCTTCAAAATCGCAGGTGAAGGCATGATGTCTCACATTATTCGAGTTCAATTATTTATTAGGAAGACTGCTACAGTTTCAAGAAACCTACAAATTTCCCAGTTAAGGAAATTACAAAATGTTGCAAATAAATTATTTTTTAAAAAGCAAAGTTTTTATTTTGTTCTTTATACCTATACAGCTTCACTTTCAGAAGTTAATTAACGAATTCTAAATTGTTTGAATTTCTTGTTTCTTGTTAGTTTCTTACGTTTCTTGGTAATTTTCTTCAAAAATTTAATAACTAAGAAACGTGACAAGGATGAAAGGTTAAAAATTGTTATTATATTATGGCCGAATATTTTGGCTTGCCGGACACTGAGATTGAGATTTCTACAACGAAACCTGCAAACTGGCTTTCCACGTAATTTCGTTTGTGATTGGTGGGCTTTGAGTTTTCCAATCATGATAAAATTCGATTCGACAAAAATCATAACGCGTCATTTTAGAGTTAATTAAGACCCATGATAATTTATTGATATACTAGCGACCTGCCCCGGCTTCGCACTGTTTTATTATACATATGAACCTTCCTCTTGAATCACTCTATCTATTAAAAAAACCGCATCAAAATCCGTTGTTTAGTTTTAAAGATTTAAGAATACAAAGGGACTGAGAAAGCGACTTTGTTTCATACTAAGTATATAGTGATTTTACACCCCGTTCAGTTTAAGGATAACTATTGTACCTCTGGCTAGAATCCGCCTGTGGCTTCGCACGCATTGTTTCTATATTTTCAAACTTACAAAAAAAATGGGAACAGATTCCTGGAATAAAAAGTAGCATCCGTGTTATTCCAGGTCTAAACCTTACATCTCAGCAAAATTTTAGTTCGATTTGTTTTATTTTGGGTGTGAAGAAGGAAGAAACAACCACCCATCCATCCGAACTTTGGCATTTGTAATAATAGTGTGAAAGAAATCTTACTATCTTTCTTCTTACTATCTTATCTTACTTTTATAATAAATGGGAAAGTCTGTGCGAATGTTTGTTATTAAGTAATCTTTGTAACTACTTAAGTTATTTAAAAGAAATTTGGTCGATGTGCGATGCAAGTACAGTTTACCCCTACCACGATTGCTATTGTACGATAATCGTCACGTCGCGTCGTCGTCGCTTCGTCGTTGGTAAGGAAGTGAGGTACTAAAATATAGCACATATTCAGTAGGTATATATTTTAAGATTGAAGCGAAGGGAATATCAATTATCACTTTATTTCTTAGAATAATGTACCTATAGTAATAAATTTGACTTGTCTAAGTGCATATTTTGTAAGCCTAAAGAAATAAAGATATTGATTTACTAATTTACTGATATGACCGCGGTTTAGCACGCTTTGTTTCTACGGAAGCGTTTAAGGCTACTTCTATCTATCCCCTATTTATTTTTAAATAGATTGAAAAATATCTACTTATTTTAGATGCGGCAAGCTGAAAACAGGGCGCAATGACGCTCATTAGGAGAGGCGTATGTCAAGCAGTGGACTTATGTAGATGATGATCATGATGATACGTTTTAGTATCATCCTTATTTCCTTACTGATAAATGCGAAGGTTTGAATGGATGTTTAGATGTATGAATGCTATTTGTTCCTCTTTCACGCAAAAAGTACTGAACGTATTAGGCTAAATAGACGTAATTCTAGCCCTGGACTTTACCAGAGGCTACTTTTCATGCCATAAGTCCACCCTTGGGATAGAAATACCGTTTCCGAGACAGATGCTAGTCACTACATAGTATAAAATCAAGTCGCTTTTTCTGTCCCTATGTCCCTATATCCTTATGTCCTTTGTATGCTTAAATTTTTAAAACTACGCAACGGATTTTTAATTCGGTTTTTTAATTGATAGAGTGATTCAAGAGGAAGGTTTATACGTATAATAAAACGGAGCGAAGCCGGGGCGGGTCGCTAGTACATGATATAACTCAGCTTGAGGCGCTGTAAGACTTTTCAATGTGTTATCATCTTGTCAGTAAGTTTTTAGCACGGGTTATAAAGAGGAGATAGGTACGCAATGGAATATAAGTAGTGAAAGTTCATGGTAAGGGTTGATCGTGACGCGTTGGCGCGGCGGCGGCAGCGCGCGCACTCTACGCGCGGTCGATACCAGACTCCCATGTTTTTATGTCCTTTACGTCACCAATCGCCATGGAGATTGTTTCTAAGGCTAGTAATTAAACGATTATCTTAAAAAATGATTAACTGATAGTAATTGGGATTTAATTGAGACTTTAAATAGTAGGATTGATTTCCGCGTGTTTAGATAGAACGGAAAAAAGCGAATTTTCTGCAGAACCATTACAAAGATATGGAAACCGATGGGGTTCTGAGTGTTTTCTATGTATAATAAAAAATCTATGTAATAAAAAAATGATTATTTACTATTTACACAGATTATCTGTGTAAAGTACCTACATCAGTCATCTAGTACCCATAACACAAGCTCAGCTTAGTTTCTTGGGGCTAGATGATGCTGTGTGGTTTTTCCAGCATTATTTATTTCTTTTAATTTTCTAGCTATCTAGCTTTAAGATACATAATTACGTTATAGATAGGATATAAACGAAGCGATTGTTGTTTTTATGATCATTATCAACATTTCAAATTAGGCTCGGAATCAGATACCCGTCTACCCGTCCTGAAGTGGTGGAATCAAGTCGTGAAGTTCCTGTGAGCATTCTCCGAAATATATCTGTAGGGATGGTTGGAGGAGTGGTGTAGTAGGTAGGTAGGTGTACCTACTTTGTAGATGGGTGTCGGTCGAGTAAATAAGTCCAACACAGTCTCACGTTTCACAGTAATAAAGATCGAGAGGCAGATGACCTTACGGCAGTGTTCAAGTACTAATAGGTTGTGATGTGACCTTACGGCGGTGTTCAAGTACTGACCTGTAGGTTGTGATGCGGCTGACTGAGATGCAGCTGCTGGTGCTGCGACATGTGCAGGTGGTCGTGCGAGGGCGCGCGCGGCCGGTACGGCCCGTAGCCGCGGAACCGCCAGTCGCCTGCGGCCGCCTGCGGTCAGACACCGGTCAGGATGTTGGTACTAGTTGCCATCTCTCCCCTCATCTCATTATTCAACAATACCCATACAATATCCCCTATTCTCATTCAAATAATGAGCGATATAGTACAGTTGTGCACTATAATATGTCCTATATGGCTAGTCTTAGTAGAGTACAAAAGGCGGGCAGATTAGATCCGCAAGCGAACTGCGATGCCCAGCTCGTATTCTCAGGGGATTATGGACATGATAAGAGTCGATAAGGGGAGGCATATTCTTTCCGGCAGTGGACTGGTAAAAGCTGTGTAACAATACAAAGTAAGGAAGGTCCCAAAATTTTTTGACTTCTCAAGTATTTGAATTGGCGAACGAGGTGACGCATTATGGAAGGCTGGGGTTTCAAGTTCCGCCTGGATGTTAGTGCTAATCGATTGAAGAAACAACTATAATTGCGTTCAAAAGTCGTTAAAATAATAAAGTATAACCTGATGCTGCTCCGCCATGTGCTTCAGCGTCTGCGCCGCCGGAGACATCTCCCCTCCACCTCCATATCTCTCCCCCTCCGAAGATTCCAGAACGTTCCCGTTCATCTTCCCCCCATCCAGATCGAAGTCAATCAACTCCGGGTACTCCGATATCTCAGTGATGAGATCCTCGAAGGTGTCGTCCCCGTCGTCTTCCCCGATCAGATCCGCTAGGCCCGGGAAGGCGGAGTCCCGCTCGAGAGCGGCGGCGCACTCGTCGAGACCGTACTCGTCGTCGGCGACCTCGGACTTGCACTCTGCTTTGCACTCGCGGTCGATGTCGAGAGGCGTCGGCGCGCGCGGCGCCGGCTGCGGCGGCGGGGAGTTGGACGTCTTGACGGCGTTGGCCAGCGCCTTGACCGTCACATTCGTGGATATCTGCTGCGGGGCGGAGTCTGCAGCCGACGTGGTGAACTCTAGCTGCTGGACGATCTCCACGGAGAACTTCGTGAGCGCCTCTCCACCGACGCTGCCGGCGCCGCCGCCGCAGTGCAATTTCGCCGGTGGCTCGTAGTCCCCGCATCCGAACTTTTGCTGCTGCAACAAACGAATTTAACCTTAGACAGCAATTTTGACGGACGCTGCATGGGATAACTTTGAACATGAATTGTGATGTGTGATTCTGACAATCGTCCAATAAAAAAAGTGTCGTCTGACTAACGTGTCTTTCAGAATTAAACCTTAAAGATGCTTTCAGAGAGTGTATCATCATTTGAATACTATTATTTCAGTTATGTGTTAATCTGTATTGTCAAGAGCTGCGTACTGCTTCGGCGAAAGATTTACACAATCAGAAAACTTTCCGCTAGCCGTTATCGGAAACCTTTTCCGGCTTTCGCTTAATAACAAATCTCTGATACCTACATTTGTACAGTACATACACGTAACAACGTGTATGTAATGTTGTACCTACATGTATGCCACAATACTGATCGTTACTTTCCAAAGGACCAACTTCATTTTAACAATTGAAAGAAAATTGTTGTGATGTATAAATGCAAACCAATAGTAAAAGAAACACAGAATCCAAGGATATAGACGTAGATCTGATTGTGTTGAATGTGATTTTTCTACTGTCCTGCTTTTTGGAATTTGGTAGAATACAAGTGATCACTGTAATTCCTGTGTTTCTGAAGTTTTCAATATCATGTACTACTTCAGTTGGTTTGGTAACACCGATAACGTACCCATAGCAACACCATTATTGTCACACGCGATTGGTCGAGGCGCGCAAGCCAGTCTGGAAAAATAACCGCCACCGAGCTATGATGTAAAATCGTGATCTAAGAGCATTTTACTTCGGACTCTACCGCCAAACCAACATGTTCGACTGCTAAAAAAATATCAAGTGGCCAGTGTTTCACTATATTTTGTAGAATTTCGTGATTTCACGGACATTTTGTAAAATAACTTCCTCTTTGTTATATTCTGACTTACTTAGTCCAATTTTTGTACTGGACATTGGTTTTGATTCTGGTGGCTAGGTAATGTGTACCAAAACCTTTTGTTTTAATACATGTCAGATAGATATCTTTTATTATACATAGAGTGAGGTATCTAAACGTTAAAATGTGTCAGGTAACTGCGCAGGAGTTGCTCGGAGGTCGTCTCAGTGAGCGGCGCGAGACAATACGAGGCGTCGTCGTTGTGAAACAACCGCGGTTTGCACAACCATTTCTACCGGGCTACATGATCTAGCTAGCAGCTAAAACAAGCTTAGCAGAAGAACGGCCTAACAGAACCTAACTACCATACCTAACTAAGCATAAGGATGATCGCAAAAAGTAGTCAAACCACTGCTTACTTCCCTGGATTTCTAGTTCTACTTTCGATTTGAGCCTACAATATTACTCATTACATGTGAATTATTTTTAAACGTAAAAACAAAAGCTCAAGCGGAATTGACTTGGTATGATAAACTATGAACTAAGTTAATGTAGGTAAACCTAACTACCTACGTCACTATTAACCTCGAGTCAGTCGCTACTTGCCTGAATTTACGGTCGTACAGAATAGATCTAAGTCAGGGTGTCTAGCTGTCTTATTGAACAGATCGCTAGTTCGCCATAAAAATGCATCTAATCTCGTGTTCTACTTAGTCTATAGACTCTACCCCGCAAAGTTTTATCTATCAGCGTATTGTTAATAGAATCGAAATAACAATATCCTCAAAAGCAGCGTAATCTAATGATTCACGTGACACACAAGTTCGCAACTCCCATGAAACAGAAGGTCATCCAGCCCTTTCTAACCTCTGAAGCAACGTTGTTGCAATATCCTGACGATTTACTATTTTAAAGCTAAGGTTCGAACAATGTGCTAGCTACTACTGATAATAGGAATTCGGCCCCACCAATAAATCGCTTCACCATTGCAATATTATCGCGCAAAATGACAGCGTTAAACTCCTTTTGGTATTCTCCTATGGTTTCTGTACTCAGAGTTCAACTAGCACAAACTTTTAGAGGTTCATTCATAGTTGTGAGGATTACGTTTATGGCTACCAATTTGACATTCTAATAATGAAAGTCTCTTCAAGCACAAAAATAGTAGAATACCAAATGCACAAACGTCATTTTAGCCATCTTGGTAGTAACGCTTACATAAACGTCATTTTAGCCATCTTGGTAGTATGACGCTAACATATTTGGTATTCTACTATTTTTTGTGCTTGAAGAGACTTTCATTATTAGAATGTCAAATTGGTAGTCATAAACGCGACCTTTGTTTTGAAGTTAGTGGAATTCGGCCCCAGGTATTATTGTCGGTAGTAATTACAAGCGGCCTGTCGCGTGCGGGCTAAGAGGCACGGGAAGCGGGCCCAGAGGGTCAATTCAATTGACGTCGCACAACATCCGCCGACTCACCGGCGCATCTAGCACGTGCTACGAACTATTACAATTAGGCTACTCTCCCCTTCTAAAGGTAAGACAAAAATAACGAGTATAGTCTACACTCAGTTCTTGGATCCAATGTATTTTTTGTCAACAAAGGGGTCACACACCAAAGTCTAATTATTTTTCGACACAGAGCAAATAACAGAAATTTTGCGCAGCACAATACAATGGATTCGTCAGAAGAGTTTACATTTTGGTAGGTATACAATTTGTCTAAAAGGAATTTGTAAGTGGAAAATATTAGCCCTTTTCTAGTCATGTCTTTTACATTATGTATTTTTTCAATATGGTTAAACAAGAGTCATTTATAATTTATTTTATCACTCGTACGTTATTTAACTTGAATGTGCACCATTTTCGCTACGCCCTCGCGCACGTGCAACGGTGCAATTATGCTTTGTACCTACATGAACAATTTTTTGTACCTATTTATTGTTGTCTTATTGTTGTCCGTTATTGTTTTCAGTTTTTATTTAGTTTTCATACACACATCTCATTGTTTACAAAAAATATCCAGAATTCTAGAACCGAATACGAACGTGCAACACCGATGACTTTGACGTTATTTTTCAATCTAAACACGTAGAAGTCGAGTGTCCTTGAGTCCAGATGTTATCGTAGTAGAACCAGTCATTGAGGCCAAGTTGATACGAGTGTGTCAGTCAGTTAGTTGCTCCACAAGTAGGTATATGTATCTAAATCGCGCAGATACTCGTAGGTACCAGCTTGCTACAAGCTCCGCAATGCGGGTTACATAACGTAGCGAGCTGTGAGCTGTTCAAGGTGGAGCGAGATCTCATTCCGGTACACCCTCCTTTAGAGAAAGGAAAGTTCATTTGTGCTAAGTTGTTTAGAATCCAAAGATACAGTCAGTCTCATCGTCTTAAACTTTGCGTTTTACTGGATCTGATTCCTTTAATTGACAGATGCTAATGTTTATAAAAGTAAGTTAAGTACTTTTGTAGAGTAATTGGCTTTATTCAAATAATAATTTTATGAATTACTCATACAAATAGTACACAATCAAGGTATAGAAACATATGAAAACTAGTTTGTACAATTGAAACAATTGAGCTTACTCCAGACGTTTGCAAACAATATACAGATGCAGATCAACACCAGTCATCGCGTTCCCAAGACGCAGGCTGCATTGCCACATTTACCACGCGCTGTATGGCAATGCTGATGCGTCAGATACTCGCTAGTAAGTTACGAAAATTATATGCATAATATAATTTTCGTAACTTACACATTACATTACACAGTACATTCAACCACCAAAATTGCAAAAACGTCAAGACTAATCTCCCGTAAAACAATAAAAAAAAAATTAAATGTTCACTATGTATTTTTTAACATCGATCGCACTACCAACTTCAAATGAGATTCTCACAATTTCCTATAACTAAATCACATTTATTCTCGAATAACAACCCAACATAGTTACGTAAGAGATTACCTATACTAGATTCTAGAATCTACGATATTGTATAGGCACGTAAGTATAGCAAACAAGGAAGAAGTGAGATAGGCGAGATAGAACGAGGCCGCGCGACTGTTGCTAACTGCAATCAACCCTGCATCTGTCCTTGCAACTTGCACTTCGTATTGTCTCGGTGTGATTTGCCGGATAACTACTACCTTATAGGTACGTATTCACCTATTTCCGAGAACGTATCTTTATTTGACGATCATGTGGCGCGGCGGGCGAAGGTCTGTCTGCGACGCAGGAGGTTGCGGATTCGATTCCCGCGTTAGGATAAATGTTTGTAAGATCTTTAAATATTTGTTGGGGTTCTGGGTGTTTTCTAATTATGGTAAAAATATCTATCTACGTAATGTATTTGCGCCATACCATAGCTCTGTTTGCTTCGGACTAGATAATGCTGTGTGGATTGTCCAGCATTTTTGATTTATTTATTTATACTATCGATATAGAGGGACCTATATTATACAGATGTAGGACCGTCAATAGCGTCAATTCAGAAGTTAAAACGTATATTATTAGTCAGCATTTATGGTGACAGAAAAATGATGCTATCCTTTTCATTTCGATCGTTATGAAAGGGACTGCAGCATTTTTAATGCTGTCAAATAAGTTTAGTTAAGTTTAGGCAATATTTGAAGTGACACAGATAATCTCAGAATCACATTACTTCTCTAAGATATGTTCTTGAATCCTGGATATTTTTGTAAACTGATGTAAGTGATTCCCTTATGGTGCTTCTTCTTCACAAATTTTTTCAACCGACATAATAAAAAGGAGAAGGTTCTCAGTTTCCTGGTTCTTTTCAACACGCGAGGACCGAGCTGGGTTCCATTTATTTTAGTTTTCAATAATTGACTAGTTGTTGTTTTCCTTCTAATAAAATAACAGTTTTGTGAATAACTCAATTCAAATTCAACCATTGACTCATAAGGATTCTGATACTAATAACCTGGAATTCCATACTAGTAGGTAGTTAACCACAAACAATAAGCTTAACAAACCTATATGTATATGTAACTAGCATCTGCCCGCGGCTTCGCACGCTTTGTTTCTATGGAAACGTCTCAAGGCCATTTTAGCTAGAACGTTCAGAAGAAAGTTTTTGCGTGAAAGAGGAACAAATATCCATCCATACATCCACAAATCCATATCGCATTTATAAAATTAGTAGAGGGATTAGCACGGGTCTCGAACGACAGCCAAACAGACGAACAAACAGTGATATCGATATAGATCCTTTAAAAGCTCCTTTGAAGGATTGGAACCCTAAAAATCATGACAGGCAGTTTAAACTTACAACATGGACTACACTGCTGTGCAGATTCCCGCTGATGGCTGGCAGGTCTGGCTTGCGCTCCGTCTTCTTGACCTGCCGCTTCGCCTTCCCCTCCAGGAACCTCTTCTGCAGGGCGCTGGTCTCCATGTTCTGCTGCTCGCAGGAGCCCGTGAACGACTGGTCGAACCTGGGCACGCATTCTGACTGTCGCCGCCGATACGTTTCTATTCGCCTCCTGCACAAATAAAACCTTTTTACAAACTGATTTTGATTTTGGAAGCCATTTCAAACGGGGTTTTTACCATTATTTGATTATTTTCGTTATTTCGAACTTTTTTATCATGACGCATGAAACTGTGCCGATATTTCGGAAAACTCAAATCAAATCATGGTAAATATGCCGTTTTAAACGACTGTAGTGTAAACAGAACAGTTTTAAAAGATTGGTTTGGTTTAAGGTTACCTACCTACCTACCTAAGTACACTTAGACCTGGTCCAGGCTTGCGCAGGATCGAGGTAAATGACATAAACATAGGAAGGCCTATGCCCAGCAGAGGGTTGTAAGGGGCTGATGATGACGAAGGTAGAGTTCTATTGAAAATCTTTAATCGACGAGACGGCGTGGATATTTGAGATTAGTCGCGTAGAAGGAATAGGATTTGGGAGAAGCTTTGTACAGCGGTGGGACGAAATAAAGTCTGATTGACAGTTATATCATGGTGGATCTAGACAGCGAACGAAGGCTGACTAAATCACATAGCATTATCCGCATCTAATATTATAGGCAAATTTTCATTTCTGGAACCTTAAATCTTTGTTAACCGACTTTGAGAGGAGGTTCTAAGATTCAGCTGTGTAAGGTCACCGATTATTCCATGAATCGTAAGCTGATTACGATGATTCATAATTTTTTGCTTTTCAAAGAATGATTCCGTGGTGGCCGCAATTTTATTCCTAAGGGATTATTACTATGTATTTATTCCGCAAAACATAATAAACGGTGTAAGTTCAAAGGAATTTGAAGCCGAAGAATTTTTAGTTTTTGTCAAAAACATTAGAGGTATATTTAACACAAGCTCTGCTTAGCTTGGGGCTAGATGATGCTTTGTGGACTGTCCGGAATTATTTATTTATATTTATTAATAAAAGTTTTCTATTTTATTCTCAGATTTTAATATTAATTATTATCGTATTCAGCTCAGTCGTTATTATTAGAACATGTAAGTTCTCGGTTCTATTCCTAGTTGTTATGTTTGCCAATGCTATTTATGGAGCTAGTTTGATATGATATAGGCAGTGATGTTGACCCTATCTCGCTGGCTTGCAGAGAGATCTTGACGAGCCACACAATGAATCATCGTATAAACAAGAATTATTTATTCATAACACCTGGGCCTCTACGCTGCCATAGTACGAAGTTAAAATCGACTACCATTAAGTTAATTTATTTAACTTGAGCAGAACAAGACTACTTTGTTCTTCAAAGCGCTTGATTTCCAAACTAGACGAGAAACAGTCAAAATCATCAAATATCAGAATAAACGCATTCATTCATTAATTCCCTACTAATATTATGAATGCGAAATAAACTCTATCTGTCTGTCTGTTACGCTTTCACGTCTAAACTACTGAACCGATTTAAATGAAATTCGGTACAGTTAAAGTCTAGTTAGAACCTGAGAAAGGACATAGGCTATTTTTTATGCGAAAAAGGGTTGTATGAGTTTGAAATGAAAGTTTGTATGGAAGTTTCGTCATTTTTGGAGCTTAGAAGTTTGAAAAATATTTACTTATAGGTTTTTGATTAGGTATAAATAAATATGACCTTCAAAGTTTGTATAAATTTTAGCCATAAGATGGCCAAAGGGGATCAAAGTTTGTATGGAAATTGTTTATGTGTGCCCAAAGTCACTATTTGACGAAGTAGCGGGCACAGCTAGTTCAAAATATCGGGTGGACTGAAGCTGGTCTTTATTAAAGGATAATCGAACAATTAAGAAGCTACCTCGGTTAACTGAAGCTTAATAGCGAGGTATATAAAAAAATTTAGTCAAAAACATCAAAACAACTGTTAAAAATGTTACCTGTTAGTGAAATCTGGTCTTAGCAGTTAACATTTAGATTAGCGGGGTCTATCGATTAAAGAACTTAACACTTTCATTGCCAACAACGCACATTACTCGAGAGCCTTACTGGGCCGCTTGTTGTTCTAGACAAAAAATGATCATCATCTGTAACCCCACTTCACCCACTGCTGGGTGGGTTACACTGGTCCAAACTTTAGAAAGTTTGGAGACAACAAACACTTGAGCTAAAACGAGACCCTAAATTTTAATTAGTCAATTATCTTTCAGAATCATCGCAACGTATTTGAGGAGTACCCTCAATGTTGTTGTTTACACACCACGCTTTGTCTTCACAATCAGTATGCAACGCGGCCGACATTTGTGATATAAAGCAAGGGCACCGCACTTCTACAGCAAGCAAACAATAATTTAGAAAACAAGTCAAAGTACCTACAGTAGGTACAACATTCTGCCGATGTTCGGTGAGTCGTACCGGCGGAGTCACCTTGGCTAAATGTTAATGAGAACTCTGTCGGCCACATAAAAAATCATTACTTACAAGTTTTAAAATGTTCATCGGTATCAGAGATATTTAAATTCGCACGTTATACATACACCGCATCACTCTTTTCGAAAGATTGGATGGATGTTTGTTATTTATTAAAAGTACTCAACGGACTGCGCTGTAATTTGCCGAGATAAGTCTAGGAACATCACATACTTTTCCCATAAATCAGTTCGAATTGGATAGAAGTAACCATAGAAACAAACCGTGTAGATCCGCGGGTTGTAAATAGTTTAATTAATTTACAATTTTTGCATCAATATGTAAAATAAAGTGTTTATTCTGTGTCATACAAGTGAAGTGACCTAAGTAACATTTGCTACGTCACAGTTAGCAAGCGATTTTAGTGTTATCAGTAACTTAAATTCCGTTAACGTTGTGATAAAACATGAAATCACGAAGACTTGTATTCTGTACCCAGAGGCAAGGTTTACTTAGAATAAGCAATATCATATTATGCGGTAATCTTGTCTATATAGATTAAACTAGGTAGATGCGGCCCGCGGCTTCGCCCGCATGGAAATTTATTTGTTAAATTTCAGAAATTTATTGCACGCCTCCTAGGGCTTGTGTCGTAAAAATAAAAAGTACGTGTTTAAATAAGTAAGTGTTTACTTTACTATGTGTTATTCTGGTTCCTAAAATATCTAAGGACCAAATTTCATTGAAATAACTTAAGTAGTTACGGAGATCACTTCTAACAAACATTCACACAGACTTTCCCATTTATTATAATAGTAAGATTCGCTGAAATTCCACGCACATTGTACACATCTACGGATTGGTAGGTAAGAAATCAGACTCTACTAGAATAATAAACAATATCATCCGTGGTTATTTCAAATAATGATGGTCAATCCACACAGCATCATCAAACCCCAAGCTAAGCTGAGCTTCTAGTATGTGTACTAGATGACTGATATACTTAATACAATACATACCTACCAACACAGATATTTCTTAGAAATAGAAAAAAATCATAACCCCTGGTCAAAGATTGCAGATCATACAAATATTTTCCCAAGGCGGGAATCGAACCCGCAACATCCTAAGTCACAAACGGACCTTCGCCAACCGCGCACATCGGTCGTACCTACTATACCTATAGTCCTACGTGTTGCCGCCCACTGCACACATCTTGGCAACAGAATTCCAAGGGTATTCAGTTGATTCCACTTATTACATTCAGTAAAATTACAATCGTACTTTGGAAAATAGAATTTAAAAATGTATGTCTCATTTCCCTTAGCTTGGTCTGAAACGGTACTGGCCAGATAAAGACTCCGTTTTATTATCAGAAACTGGCTTGTTTCCTGTCGAAAGTTACTTAAAATAATGAAGCCACGTATTTATACATTTTCTGTTTAATTAAAAGAACGTAGATTTGTACTTTCTACTTCTAATTAAATACAGAAAACCTATAAGTGCGGATTGTCTAGAATAAATTATAACTAAAAATATAATTGGAAAAAACAAAGTTTTTGTTTTTTCCATGTTAAGTTTTATGGCAGCGTTATGTTTTATGGCCGCATGTCTGTTTGCAACCATGGAGTTTTATAAAAAATCATCATAAATTTTAATAACCGATCTCTTAAAATTATTTGTACTTAAGTACTTTTCCAATAGTCATGAAAGAAATAAATAATTAGAAGGAAAAAATAATTAGAATTGTATGTATTTTCCCAGTTCTAATGGTAAGGTAACAGAGTAAAGTTTTATAATGCTCGTAACAATGCATTAATACATATGTATTGAATTGAGTCTACATTAAACGTATGCACGGTTTCACTGATCTTTATGGCGCAGTATGCACTTGTAAATACCGTGTGGGTATCACTACATAGTATAAAACAAATTCGCTTTCTCTGTCCCTATATCCCTATGTCCCTTTGTACGCTTAAATCTTTAAAACTACGCAACGGATTTTGATGCGGTTCTTTAATAGATAGAGTGATTCAAGAGGAAGGTTTATTTATACGTATAATAAAACCGTGCGAAGCCGGGGGCGGGTCGCTAGTGTATAATACATAGTGTGGCCCCGTACTTAGGGTACTGTATAGTTATTCCGTGACTAGGTGTTTTTGTTTGGTTCATTGACCAGCCGCATGTATCATCGCGGTACGCAAACAGCACATTCGATAACTCCCGATTGTATCGCTCCAGGCTACGAGAATGTCACTGACACCGACACTTTGACATATTTTTAGGGTTCCGTACCCGAAGGCTAAAACGGGACCCTATTTCTAAGACTCCGCCTGTCACCAGATTACTTCTTAAACCATGATAGTTGAACTTGCAATTTTCACAGATGATGTAGTATTTATGTTGCCGCCGTTATAACATCAAATACTAAAAAACAGAAAAATATATATTTTTGTAGACAATGGTAGTACGGAACCTTTCGTGCGCGAGTCGACTCGCACTTGGCCTGTTTATTAATTTATTATTGGATGCGCCCCGTGGCATCGCCCGCATGGAAATTTGTTTGTCAAATTTCAGAAATCTATTGCAACTAATGCAAGCCTCCTAGGGGTAGTTTCGTAAAAATAAAAAATATGTGTGTTGTAGTTTATTTATACCGAGTTTTGCGTGAATCAAACCAAGGAATAATAATTTTTATAAACTTTTATCTTTAACTTTTACCACCCTATTTAACCCCCTCAGAGGTAAAAAATTCCAAATTTTGTGTTATTCTAGGTCCTAAACTATCTACAAACCAAATTTCATTTAAATAACTAAAGTAGCTACGGAGATTACTTATAACAAACATTCACACAGACTTTCCCATTTATTATAATAGTAAGATGTTCAGAAATCGAATCTAACTTTGGAGCGTTCACGTTAGCTTCAAATAAATTGCACAACTGAAATAAGCACTAAAGAGCCTAGCTTCTGTCGACGACTTCGCATGCTTCCGATAGAAAGTAACCTTATTTCGCGCAAAATTTTATCATAATCTGTTCCTAAACAAGTTTTTGACTCTCGTTTTGCTAAGGTTGATCTTATAGTATCCTGTCCTATTAATATTATAAGTGCGAATGTTTGTAAGTATGGATGTTTGTTACTCTTTCACGCAAAAACTACTGAACGGATCTGGATGAAATTTGGCACAGAGATAGATTATAGTCTGGAATAACACATAGGCTATCCCGAAATTCCCACGGGAACAGGAATTACGTGGGTGAAACTGCGGGGCGCTGCTAGTTTTTATAATGCGATATTACTTAATTAAAATTTGAAATAACAATTTGAATAAAACAATTTGAATAACATGGCAAACATTAAAAGATGTTCATATGTTTTGGAGATCTTTAAGTCCTTAACAAACTTTTTCTTTGATACTCCTCGAGCCTTTAAAATAGTCCAAGAGTCAAAATAAAGCGGTTTGACTTTTGATGAAATTAAATAGACAAATGATAAAATGCATAACCTGCCTCCTTATCAGACAGGTAAAAACTGATGACAAACAATAAAATTATAACCTTTTTTGAAAAGAGAAGGTAGTCTCGATCAGGGAGTATCCCTTTCCCTACGAATGATCCCATTAACACAAGGGCACCCCGCTAGACTGCGTCAGCAATATTGATCGCAATACTGAGCCGGCTCGAGCCACCTCCTCAACTAGGTACCTTACGTACGAATACGTACCTACTTTAAAACGAATATCAGTTACAACTTATGTATTTTTTAGTTATGTATTGTTTGGTATGGTTTGGTTATGTATTTTTTGCTAAGGTTGGCGAAAACGAAAGTACAGTGATTAGGCGGTTTGAGTTTGAGAAAAGAAGCGATACGCTATTTTCGATAGTTTAGGGCGTTCGATTTCATCGCGCGTTAGTTATTAAAAAATAGATATAGGTACCTAACTATTAAGTATTGAAAATTTAGATTTCGCTGCAAAACGTAAAACGATTCACCAATAATGCAAGCGAATATGTAAAACTTTAGGCCAAGCAAAGCGATTGTTGTCTAGAGTATAATACCTACTAATATAACAAATGCGAAAGTAATGTCTGTTACGCTTTTTCACATATAAACTACTGAACCGATTTAAATGAAATTTGGTACAAATATAGTTCAGACCCCTTATTAATGCAAAAAAAGGTCGTAAGGGGTTAAAATAGGGGATGAAAGTATGTATGGAAATTTCGTCATTTTTGTAGCTAGAAGCTTGAAACTTATATTTTAGACTTTTGGTTAGATATAAATAAAAGATTTTTTAAAATTATACCCTTAAGGGGTGGGGTATACAATAAATATAGGGGATGAGGGTTTGTATAGAAATATATAAGGTTTATATGACTGCCCAAAGTCACTATTCTTCATTATTATTTAGAAGAAGTCGCGTGCACAGCTAGTAGACATTAGACAATAATTACAACGCAACGTCATACATTGCGTAAATTATTGAGGTTGAAGAAATGAAATTCAAATATCTTACGCATTGAATGACGATGTGACGTAATATTTTTCTATTCTACCATACACAACAATGCCCACACTTGGCCGTAAACAACAGTCGTGAAATAAGAAAAAAGCTTTAAGAGCTTTAGTATTCCACCTTAGTACAAAGTATACCGAGCTATTTAGGAGGGTGATAAAATAGTATCAGATTTCCAGTTAGCTACGGCTACGGTGCACTGTACAGCGTAAATAAAGCACAAGCAGCCTTATGCACCGAGAGGGTATTCGGTACCGTTAGCCGTACGGCGGTGTACTCCGACATAATTTCGCTCGGTGCAAATCGCGATGCATCTAACTCCTCACACAAATAAACCGATACTCGGCTTTGCATCCAACGCTACTTGAATAGAGAGTTGAACAGAATGGTTAATAAGCAATCGCAATCGGTCTGGGTGTGAACCGAATTCATTGATTTAGGTTGTACGTTATTTGGAAAGCTAGGTTCTGATTGGTATCATTTTTATCAGTTTGGTTAAGAAAATAGGTAAAACTAGCATCGCCGCGTGGTTTCACCAGCAGTAATTACCGTTCCCGTGGGAATTCCGGGATAAAATATAGCCTATGTGTTATTTCAGACATCTATCTCTGCCAAATTTCATACATATTCGTTCAGTAGTTTTTGCGTGAAAGAAGTAACAAACATAAAAGTAGACATAAATATACTACCTACTTGAAGAGAGCGTACAAAGCCGCCGGCAGAACCTAGTAATGATATACGAACTAAGTTATTTTTTTTATTTACAAATCTCTGAACCGTGTTCGGATTTTGGCTTGTGGTAATTTGTTTTGTACGCAATTCGGCATTTTGCGGAATAAAACGCGACACATAATTTAATTTATGGCTTTTTTATATAATTTAACTCTTAATAGGCCTGCTAAGTATGCATGTGGTATGCATTTAGAAAGGGAGTTTAGTCAAATACGAGAAATACAAAATAGAGAGCACAATGCAAATGAGACTGTTTTTAATATTTTTTAAATTACATAATATGGTTTTAACACTAAAGTAATAATTAAGAGGATATTTACTTATCATGAGAGCATTAACTTTTAAAAGTTAATGCTCTCATAGCTGACGACACTCCATTTCTTATCTACAATATACACCTACAGGTGTTCATGGTAAGTACCTATCACTTTATTAACGACAGCGTCTTCTGTTCACAACAGTTGACATAATGCTGAGCCTAGACCCATTTGCTACTGCAGCACGCTGAGTGGCACAATACCAGTCCAACCAGTCCATCGGCATCAGACTGGGCAGTAGCGTGCTCAGTGGTGACCAGAGACAAGGTAAACTGGGCCATCAACACTTTCAAACCTTATAAGTCGCCAGGTGTGGATGGAATCTTCCCTGGCCTTCTTCTTTGGGGAGAGGCGCACATTGGTGAGGCGTTGACGGCTATATTCAGGGCCTGTATAGCCCTCCGCTACGTACCGCTCATGTGGAGAGAGGTGAGAGTCCTATTCATACCTAAACCAGGAAAAAGCGACTACACTGCACCAAAGTCCTATAGGCCGATCAGTCTCACTTCATTCTTACTCAAGACTCTAGAGAGACTATGCGATCGACATATAAGAGACAACATTCTAACAGTAAAGCCACTACACCCACAACAACACGCCTACAGCTCAGGCAAATCAACAGAATCTGCGTTACACACAGTAGTTAGCAGACTAGAACAAGACATATCTAACAAATCTCTTTGTCTCGCGGCCTTCATTGACATTGAAGGGGCCTTCGACAAAACACATTTTAAAGACATCAACGCAGCCCTACAGAAGCACCTATCATTAGCATGCTCAAACTGAGAGCAGTACGAATCGACGTGCAGGGGGGTCCCAGAGGAGTGGTGTCAAGAGGATGTCCTCAGGGCGGCGTCTTGTCACCGCTCCTGTGGAACCTCGTAGCAAATGATCTAATACCAAGCTCAATGCCCAACGCTTCTTCACGGTAGGCTATGCGGACGACCTTGCGATACTCATATCGGGACACTTTGCCAGTGTGGCGTGTAACATTATGAACAACGCACTAAAAGTCGTCGAAAACTGGTGCAAAGACTATGGACTGACCGTGAATCCAACTAAGACAGAACTAGTCATGTTCACCAACAAGCGCAAATTAGGAAACTATGAACTTCCTTTCCTATTTGATACACAGCTAACACTATCCAATGAAGTTAAATACTTAGGTGTAACTCTGGATAGTAAACTTAACTGGGCAACACATTTAGAAAACAAGATAAAGAAAGCCACCATCTCTTTTTGGCAGTGCCGCCGTATGCTAGGTAAAACATGGGGTCTTAACCCAAAGATTACCCTATGGCTCTACAATACAGTAATCCGACCATCACTAACATACGGCGCACTAGTCTGGTGGCCGAGAACAAACCAAAGCACTACCATAAACAAATTACAAAAGTTCCAGAGACTGGCATGTGTAGCGATAACAGGGTGTATGAGAACTGCCCCAACGGCAGCACTCGAAGCCCTGATAGACCTAACACCACTGCACCTACACGTGCAACAAGAGGCAGCCGCAGCTGCTTACAGACTCTGGGCTTCACGTCTATGGGAACAAAACACGACAGCACACCACACCACTATCATCGAGGAGTATGCGAGGAGCAATCCTATGCTACTCTCAATTTATGATAGGGTACCCAAAAAACACCTTCACTCAAAAAGCTTCACTGTACAAATGCAAGAAGAGCCAAGTGATAGCTCGAACATACATGAAGTGAGAATTTACACAGACGGCTCCAAAATGAAAACAGGTACCGGGGCGGGAACTTTCTCCGACGACTTAAACATTCACAAAACAACAGCACTGGGTGCCCACAACTCTATCTTCCAAGCGGAATGTGTGGGTATAATTCAGGCTGCGACTGCAGTGCTACAAAGAAAGGTAACTGATCAAAATATCAGGATTATCTCAGATAGTGCTGCAGTGCTACAGGCATTGAACAAGAGAGAACATAACTCGGGACTCACCATACAATGCTACCATCTGCTGGAACAGGTAAGTAAGTCCAATAGAGTTACCCTGCAATGGATAAAAGGACACAGCGGATCTAGAGGAAACGATGAAGCTGATGCTCTGGCAAGGAGAGGATCGGAGTGGCAACTGGAAGGGCCAGAACCGATAATCCCCCTACCATTCAGTCAAATTCGTACCTGGATCCGACAACGAACCGCCAAACAACACCAAGACTACTGGGCAAGTATTTCGGAATGTAGGCAGTCGAAGGAGGCCTTCCCGGTTTTAAACCCGAGATTCTCCCGAAAACTCCTAAATCTGAAGCGCCATAAACTTCGACAAATCGTAGGTATTGTCACAGGTCACTGCACACTTAACAAACACCTATTTAAATTAGGCATCACGGACAGCCCCCTATGTAGAGGGTGCATGAATGCAGAGGAGACGGCAGCGCATGTGCTTGTAGAGTGCGATAGCATAGCGTCTCAAAGACAGCTTTACCTCGGGACACCGAGGACGCCTAGGGAAGCATGCACCGGCGTCAGCGAGCTGCTGGCTTTCCTGGAGGATATCGGGTGGTTAGACTAGCAGCCCCCCACCCGACACGCAAAAAGGGCCCATCTGCGGCCTAGTTGCGGAAACCAGTCCAGAAACAAGTAAGTAACAAGTAACAAGTAACAAGTAGTACTGCAGCACGCATTAATAGTTTAGGTACTTATTTTCATTTCTATTTTTTAGTTCAATCAGATTAAAATTCCACTATTTTGTGGCTTCTGCTATTAGTGAGAGATTTTTATTCTATAGCCATAAAATTAAAGGTCTATTCATTTGCTTAACTTCTACAATACCTTAGTCTAGTCTACAGTACCGTATAGTGTAACATGTCCAGCATTTTTTTTCATTTGTAAAAATTACAACAATAATTAGTTAACCACAATCAAATGACTTTCTGATTTTGTTTGAGGAAAATAATGACAAATTGTGATAGCTGGGAACTGCACTGACATTTTATAGTATTTAAAGTGTTTATTCTCCGCACTTGGATCTAGACAGAAACTCTAATAAGATTTTCAATGCTGCATTAAACTTTCATGAGTCTTGCCAATTGAAGCTACAATCTAACAAATGCAAATGTAATATACATTGTATTTTGATGAAGTGAGGTTTGTTAATATGGATCACAGAGATAATGTCACAACTATCAGTCCAATACTACAATTCTTTCATAGATAGAAATCTAAATATTTTCTGAGCGCTATTAGGGGCTCCATTGATATGTTACATGAATAAGACATTGTAGGTCTGACCAACATGTCAATGGAGCTCTGGCAAAGGCATCATAAGCATGTTCCTAGTTGGTTCATGAGCTAATATTATTTTTATAAATACTGCTAAATTGACTAATTCACACTACTTTTAAATCTTACAATGTAATGAGCCATTTGGCAGATTTGCGTCAAACGTGATGCAGAGTCATCTTACAAGAAAATGAAGTTGACTCTGTAATGAAGTGTGTGAAGTGAAGTATTATAATCAAAACTGAATCCTGTTGTGGTGCTACAACTAAAGTAACAAGTATAATAGTGACAGGTAAGCAATTATAATAGGAGTGTTGGGAAACCATCCACTCAGTTGACTGACAACATTGTAGGGGTCATAGGGACTCGATGCATGGAGACAGTTCAGGACCGACTTGTAGTATATGAGGGGAGAACTTTCTCCAGCAGGATGCATGTGGGCTGAGATGATAACAAGCATAGCTTGGTAGATAATGTTGTGTGGATAGTCCAGCATTCTAATTACAAGTATCTCACCTAAGCCTGTCCACAACGGCCTGTCGTTTGGGAGGTAAGATCATCTCCTCCATAGGCTGTAGCATGTTCGGCGGGTGCTGCGCGTGCGGGGTGGGCGCGGCGCCGGGCAGCAGGCCGCCCGCGCCGCCGCTTCCCACCAGGTGCTCCACGGTGACGGACCCTCACCGACCCTTCATGTTCACCCGCTAACACACACACTCAACTAATGCACCGCACGTAACACAACAACGTCAGAAAGTAACTACAACAAGTCCTGTATCTCGATATAAACATTTTGCCACTTTGCAAGTCGGAATTGCGATAACAGAACGTTTCAAAATCTCACGAATCGACGAGAAAATGATGAAAAATGTTTTGATACAAATCCTTCAATGACGGTCATGGAATAACTTTGTTTTCACATACATATTTATATCGTATTCACTTCCTATGATCAAGTTTCACGATTATCATAAATTTGATTCACTGGATAAGATTTCCTGTCCAATGTTGTTTCAATTTCTAACAGTCCACCGACGGCATACGAACATCGTTACCCAAACACCAACACTTGACTGCGCCTGCCACTGCCCAAATTCCAAATAAAAAAATAAACTGTCATGTCGATGATGTGATATACATCATCGACATGACAGTTTATTTCAACTGTCAACTCAAACGCTTCAAAGCCAATTTCGAAGCTTGCTTCACCAAGTGCTCCACCAGTGCTTCACCGAGAAAAAAAGAAAAAAATATTTTACTGTGATGTTCCAAGTTCAACAGTTTGTTCTTTAGCACAAGAAACTGGGATTTTTGCCAAAAATCGGTTCTTTCCGGAAGCTTTCTATGGATCCAAAAGCACTACTTATCAATGCAGCCAACCTACTAAAACCAAATGGCAGATATTTTGTGATTTATGTCAGATCAGATCTCTTGTCAACAAAACAAAACAAAAAAAGATCTAGTGTCAAGTCAAGTTCTGTGAATTCTGGATAATCAAAAACAGGCAACTTCGAATTGAAATTTTAAAAAACTTATGCTAAAACTTGCGAGAGAAGACCAAGAATCAGGCATTCTGTAGTTTTATCTTTAACATAAAGTACACTTGCTCACAATGTCCGCTTTACGCGCAAGGCTTCGCCCGATTTACTGCGCTAAGAGGTTATTATTTCAGCCTAATCTAGCATCCAAATGTGTCGCGACTACCTCCTTTGCGGCTCAGAGACAATATGGTAAGTACACTCCATTAAATAAATAGAAATAGCTACAATGAATAGACCAACAGATAGTTTTAACATGCTGCACATTAACACAGAATAATTTTCACTAAGTAGTTAAACATTATTTTATTTACATACTTACAGATTTTCCGCGAGCAACACTCGTCTTCCACCGCTCATTTAGTGCCGCTACCGAAGAGAAAGAATCTGATAAATTAAAAGATTCAGAAGAAAAACAAACAGAAAAAATAAAAGACAAACCAGATCGGTTGAAAGGCACCTCTGAAAAGAGAGAGTTTCAGGCGGAGACCCGAATGCTGCTAGATATTGTGGCAAGATCGCTTTACTCTGACAAAGAAGTAAGTTCTTCATTTGTAACATTTATTTAATGCGTCCTGGCAAGCTTAGCCTGCTTAGCTTAGTCAAGCATTGTATGTCCTGTTAGTTTTTTGTCAGCTTGTAAATTTAAGTCATTTAAAGCTAGATTACACACAGGTATGCATATAAATTAATATATACAGGATGTCCCAAAACTCAATGTCAAGCTGAAAACAGAGGACAGGTAGGTTTTCAACAACTGATTTTTGTTTTTTTCTGGTTAGTTGCGAACCTAGTTTTTTTAGTACCTTTAAAAATTAGTAATTACTATAATAACTATTGTAATTTGATTATGGTGTTTAAAACATAACATTTCACTACATAGATGTATAAGCACATAGAAAACGCTCGGAACACCTGAAATGATATTTGATTTTCCTATCCTCATTTGATTAAGGTAAGGAATATTGCTTTTAATAGTCACCACTTTCATCAAATTGATTTTACATCAAACTATTAATTATGTATAATGTTGTATTGCAGGTGTTCATCAGAGAGCTGATATCAAATGCAAGTGATGCCCTTGAAAAGTTCCGATACTTGAGTGTGAGCGGAGTGGCCGACGCCCCAAAACTGGACCAAACTGATAGGTCTCTCGAGATTCGCATTGCAACAAACAAACAAAACAGAACTATCATTATTCAGGTACTTACAACTGTTTGTATATTTGATGTAGGTACAACAAACCTATTATGACTATGAAATGAATTAAAACACCTTGTTGTGTTGTGATTTAGACGTGTATTGCAGCTAGGGAGCTTAGTAACAGAAGTGAGGGTAGGCGTAAATAAAATCCTATTGACAAAGCAACCAATTATCAATCTACCTACATAAATCCACTTTATAATAACTACAATGAAGAATAGATCAAATAGATGAAAACATGACAAAACCAGAAGTACAAATATTGTATATTAGCATCTGCCTGACTGCCCGTGGCAGAGTGGTAGTATTTATAATATTAGTAAGGATATTTGGATATTTAGGTAAATTTATCTAACTAAATCAATTTTTTTCTTTTCTTCATATTTATTTTTACTTAATATGTATCATATGTACAAATAAAACTATTATAACTAACAGATATTTAAATGTGTTCATGATATATTTTTCTGGAGCTATTCAAAACCTAAAGACCTGTTTTCTCGAAATTACAGGACTCAGGAATAGGTATGACAAAAGAAGAATTGACTGACAACCTAGGTACCATAGCCAGATCTGGATCGAAGTCATTCATAGAAGAGATTAAAAATAAAGGCAGTACTGAAGCTAGTTCTATAATTGGCCAGTTTGGTGTGGGATTCTACTCAGCGTTCATGGTTGCTGATAAAATTGATGTTTTCACTAGGAGCAGCAAAACTGGGTCTCCGGGATACAAGTGGAGTTCAGATGGGTGAGTAGTAGTTTCTTAATATTTTATTAAGTTAAATTCAGTTCATCTCTCTCTTTCTTCCTAGCTTGTTAGGATGTGTGAAGTGCCAGCTTTTTTATATACATTAAATTATTTAAATTAATGCAAATGGTTCACCAAAATACATCTCTCATTTTGATAAACTTTAGTTGGCTCCCAACTGAAATACATGATTAAAACTGTTAAATACGACATTTTAGGAATTACCTTAAGGTGATTTCGCGTCCAGGACTAAGCATAGCTCCGCTACTAGATGTCGATGATTTTCAATTTTGATGTTTTTCACTATTTTCTAATTAAATTGTGCATAATAGTTTGATGGTAATGTATTTGCCGCAAATGGTATGTTGTTTTTTATGTACCAAGCAATTTTTCAAGTGTTGAAAGCATCTATGGAGCTTGTATTTGGGAAGAGCAAAAAAGATCTTGCCTGTGTGAGTGATCGGCCGCTACGAGTCACTCACACAGGCAAACCCTATAAATTCAGTGGAACTAAAATAACTACTGTTCGAAAAATAACAGAGATAATTGGAGACGCCTTAGGACTAAATATTTTTCGGACCAATATTTCCGTTTTCGGGACATTACTAAATTACATCTAAAATTAATTCAATAAAACCACTAGTTAACGAACTAATTTTCGACTCTTGTTTTTTTTAAGAAAAAAAACAGGCTCTATTTACGTTTAAAAAAAAATTGGAGGTAATTTTCTTTTATCGTTTTGAACAATTTAAGTAAAAAGGCGCAGAGGGTAATGTTATTTACAAACTAGCTTATTAGCTAAAGAATATCTTACAAATTATAGGTAAAAAAAATACTTTTCATGCTATTTATTAATTTCGTTAAATCATTGGAATTGACAAATAAATTGAATAAGTTCACAATAGCAATCATTAATTTTAAATGTACTCACTGTGAAAGTTTTTCCAATATTATAATAAAATTACAATAAAATTCTTAGCGTAAGGAAGTCTCCACTTTTTTTGACTCTGTTCTTTGTGTACTTAGGTATTTTAGCTCCGATTTTACGACCACTTATAATAGATTAAAAGTAATACAAATTTTCACCGTATTTCAATAACTCACTTTGGACTAGCGGTTTGAACAGTCGGGTGGGTGCGACGATGTATAGTCGTACCTGGGTTCGAAACCACCGAAAATTTAATTTACTTTTTGCTTTTTGATAATAAAATATCCACAAAATTTTTATACATCCCGTTAGTACGGGCTCGAATCCCTTCAACACTACCAAAATTTTTGATTTTTATCATTTTTATTCTTTATATTTTGAACAATGTCATAGACCTAGTACAAACAAATTCATATTTGTCATAAATTACTTATTGTAAGCCTTCCTAAGTCTATTTGATTGTTATATAAAACTTTGGTAGACTGTTCTGCGTAGGTACATCCCACAAAGGGTCCTGACCTCGTTTCTAACGGTATGACAAAAATAAAAAGAAACAATTATGTACTATCAACACCAACTGATTTTTATTTTATTTTAGCTCTTACGCCAGCTAAGTTCAGGCATTTTTACAAATCGCTCATTGAATGCAAAACGGCCACATTTCAAAAAATTTAGAAAATGGTTTTATTTCTGATATATTTTCTTTTGAGAACATTTCATAAAGCTAGTTTAATTTAAATATTTATTTCTTTTTATTGGGATAATTATCTTAACTTTGCTTCAAAATTTTAATGCAAAATGGGCTTTTGTAGTTTTTATCAAGTTGGGTGATAGCTATAACAGCGACCATTATTTTAAAAAATAGAGCAAAAAATTACGAAAACAATGATGTTTTAATATTAAAAAAGAAAAACTTTAACTTTTCAAAAAAATCATGTTCAAAATTTTGTTTTGGCTCTCTGTAAAAAGTTACGATTAGTCCAATAAAAAAAATATTTAAATAATTCCGGACAGTCCACACAGCATCATCTAGCCCCAAGGTGAGCAAAGCTCGTATTATGGGTACTAGTTGACTGATAAACTTAATACAATACATTACATAGATAGATATTTTTTTTATAAATACATAGAAAACACCCAGACCAACGGAACAATTTCATGTTCAATTTCTGTAGATCGTACACAATTTTTTCCGACACGGGAATCGAACCCACAACCGGTCGCAGGCGGACCTTCGCCCACTGCGCCACATCGGTCGTCGCTGATGAATGATCGAAATGCTTTGCATACAATCTGACACGTCTGATGCTGGGGCCACACTACCGTGATATGCCGATAATTATTTTTATTATAACTTATACAACAACTAGGTGTAACCACGATTTATGGCCATAATTTTACAATGCCAATCAATATGGCAAATGGCGGTAGACAATAGCTCCGGCGGCGGTCTTCTTTCGCACATCAAAGAAGATTACCGCAGTAATTAATGCGTTTGTGGCCACTACCGTTTGTCCAGTGTGCAATATGAGCTCACCGGCGACGCACGTGATATTTTTACCGCCTTATTTATTGACATATCTAGGTAAACTCTAGTGTAACCACACCAGGTCATGCAGTAATTTAAACGGTAATTTAATGTCATAATTATTGCGGTAACAGCCCGGTAGGCGGTAAGGTAGTGTGGCCCCAGCGTAAAACTCTCTAAACTGGTATCTATAAGCAAACATTTTATCTGTTTACATAGTGTCATTTATTGTTGTCATGGAAACGGAACGTAGGCTTCCTAGATCTTATTTGACATGCAGCAAAAATAGATAGGAATAAATACTTGGACGATGGAAAAACCCTTTGAGAACGGTAGACTATGGTATTATAAGATGATTCTTTAGATAGCACACAGATGGCGATTCCGTCGCCGCCATCACACTCACATGTTCAAGTAAGCGGGCGTACGACACTATCCGTGTTCACTCACGCATTGATAGAAATGGCCTAAAATGTTTCACGTTATTTCTAATTATTCCGAGTGTTTTCATGAATCAAACACAATTTGCCGCAAATAATGACGAATAACAAAGCCAAAAACAGTTATTTATTTGTTAAATTATGTCCACATCGCTCATATTTGGGAAAATACAAACGTATAGAAATCGAACAACCTTAATTAATCTCATCAACTTTTTTCCATCCCCTTGGTTGTTTTCTACTGACATGACACCTATAAAGAAGTAAAGCTGGAAACACGCTATAAACTCGCTACGCTGCGAGATCGCTTTTAGCGATAAGGCGACCCTTTATACGTCGTAGTCTTACTATGCAGTATTTTTATGTGTCTTTCTTTGTGTGGTAGATTTAAGTATAATAAAGAGTTTTCTATTCTATTCTACGCGACCCGAAAACATCCATCGCGTTTCGTCTGGTCGCGTGGCGTTTCAAGTGTGTGGAGCCATAGTTTTCAGTCATTCATTTTTTTTATAATTTGTATCTTATTATCACAGCATTAAATAATTATAAATATTTCAGGTCAGGAGTTTATGAAATTCAAGAAGCAGAAGGGGTGGCTGTTGGAACAAAAATTGTAATTTATTTGAAGCCTGAATGCAGAGAATTTGCAGATGATAACACGGTTGAAAGTATGTAAAGAGTATATAAAACAGTTCACACATCATATAGCTAGTGCATAGTCCCTATTTTGTTAGGGACTATGCTAAGCAAAATTTGTGTTAGGAATGGTGGATAACTGATATTATATACTAAAAGTACATACATAGATAATGTTGATGAATTTGCGAATTAATTTAAATTTTCAGCAGCCGTTTGTAGCAATAGTCTTATTTTGTTTTCAGATATCATTACAAAGTACAGCAACTTTATTGGAAGTCCCATCTACTTGAATGACGTACAAGTCAATTCTATTAAGGTATGTTTAAAGATTTTTTAAAGTTTGTGTACGTAATCTATACTTATAATAAAACTGTAACAGGTCCAATTCTGTACATTGAAGATATTTTGAAAATTTTTTTTGGAGAGCACTCTTTTATCGATACTCAAGCCAAAACTGTAATTTTTTTCATTCATGTCTGTCTGTCTGTCTGTCTGTCTGTCTGTCTGTCTGTCTGTCTGTCTGTATCGTAAACGCGCATCACGCCGAAACTACTTGATGGATTTAAATGAAACTCGGCATGATTATAGGTCATACTACGAGGAAGGACATAGGATACTTTTTATCCCGGAATTCAGTAAGGTTCCCATGGGAGAGGGTATGAAAGTAAAATTCCTTTACCGCGCATGACGCCGAAACTGCTGAATGAGTTGGAATGAAACTCGGGACGATTTGAGTTCATACTACAAGGAAGGACATGGGATACTTTTTATCCCGGAATTCGGTAAGGTTCCCCTGGGAGAGAGGGTGAAAGAAAAATTCTTTAACCACGCATCACGACGGAAGTGAATGAATTCGACGATTGGACATGGGATACATTTTATCCCGGAATTCAGTTTGGTTTCCCTGGGCTATACGGGTTTTCAAAAATTTCTCACAGCATTTGAACGACGCGCGCGCGTCGTTCAGATGCTGTGAGAAATTTTTGAAAACTCGTATAGCCCAGGGGAACCAAACTGATTGAACTGATAAAAAAGTTTGTAAGTATGAATGGATCGATGGATGGATAGATTGATAGATGGATGGATGTTTGTTACTCTTTCACGCAAAAACTGCTGAGGATGAAATTTGGCACAGAGATAGATTATAAGCTGGAATAACACATAGGCATAGGTTTTTTATCCCGAAAATCCCACGGTAAAGGGAATTACGCAAGTAAAATCGCGAGTACTCGAAATACTAATCATGCGCAGACGAAGTCGCGGGCACCAGCTAGTTAATAAATAAATATGTTGGACAATCCACACAGCACTATCTAGCCCCAAAGTAAGCTACTCAAAGCTTGTGTTATTATGGGTACTAGATAACTGATATCACTACATAGTCTATACTTATAATAAAACTGTAACAGGTCCAATTCTGTACATTGAAGATATTTCGAAAAGTTTTTTGGAGGGCACTCTATAATCGATACTCAAAGCAAAACTGTAATTTTTTTCATTCATGTCTGTCTGTCTGTCTGTCTGTCTGTCTGTCTGTCTGTATCGTAAACGCGCATCACGCCGAAACTACTTGATGGATTTAAATGAAACTCGGCATGATTATAGGTCATACTATGAGGAAGGACATAGGATACTTTTTATCCCGGATTTCAGTAAGGTTCCCATGGGAGAGGGTATGAAAGTAAAATTCCTTTACCGCGCATCACGCCGAAACTGCTGAATGAGTTGGAATGAAACTCGGGACGATTTGAGTTCATACTACAAGGAAGGACATGACATACTTTTTATCCCGGAATTCGGTAAGGTTCCCCTGGGAGAGAGGGTGAAAGAAAAATTCTTAAACCCCGCATCACGACGGAAGTGAATGAATTCGAATGGAACTCGGGACGATTGGACATGGGATACCTTTTATCCCGGAATTCAGTTTGGTTCCCCTGGGCTATACGGGTTTTCAAAAATTTCTCACAGCATTTGAACGACGCGCGCGCATCGTTCAGATGCTGTGAGAAATTTTTGAAAACCCGTATAGCCCAGGGGAACCAAGCTGAATTAAACTGATAAACGCGAAAGTTTGTAAGTATGAATGGATAGATTGATAGATGGATGGATGTTTGTTACTCTTTCACGCAAAAACTGCTGAACGGATCTGTATGAAATTTAGCACAGAGATAGATTATAAGCTGGAATAACACATAGGCTTATTTTATCCCGAAAATCTCACGGGAAAGGGAATTACGCAAGTAAAATCGCGAGTACTCGAAATACTAATCATGCGCAGACGAAGTCGCGGGTACCAGCTAGTATAAAATAAAGTCACTTTCTCTGTCCCTATGTCATTATGTCCCTTTGAACGCTTAAATCTTTAAAACTACGCAACGGAATTTGATGCGGTTTTTTTTTAATAGATCAAGAGGAAGGTTTATACGTATAATAAAATCGTGCGAAGCCGGGGCGGGTCGCTAGTATTTAATAAATTATAGATAGATAGATATTTTGTATTATACATAAAAACACCCAGACCAACTGAACAAATTTCTGCAGATCATACACAAATTTATTCCAAGGCGGGAATCGAACCTGCAATCTCTTGCGTCGCAGGCGGACCTTCGCCCACCGCGCCATCGGTCGTCGGAGTGTGATTAATTCCTGTAATAATTTTAACATTTCTTTAATATTTCAGCCCCTTTGGCTTATGGACCCTAAAGAGGTATCAAAAGAAGATCATATTGAGTTTTACAAATTTATAAGCAATGCTTATGACAAGCCAAGGTTTACGTTGCATTACAAAACAGACGTCCCACTCTCAATAAGATCGATCATCTATGTACCCGAAGGCAAGCCAGGACTCTTTGAAATATCCCGGGACACCAAAGAGGTCGGCGTAGCTTTGTATTCAAGAAAGATCTTGATTAAAAACAAAGCTGATAATCTTTTGCCCAAGTGGATGAGATTTGTTAAAGGTAATAATTTATTAACTTAAATGCTTAATTCTGTTTAATATTTAGTTTTAATTATTTATATTCCTATTCTTTTTTTAACGTTCTCTGCTTACTCTCTGTATGCACATAATTTGTGAAAGAATTAAGTTGAAAACCCATATCATTTGTGATTATTTTATGTTTTGTGCATCTTAATAAAGAAAAATAATAGAATTTGGGGAATGTGCTTTAGAATGTGTCTTAAGAGTGTGCTTTAGCTGATTTGTCTAACAGCTTCATAGATCTCAGTACTTATGGGATCACAAATTCACAATGGATATAATACCTAAACTTATAATTTCGTTGAGATTTCTAAACTCTGTGGTCTATTGAAATAACTTATGCTTTATGGTTCATAGGTAATTACTAATTGTGATCAGAATTACCTGAGCATATTTATCAAAGTTCGAGTGTGGAAGTAGGTAAATATGCTCAGATTTTCCGATCACTTGTTTTGGGCGTCTCCCAAAAACTCTGTTTCGCTCCTACATAAGCGAAATCCTATTTTAATTCTTTGCTCACAAATGGCTGCAATTTTAAGCTGCATAATATAATTTAAATCCTTCAGGATATAATGATGATGTAGAACAACAAGCGGTACCTAAGATTATTTAAATGTTTTTCAGGTGTTGTTGATTCTGAAGACATTCCATTAAATTTAAGTAGAGAGTTACTGCAAAACAGTGCTTTAATTACGTGAGTATAGACAAATTATATGTTAAGCCTAAATAGAATTAAAATATTATATTAAATTATCAACTAGTAATACTGCTACCTAGATTATCTATTGGTACGTACCTAGATTATCTTTCTTGAACTGTGTTCTGAATTCCGTTTCTTCATTTTATCTTTCTTTTCTATTTCTATCTTAATACTTTAATTTACATTTTGCTTCAATATTTTCAGTAAACTTAAAACAGTGCTGACAAACAGATTTATGAAGTTCATGGTAGAGATGGCAAGCAAAGACCCCGTTGAGTATAATCTATTCTACAAAGAATACTCACTCTTCATGAAGGAAGGAATTGTTACCTGCCAAAATGCAGCTGAAAGGGTAATATATTAGATAAAAAACCTACTTTACTATCGCTAATAAACTGTAATACAATACTATGCTTTATAAAAACATAGTTTCTACCTGCCTCTTCGCACGTCTTGTTTCTATGGAAACGTTAATAGGTTACTTATAATAACCCGCATTGTAACTGAGTTAAATGATAATTGAAGTTAGTTCAATATTTTTGTGCTTATTTTGTAAGCCTAAAGAAATGAGGGTTATGAATTTCTGATAAATATAACTTACCTGTATGTGAAATTTCAGCCCAATTCATAAAATATTTTTTGATGTGTAAGTAATTATAATGCTATGTCCAGCAGTGGACTAATATAGGTTGATGATGATGATGATGAAGTAATTATAAAACATATCCATCGAATCTTCCGCATATACATGTAAGATAATCCATGTAAGAGTATGATATTATATAATTGTTTATATTTCAGGAGCAAATAGCTAAACTGTTGCGCTTTGAGTCGTCAAAACTTGAAAGTGGACAGAAAACTTCTCTCGATGATTACAATGCTCGTCAAAATAATGATCACAGAAATATCTACTATTTAGCTGCACCCAGGTAATTATCCAACTCCCCCGCAGCTGGTACCAGAAACATCCTAGAAAAAGATCTTGTTTAGGCTAGAATAGTGAACATAATACGTAAATCATATTAGTTTAAGTAAGTAATTAATTCATTCTGTCTCAGTACAGAGATACTTTTTCGCAGAACAATGGAGGTTTCCATTAAATTTTCTTTCGCAACTGAACAAAAGTTCTACGGTCGGTCTGCAAATATCCTACTAATATTATAAACGCGAAAGTTTGTAAATATTGATGGATGTTTGTTACTCTTTCACTTAAAAACTTTTGAACGGATCTGGGTGAAATTTGGCCCAGAGATAGATTATAGTCTGGAATAACATATATGCTACTTTTTATCCCGGAATTCCCACAGGAAAGGGAATATGATATAATATAATAATATATTCTATGTAGGTATTTTGTGGGTTTAATGTATGAGTTTAGATATTTGACGCATTCTATGTCCCTATGTCTTCTCTAAACTAGTTATAGCTGACTAGGCTAAATATGCTAAGCCTGGGGAGATCGATGAACTGAACTTCGATTGTACTACTGGTAATCTATTGGATTGATCTGATAATTGATTTCAAGTTAGACAGTAAGGCAGCTGGTTAATATAAAAACGTAGCATAATATTTTTATCCATTTCATGTTCAGCCGAGAACTAGCTCAAACATCGCCATACTTCGAATCACTCAAAAAGCGAGACGTGGAAGTCCTGTTCTGCTATGAGCCATACGACGAGTTGGTTCTGTTGGAACTGAAGGAGTTCGGCGGGAGGACGCTGACCTCGGTCGAGAACGACTTGGAAAAGGACGAGCCTGACAGTTCCACTATCATCGGTTTGTATACAATATATTATTTCCTCCTGATTTATTTATTACTAGCGACCCGCCCCGGTTTTATTATACGTACTTATAAACCTTCCTCATGAATAACTCTATATATTAAAAAAAACCGCATCAAAATCCACTGCGTAGTTTTAAAGATTTATTTATTTATTTATTTATTTATTTATTTATTTTTCACAAAACATAGTACTCTATCTTGACAGGCACACCCAATGCAATAGAGCACCCACACAATTCTTAAAACCAAAATCAGCTTATTTGCTTCGTTACATACAACTACTTACTAAATTACATACATTGTCCAAAATTAATATAATATATCTAAATCAAAATAAATAATGTCAAAATAAAATTATAAATATCCATCAACTTTCTCTGAGACAAATTAAATACAAAATTAAACTTTACATACAACAATTAATTCAAAATAATAATAATAATTTAGACCCTACTTGCAACAACATAAACATAAAATATCTGAATCAAAATAATGTCAAAATTAAGTAATAAATATCAATTAAATTTATATGTAGAAAAAACAGATTAAACACAAATTAAACTATACATACAAACAATTAATTAAAAATAATAAATCATAATTATCGTAAAAACTAATTGTAAAAACATAAAATATACAACAATGCCTTTTCGAATTCGCTCCGAGAACAGTAAAAGAGATCGACTCTCTCAGCGATATGATTCAGTGTGCGGATGCTGCGTGTCAGAGGTGCTTTGTGCAGCAGGTTTGTTCGCCCATTCGGTACTGCCAATAGGGCAGGACGCCTTCTTCTGTGCACAAAGTCTGCGGGCACATTTAGCCGCATTTCCTGCAAAATACCTGGATGGGCAATCCTCCCTCTCAACACCTTAAATAAATGCGTTGCCAGTGCTGCATCCCTCCTTACTTCCAGTTTGTTGTATCCAACCATGCCTATAACAAACAAGGTTGGATACATCAAAGGATAGAAGGGGTATATACCGTAGAGCTTCAGGTATAAGAACCTCGTGAACTTATTTTGTATGCGCTCTACCATTTGGCAGTACTTAGCCTCGTGCGGTGCCCATATCGCTGCATTGAATTCCAAATGGCTTCTCACCAAAGCGTCATAAAGCAATTTTATTGCTTGCAGGTTTGTGAAGCCATCTGTCTGACGGAGAACAAACCCCAGTGTTTTAAAGGCCTTCTTGCATATGTTGACCACATGTACCCGGAAATGTAGCTTGTTGTCCAGACGAACCCCCAAGTCCCTCACAGAGTCGACTCTCTTCAGCTGAGTACCCCTCATATGGTAATCGTGGTAGAGTGGTGTCTTAGCTCGACTAAAAGTTATTATAGAGCATTTGCTAACATTAAATTGGAGTTCATTTACCTTGCTCCACTCTACCACTCTGTCCACGTCCCTCTGAAGAGTTACACAGTCTTCTTCGTCCTTGATGGGTAAGAGTAGTTTGAGGTCGTCTGCAAACAACAAGCATTTGGCATTTTCTACGACGGTCGGCAGGTCGTTTATCATTATGATAAACTCTAGCGGCCCCAGATTACTCCCCTGACTCACACCGGTTAGGGTAGAGTAAGCCTTTGATCTGCATCCCGCATAGTCGACATACTGCCGCCGGTCCTTCATATAGCTCGCGAAGAACTGCAGCAGTTTAGTGGTGCAGCCGATCGTCGCCAACTTCTGAAGCAAGATGTCGTTGTCGACTAAATCGAACGCTTTTTTGAAGTCGAAGTAGGCGGCGTCGACTTGCACCCCCGCGTCGACATGCGGTAGCACAAAGGCCATGGAGTCCAGGAGGTTCGTTGAGGTGCTATGAGCTGGCCGGAACCCGTGCTGCGCGTCGGAAAGTCGTACCGAAACCTGATCTTGCATACTGCGCTGCACGGCTGATTCAAAGACCTTCGCCGCCGTCGACAGAATGGCCACTGGTCTATATTCCGTCACATCCGATCCAGAACCCTTAGGTATAGGAATAACCCTTGTAGTCTTCCATCGCTCTGGAAAATGTGACCTCTCTAGACAAGCATTGTAAATGTGTGCGAGCGGTTCTGCAAGTGACATTCGACAGTCTCTCATTATAAATGCTGGAATGCCGTCCGGACCTGCGGAGCGCTTCGGCTTGAGCCTCGTCAGCGCCGCGCGCACCTCGGCCAGCGTCAGGCGCGGCACGTGCACGCGGGCGGCGCTGGCGGGGCTCGCCATCTCCGCCGCTGCTACGTCTAGATGAGCCGGTGAGGTACCGTAAACCGAATGGAAAAACTTCGCGAATTCCTCCGCACATTCCGGTTCCGAGAGAGTTTTTCCGTTTAGTGTAATCTGTTTTCGGTTCACGGTCCCTCTTTTTGCTTTCACAAAATTCCAGAACGATTTCGGATCCTCCGCCAGATGATACTCTATTCGTTGCTGGTGCTGAGATTTCGCCTCTTCTATCATTTTCTTCACCTTTGCTCTACTTTTTGAAAATGCTACATAACTGGTTCCCCCTTGTCTGTGTTGCCTGTGGAGACGTGCCTTCATTTTAATCTCTCTTATGATATCCGCTGTGTACCAGTTGGGATACTGATACCTAGAGTTTGTTTTATGAGGGCGTTTTTTGGGAACACACTGGTCCAAAATTCCAATTAAGGTGTGGTAGAGCAAATCCAAGGCTTCCTCGGGATCTTGTATTTCATAAAGAGGGGTCCAATCCGCTGCTGCAATCGAAGAGTACAGAACCTGATAATCCGCTTTGGAAAAATTCCATTGGTGTTCGTGGTCGGGCGAGGTCGAGGGCGGCGAAGCAGAGGGCGGGGCGCGCGCGGCGGGCTGGGCGCGGCGCACCGACACCGACAGCGGCGGGTGCTGCTCGTCGCGCGGCACCAGCTCCTCGTCCGCGGGACATACCACCACCTCATCCATGTCCAGAGAGACTAACACCAAGTCCAATATTCGATCATTACAATTCTTTACCTCGTTTCTCTGAGCGAACTCGCAAAAAGCTGTCACAAATTCAAAATAATTAATGACATTATCATTACAAGAATACATATTAAAGTCACCTATAACTAAACATGAATTATATTTTGCGCACCAATTTTCTATAATTCTAAATAAAATCATATAGTCATTGTCACTACTATTTGGGGGGATGTAAACCACACTACAAAAAAATAGAAAATTATTATTTAAATGCACTGTTGCCCCTATTATTTCAAACACACAGTTGTTAATATCTACCCCCGCTAGTACGTCAACTTTCCGCAACACTACTCGCGTCGTGGCGGCTAAGAATACCCCGCCGTGTTTTCTTCCATCCGTGCGGTCGCACCTTAGTATTTGGAACCCCGGAGGAACTATCTCTGCGTCATCTATCGAGTCGTTGCAGCCCGTTTCCGTTATAGCGAAAATGTCACACCCTGAACCCTCTATGTTGTTAAAGAACCGATTTAACTTTGTTCGCAGCCCTCTCGCATTCTGATAATATATTTCTATACTACTGGTTGTTTTAGTGCCGGTTCTCTTCGCCGACACGAAAGGGCTGGTTAGGTTTGCGAGCATTGTATCTAGGCGGATAAACAATCCAAGGCTTAATTTTCGCGTTAACGGGCCAAACTTCGACGGACAGACATATTTCTTGATACGCTGCGGGAACTCCTATTTTATACGACTTGTAGTCTCCTTTAGCCGACAGTTCCGTCACTGAGCAGGTCCCCCCAGGGCACAGGTCCCGAAGGTATGTTCGGATCTCTTCAGCGCTTGACTCCATATTCCACAAGTGAATATAGCTACGGGGTTCTACGGCCTTCAGTGTTGTTACAGACGGGCCTGCGGTACCACACAACGAGGCTGGTCTCCGGCTTCTTCTTGCTTCCCCCCACTGTTGCTGGTCTTCTGGAACATGGTCTACTCTGGCATCACTCGCACCGGTACCTGTTTCCCCTGAACGGTGCTGCATCCTCTTCGTGCGGTTGTCCGTGTCAGAACGTGGTGGCGCCACTGAAGCCTGGGGATTAACTACGACCGGTTTTGATTTCTCTGCTGGTTTTCGCACTGGACGGGTCTGCTTTACTGGAGCCTGTTCTTGTGCTTTGGTCTGTTTTGGTTTATCTACTTGTTCAATGGTTAGCCCTGACTCTACCTCCCGTGCCTCGTTGGGATGATTCACCGAAACACCCCCCGCCTGCTCATATAATATCTTATGAAGTGCTTGCACCTGCTGAGAATAGCTTTCTAGTTTCACGTCGTAGCTAGTCAGTATTGTAATAGCAAGAGCAAGTTGATCTTTCAATAGAGATACCTCTTGTCTCAAACTTTGAACTTCAACCGAAAGTTGCGACGTGTCCGCTTCCTTACTAGCCGGCTCTTCGTAAGAAGAAACTGGAGAACTCTGCATTATCTTTTTAATTCTATGGGTAACATTCGGGTCGCGATTTGTACTGGTTTTCTTCCCAGCGCCGACAGGGGTCAGACTATTGTCTCCCCCTTTCTTCTGCGCGCAGCGGCATTCCGGGCAAATCCATGAACCAGGGGAGGGATTATAACCTCCAGCGCAGACCTGGTGGTACAACTTTTTGCAACTCTGCATAGTACATGCCAATCTATCCTCGGTTTCTAATATTATCGAGTTACAAGCCCCGCAACTCATACTGAAAGTACTCATATTGCCCTCTTGTGGATGGACTCTGTACTAAGCTCGCTGGGTCGATAGTAAAAAGTATAAAATTTCCACTGTGGTTCGAACCTTGGTAAGTACGACTATTTCACAATAGATGGCGCTGGCTTCACTTCTGCGTGTGGACTCGTAACTCTTCGTAACATATATTTTAAGCCCCTCGCCGCCGCTAGATGGCGCTTACTTGACCGGTAATTTTTCCGATAATTGTAGACTCGCCTTTGCTTATGGTTCGGACGTTACTTGTGTCAGTGTCACAGCTATCAGCTGTCAATTTCAAACCAAAAACAGCTGATTCAGGATTCTAGTCTCTAAAGTGAATGTTTTCCTTGTGTTATTATCCAAAATTGTACTCACTGAATTGGTGTTCAAAAGGGTGAAAGTCCGTAAAAATTTGAGTTTCAACCGCCTGTTTCCTTCTCCACCAAATATTCTGGATGATTTTGTGATGATTACAGCCTTCGGAATGCTAAAAACAAGGTAACACTCCACTGCTCGACTTCCGAATTCCTTGATGTGATGTTTTTACTTAGCAATATTCACTTTTTACTGCTCAATTTAATTTAATTATCTCGGCGCAATGACTGTTGATGTATTCGTTTCGAAGAAACCAGAGAGTATAAGATTTAAGCATTCAAAGGGACATAAGGATATAGGGACATAGGGACAGAAAAAGCGACTTTCTTTTATACTATGTAGTGATGAAAATCCACAGCTCTTAAGAATAACAATAAAAATATCTTTATACATATATTTAAGAGCCAATAACGGATTTACATTATACTAAATTTGAAATAATATAACGATGTCATCACCGAGAACGCCACAATGTTCGTACTTTATCAAAAACTAAGAAATATATTACTCAAACACAATAAGATACAAATAACACTTGAACTAGAAATATTAGCAACTATAAGGCTGCCTGTCAATTGACGCGGAGAGAGGCAACGGAGCGGAGAAACGAGGAAATATTAACCAATAGGGTTGCCATGAAATCTCCGGTCCGCTTTTACATGCAATCTTATTGGTTAATATTTCCTCGTTTCTCCGCTCCGCTAGCTCGCTCCGCTCTAATGGCCAGGCACCCTAACGTGGGTCTTTAATCTAACACTTGCTAATTATACTAATCGTATTATTCAGGGCCGTGTATAATGCACGCAAGAAGTGCGAAATTCGTCCCCCGTTCTTATTTATACTTTAAAATTATAATCGAATTAGGTAACATAACGAGTATGTATAGATGCAACCGCATCGCATCTCTTATGTCTAACATTATATAAAAAATATTTTATGTCACAAGTTATTTTTAGGAACCTATAAACAGTCAATATAAAAGATTTACATAACTACGAAAAACCTTTCTCTGGGTTATTTTTAGTTAATAATAAAAGTCTGTTCTATTATCATCATCAGCCCATATTAGTCCACTGGTGGACATAGGCCTCCCGTAATGAGCTCCATAGCGCTTTGTCTTCAGCTTGACGCATCCGCTGTTCTATTATGCATTCTACTAATTTTATTCTTAACTTGATCGTATGTTCTCCTGTTTTCCAGGAAGCGACAGTCTACAGAAGTCACAAGCTGACGAGCTCATTACATTCCTACAAAAGCAGCTGTCCGGCAGGGTATTTGAAATCCGCACAACTAGGAAACTGGACTCTCATCCATGTGTTATTATTGTACCAGAAATGGCCGCAGCGAGACATTTCGTTAGAACACAAGCAGCTAATCTCAGTGAGGAAAATAGATATTCACTGCTGCGTCCCCAACTTGAACTTAATCCAAAGTAAGTGCATTTTGATGAAGGTTCTAACAATCTTTTCTGGTCATTTAAAATTTATTTTACTAAAACATATTCCTTTATTTCTTCTTCAAATTTTTTGCGAACTTAGTAAACTTATCTTACGAATCCATTGTATTGTGGTAATTGTGTGTACTAAATTGTTGTCCACACTACCCAACGGTTAGCGGGTAGAGAATGCCATCGAGCATTATGTTCTACCATGTACACATTTTGTGCCTAATCTATTTGTGCCTAGTGAGTTTTCTATGCGTATGCGTTCTAGGCACAATAGATTTTAATAATTTGATACATTTTTGCTATAGCTCTTTTCATTGTCTTCTGAATATAAGACTTTTATCGGTAATTTCACAATTATACAAACTTAGACAACTTCTGAATAAAAAAACAGCATCTTGAAAGTACTACAAGTAAATGAACATATTTTATCTTCCAGACACCCTATCATTAAGAAACTCCACAAACTCCTCACAACAGACAAGGAACTGGCGAATATGCTGGCAGAGCAGCTATTCTCGAACGCCATGGTCACTGCTGGACTCATAATGGACCCTAGAAATCTAATTACAGGACTAAACGAACTCCTGGTTAAAGCCTTGGAAAAACATTAGTGTTAATTTATCAGTCAGGTGTTTTATTTAAATAATTATAGTACTTTTTTAATGTGTTTTAATTAGTGGTACCTATTATTGTTATGTTAAAAAAATATAATAAATTTATTGTCTTTTAAAACTGGTTGTTTACAATGTTTTAAAGTTTAAAGTGTGCATATTATGTTATCAGTAAATCAATAAATCAATATCTTTATTTCTTTAGGCTTACAAAATAAGCACTTAGACAAGTCATATTTAATACTATAGGTACATAATTATCAATTATCAGTTAAGTAAACATTGAATCTGGGGTTTCTGGATTATCTAATAATAGGAATAGAGAGACATTAAATCTCTAATAGGCCAGCCTAAAAATAGAAATCAAATCAGCCGTTTTTTCATGGACCTACTATTTTCTCCTATTAGTAGGACCACGAGGGAGACCTATTTCTGTCTTTCCTATTCTAGGGTGAATCAAAAATCTACCTCCTGTATAAGTTTCTCGTTACTCCTATGATAATAATATAGAACATTTAGTAATGTATTATTGTTTACTACCTATTTTTTATTTGAGTCTCATAACCCACTGCATTCGAAATAGTGAGACGGACGGATTAATGGATTCGGATGAACATAATATATGTATACACCATGACTCGGACTAGAACATATGGCTAATTTTTACCCCCAGGATAATCATATCTATTCAATTTGTTTCTCTGCAGGGAAGACAAGTTATTAAAGGAAAAGATCATTCCTGTCAAGTCAGTTATGCCAAAAACGAAATCGACGAAGCGATAAATAAAATGAAGAAACAAGCTTCTTCTACTGATACTCCAATTACGCAAATATATGGAAACGAAAAGAAGAAATTGGAAGATAAAGGTATACATTTCGTACTTCCGGTGCCACCCCTTAAAAATATACAAACTGCTTTGTATACAAGTCGCAAAAGGACAAATTTCAAGAATGTAGAGTCTGTGGAAATACCAGAACAGTTGTCGAGTTATCTTTTAGCAGAATACCTAAATGGAAGTTGTCGCATTTCTATTTTTTGCTCGAATGAAGGCAGAAAGCTTTTAGGAGAAGCTGAGGAGTTCTTCGTCGATGGAACTTTTCAGAGTTGTCCTCAACCGTTTGAACAACTATTTACAATTCACGGAGACCTTGGTGCTTCGTCATCAGAAACGAAAGTAGTACCACTTGTTTATGCCCTCATGTCTGATAAAAAGCAAGAGTCGTATGCTGCTCTTTTCGCTATGATAAAATCACAAATACCTGATTGGACTCCAAAAAAAATCCATTTGGACTTCGAAATCGCTATTGCCAATGCTTTGATGAACATTTTCCCGGAAATGATATTAAAAAAATGTTTTGCTCATTTATCGAAAGCCATTTGGAAAAATTCCAAAGTCAAACTTAAAATTAAGGAAAAAATAGAAAAAAGAATTGTCGGATTATGTAAGGGTTTAGCTCTACTACCTGAAAATCTCATAGAAAATGGTATTGATTATATCAAGAATGAAAGCACCAGTTCCCTAAAAATCCAGTCAGATAATCGATAATCCAGGAGGTGTCCAGGATGATGGAGAGCATCCAGGAGGTGTCCAGGATGATGGAGAGCATCCAGGAGGTGTCCAGGATGATGGAGAGCATCCAGGAGGTGTCCAGGATGATGGAGAGCATCCAGGAGGTGTCCAGGATGATGGAGAGCATCCAGGAGTTGTCCAGGATGATGGAGAGCATCCAGGAGGTGTCCAGGATGATGGAGAGCATCCAGGAGGTGTCCAGGATGATGGAGAGCATCCAGGAGTAGTCCAAGAGGTGTCCAGGATAATGGAGAGCATCCAGGATGATGGAGAGCATCCAGGATGATGGAGAGCATCCAGGAGGTGTCCAGGATGATGGAGAGCATCCATGTGTCCAGGATGATGGAGAGCATCCAGGAGGTGTCCAGGATGATGGAGAGCATCCAGGATGATGGAGAGAATCCAGGATGATGGAGAGCATCCAGGATGATTGAGAGCATCCAGGAGGTGTCCAGGATGATGGAGAGCATCCAGGAGGTGTCCAGGATGATGGAGAGCATCCAGGAGGTGTCCAGGATGATGGAGAGCATCCAGGATGATGGAGAGCATCCAGGATGATGGAGAGCATCCAGGATGATTGAGAGCATCCAGGAGGTGTCCAGGATGATGGAGAGCATCCAGGAGGTGTCCAGGATGATGGAGAGCATCCAGGAGGTGTCCGGGATGATGGAGAGCATCCAGGAGGTGTCCAGGATGATGGAGAGCATCCAGAAGGTGTCCAGGAGGTGTCCAGGATGATGGAGAGCATCCAGGAGTTGTCCAGGATGATGGAGAGCATCCAGGAGGTGTCCAGGATGATGGAGAGCATCCAGGATGATGGAGAGCATCCAGGATGATGGAGAGCACCCAGGATGATGGAGAGCATCCAGGAGGTGTCCAGGATGATGGAGAGCATCCAGGTGTCCAGGATGATGGAGAGCATCCAGGTGTCCAGGATGATGGAGAGCATCCAGGAGGTGTCCAGGATGATGGAGAGCATCCAGGATGATGGAGAGCATCCAGGATGATGGAGAGCATCCAGGATGATTGAGAGCATCCAGGAGGTGTCCAGGATGATGGAGAGCATCCAGGTGTCCAGGATGATGGAGAGCATCCAGGTGTCCAGGATGATGGAGAGCATCCAGGAGGTGTCCAGGATGATGGAGAGCATCCAGGATGATGGAGAGCATCCAGGATGATTGAGAGCATCCAGGAGGTGTCCAGGATGATGGAGAGCATCCAGGAGGTGTCCAGGATGATGGAGAGCATCCAGGAGGTGTCCGGGATGATGGAGAGCATCCAGGAGGTGTCCGGGATGATGGAGAGCATCCAGGAGGTGTCCAGGATGATGGAGAGCATCCAGAAGGTGTCCAGGAGGTGTCCAGGATGATGGAGAGCATCCAGGAGTTGTCCAGGATGATGGAGAGCATCCAGGAGGTGTCCAGGATGATGGAGAGCATCCAGGATGATGGAGAGCACCCAGGATGATGGAGAGCATCCAGGAGGTGTCCAGGATGATGGAGAGCATCCAGGTGTCCAGGATGATGGAGAGCATCCAGGTGTCCAGGATGATGGAGAGCATCCAGGAGGTGTCCAGGATGATGGAGAGCATCCAGGATGATGGAGAGCATCCAGGATGATGGAGAGCATCCAGGATGATTGAGAGCATCCAGGAGGTGTCCAGGATGATGGAGAGCATCCAGGAGGTGTCCAGGATGATGGAGAGCATCCAGGATGATGGAGAGCATCCAGGATGATTGAGAGCATCCAGGAGGTGTCCAGGATGATGGAGAGCATCCCGGAGGTGTCTTGGATGATGGAGAGCATCCAGGAGGTGTCTTGGATGATGGAGAGCATCCAGGAGGTGTCCAGGATGATGGAGAGCATCCAGGAGGTGTCCAGGATGATGGAGAGCTTTTAGGAGAAGCTGAGGAGTTCTTCGTCGATGGAACTTTTCAGAGTTGTCCTCAACCGTTTGAGCAACTATTTACAATTCACGGAGACCTTGGTGCTTCGTCATCAGAAACTAAAGTAGTACCACTTGTTTATGCCCTCATGTCTGATCAAAAGCAAGAGTCGTATGCTGCTCTTTTCGCTATGATAAAATCACAAATACCTGATTGGACTCCAAAAAAAATCCATTTGGACTTCGAAATCGCTATTGCCAATGCTTTGATGAACATTTTCCCGGAAGTGATATTAAAAAAATGTTTTGCTCATTTATCGAAAGCCATTTGGAAAAATTCCAAAGTCAAACTTAAAATTAAGGAAAAAATAGAAAAAAGAATTGTCGGATTATGTTAGGGTTTAGCTCTACTACCTGAAAATCTCATAGAAAATGGTATTGATTATATCAAGAATGAAAGCACCAGTTCCCTAAAAATTACAAAATTTTTGAAATATATGGAAAGAACATGGTGGAAGAACAAAGATTACAAATCTTCATGGTGCGTATATGGTGAACGTCACCGTACAAATAATGTCGTTGAAAGCTGGCACTCTCAACTAAACAAGAATGTTAAAAAGCGTTCACCAGTTTCGATCCTGCGGTTGATAAATGCAATAATGGATATGGAAAGCGAAAGAACAAGTGATGCATCACGACGTCGAAAAGAAGAATTAGATCGCGATGATTTCATATTAAAATGCCAGTTACAATTAATTCACGGTGATATAACAGTAGGCCATTTTTTAGAAAAACTAAGACAGGACTGGCCACCTTTTTTTTAATATACAGGGTGTATAAATTATTGGTTGTTTCTATTTATAGTATATAATAGGAAAGACAGAAATAGGTCTCCCTCGTGGTCCTACTAATAGGAGAAAATAGTAGGTCCATGAAAAAACGGCTATCAAATCATCTTGGTACATTCTTAAATTTCAGATTATCACTTAATGTAGGTATCTATTTTAAAAAGTATTAAATGTAGAAAAAATATTCGGCAATGTATATATTATTTAAGGCCCCTATTACGAAAAAAGGCGAAAATGCACTTATTCGTCGTCCAAATTCTATAGCTTTCGTTCGTTGCTTGAAATAACAATTTCTTGTTAATAGTAGATTGTTTTCTTAACTTCAGTAATAATTAACCAGATTTTAGATAACTTATTTGTTTATTTAGTTATAATCATTCTCCCGATGCTAGTTTAGGCAAAAACGCTCGGAGACCTGTTTTGGGAGCTCTAATTTGAAGATTCCATTGAATATAGACCATAAAACTATTTTTTTTAAGGTAACAAATATCCCATTCTTCGATAATAATTAAATACATTTTCGTTATATGCCTTTATATGAAGGGAAAAAAATCTGAACCGAGGTTAACTATCGATCGAAAAGGCTTCGAAACAAACCCTAATATCTCTAAAGTTCTTCATCATTTTGACATAAAATTTATACCAAAATAATCTTCATTGTTTTCTTAAACTACAATATTAATTTTACGTTTTAAATCCCAACTTATTTTTTTTAATGAATTTATTAAAAAGAGTATATATTTCATTGTGCCGGCAATCTGCCCTCAGTACCGCGCGAGCGCTTGTCGAAGGTGGACCTATGTCAGTTTTGCTCGCACTCTCCGTCGGACGAAACGCCCAAAAAATGCTGCATTTATGAGCGAGTTGGAACGTTTTGATCGTTGTAAATATTTACATTCGCATAGTATATTTCAATAATTTTTAAATTCGTACATTATTATTACATATTATACCAGATAGTTATTTTTATTATAACTGAGGTTTATCACAAGCCGAAATGGGAAAAAATAAATAGAAATGCGTTACTAAACAAAAAAAAAACTAAATATTCTATCGTTGAAAAAAGCAAGGTATGGTATTATTTTATTACCCTTTATATAAAATTGGTTTACCACTCACTGACTCACCCACTCACTGACTGACATGATTGTTCTCCCTGTTGGTGGAGGGGGAGGTATAGTTTTTTTTTCGGAAATGTGTAGGGGGGTTGGGGGTGAGTTTGGGAAAATTTCGACTTATTTAATTTCGAACCCCCTCTAGGACCCCCCTGGGGTTCTTCGGCCGTGTGGGGGTGGATCAGATTTTTTTGTGGGGTCGTAAGGAGGGTTAGAATTCGTTTTGGGGGTGAAATTTTTTTGAACCCCAAGACCCCCCAACACCCCCCGCTTTTGACTTGCTACCGGATAACGTACCGATAGAGGATTTCGGATGGCGGGATCCTATAGAGGGTTAAGTCCTTAATAGGAAGGAAAAAAATTGACCCCCCCCTCATGACCCCTTTTTAGAAACCCCCTTCGTATCTCCCGAACGGCTCACGATGGAAAAATAGTCTTTTCGCAGTCGCGTAGAGGAGGTCGAATAATTGCGGAAACCAAAAAAAGTTTGACCCCTTTGCACCCCCAGACCCTCTTTTTTAAAAAAAAACCGTTTTTTTGCCAATTTCAAGGGTTTTTTTTAGGGTTGAGCATCGAGGTGAGCGAAGCGAGCCGAGATGCGACACTGGGAACCAGCACGGCGAGCGAAGCGAGCCGTGCTGCATTCCCCCCACTACCCCCAGGACAACCCCCTCGACCCCCCCTGGGGTTCTTCGGCCGTGTAGGGGGTGGGTCAGATTTTTTTGTGGAGTCGTGTGGAGGGTTCAAAATCGTTTTGGGGGGTTACATTTTTTTTACCCCTAAGACCCCCCAAGACCCCAACTTTTGAATTGCTACCGGATAGCGTACCGATAGATAATTTCGGATGGCGGGATCGTATAGAGGGTATAATCTTTAATAGGAAGAAAAACAACTGACACCCCCATGACCCCTGTTTAGAACCCCCTTTCATATCTCCCGAACGGCTCGCGATGGAAAAAAAATCTTTTCGTAGTCACGTAGGGGAGGACGAATAGTTGCGGAAACCAAAAAAAATTAGACCCATTTGCAACCCCAGACCCCCTTTTTTAAAAAAAACTATTTTTTGCCCCATTTTTGAGGTTTTTTTAAGGTGGAGCATCGAGGCGAGCGAAGCGAGCCGAGATGCGACACCGGGACCAGTACGGCTCGCTTCGCTCGCCGTGCTGCGTTTCCCCCACGACCCCCAGGACAACCCCTTCGACACCCCCCCTGGGGTTCTTCGGCAGTGTAGGGGGGTGGGTCAGATTTTTGTGGGGTCGTGTGGAAGGTTCCAAATCGTTGTGGGGGGTGAAATTTTTTTGACCCCCAAGACCCCCCAAGACCCCACGCTTTTGAATTGCTACCGGATAGCGTACCGATAGATAATTTTGGATGGCGGGATCGTATAGAGGGTATAATCTTTAATAGGAAGAAAAAAAATCGAGCCCCTCCCCATGACCCCTTTTTAGAACCCCCTTTCATATCTCCCGAACGGCTCGCGATGGAAAATTACCCTTTATATAAAATTCGATTACCACTCACTCACTGACTCACTGATTGACATAATTGTTCTCCTTGATGGTGGAGGGGAAGGTATGTTTTTTTTACGGAAACGTGTAGGAGGGTGTGGGTAACTAAATAAATTCTATCGTTAAAGAAAGCAAGGTATGGTATTATTTAATAAAATTAATAAATAATACATTAATAAATAATGCTGGACAATCCACACAGCACCATCTAGCACCATGTAGAGGTATGTTTTTTTAGACGGAATCGTAGAGGAGAGATCAGGGCAAATATGGGAAAATTCCGACTTTTTTATATTTCGACCCCATTCTTGACCCCCTCTAGGGTTTCTCGGCCGTATAGGGGGTTAGGTGAGATCATGTAAAGGGTTATAAATATTTGTGGGGGATGAATTTTTTTTGACCCTCAAGGCCCCTAAGACCCTAACATTTCAGTTGCTACCAGATGGAGGAGCGAAAGAGGGTTTCAGATGGCGGCGTCGTATAGAGGGTTCAGATTCGCATCGCAAAAATAAAAAACCGACCTCCTCCATGACCCCTTTCCACGACCCTTTTTCATATCTCCCGAACGAAGCGCGATGGAAAAAAACTTTTCACAGTCACGTAGGGGAGGACGAATAGTTGCGGAAGTCAACAAAATTTTGACCCTTTCGCATGCCCAGACCCCCTTTTTTAAAAAAATACCATTTTTTGACCAATTTTCGACCAGACGACGGCAGCACCGCTCGCTTCGCTCGCCGTGCTGCGTTCCCCCCGCTGTTGACCCCCCCATAATCCCCCTCCCCCCAAGTGATATGGGTATCGTTTTCGAATAACGCAAACCCGAAAATTACGATAAAGATGTCCGTTTTAAAATCCAAGATGGCTGACATTTTTTATCGCAAAATATTGTCATGGGTATCGATTTCGACCAATTCAGGAGTGTAGGTTACGAAAAGGGTTTCTTAATAAAAAAAAACTACCTACACAACCGACGCGAGCTGCTTGCAGCTAAAAATTAGTTTTTTATTATAAAAACACCCAGACAAATTTCGATCACGTGATCGTTTCCGACTAAACCCAGGGTATGTTGCTACGAATTTGAGGTGTGTTTTTAATTTTTCCAAGTTTATTTTTCATTTAAGGCGTTTTTTTTTTATTTTCTTATAAACTGAGGATATAAATTACTTAATTTTTTAATCCAATACGCCTTATTCATGTCCCTAAAATTAATCTTTGGTATCGTTTCACTTATTTTATTAATAACAATATTTAAATTAAAACAAGTTTATTGTTTGGAATCAATTAATCAATTCAACATGTATTTCAATACGGTTTTTAAAAAAAAATAAGTCGCATACGATTTTTTTTTTGTAATAAAAATAAATCTATCCATATACATACTGTATTACCTATATAATAATTATAATAAATATAAATATATATAATTATAATAGTTTTCTAGTTCCCATAACACAAGCTTTGATTAGCTAATTTTGGGACTAGATGGTGCTGTGTGGATTGTCCTGCATTATTATTTTATTATTATTATACCAGGGTACAAATAAAGAGCCGTTTCTTGGGACGACGGCTTTAATGACGGCGTTTTTTAAATGAATATTTATTATGACGTCACTGTAATAGTTAGACATATATTGTAGCGATAATGTGTTCTGCAAAGTCGTAGTACATTGTTTTGTTCTATCATCAATAGTTTTCGTAGCGCACGCGCCGAAAGACATTTTGTGACTAACTTTTTTACACCTTGTTTTAATTAATTTAAGTTTTAGTAGGGATCCTTTTTTTTACTTATAAATATAGTCTATGTTGCTGAAGGATAAGTAGAATAGAATGAGAGAAAAAGGAAAAGTTATTTTTCTTTTCCTAAAAATTTATTGCAAAAGCCCTAGGGCTTATATTGTAAAACATAAAAATGCGTATTTAATTATTCACTTCAAAATTTATTTGCACTGAGTTTTGATTGTTTCGAACCAAGGAATAATAATTTCCCATACAAAATTTACCACCCTATTTAACCCCTTCAAAGGTTAATTTTCAAAATAATACTTCATATGTGTTATTCTAGGTAAAATAAATTAGTAGTTACTGCAATAATTATAACAAACATTCACACAGACTTTCACTTTTAATGTAATAGTAACATAGTAAGTATAAATTAAATTACCTACATAAAAACGATAAGACAAACAGATACTATTAAATTATTTATAAATCTATGGAAGCGATATTTGATTCACATAAAAAAATCATCTACCGAAATCAATCCTAAGAAAACTTTGTAAAAATTACTGGTGGATCAAGATTTTATAGCAATACTCGCTTGTGTAGCACGATGCCCCGCCCACTCGGTGTCGAAATACCTAAATCAGCATTACGTAGTATTGTGAACCGCCTCTTAACGAAAAAACACGAACGGCACATCGACAGAGCAGCATTGTTGGTCGAATTTTGGAAAACACTGAAACATTGTTTTTTGAACTTTTCTACCCTAGACGTACAATACAACTATTCATTGTATCTAAGTACCTAATATCACAGTCTACCTATGTAATTATTCTTTTACATCTCTTTTGGCGATTACAATCAAGGAATGTAAAGAAATAAAACTAGGTAGTATAAACAATTGAGCTAACTGCCGACGTTTGCAAACAGTAAAGAGATAGCTCAACTGATCCATTTTAAAAGCTGTATTACACTACACGTTATTCAGGGCTCTAACTACTAGGCCCTGAATATCGTCCGGGTCCGGGTCCGTCCCTTAGGGACCCTAAATCTTATTACTTACACCACTCTTAGTTAGGGTTAGGGTCCCTGAATACCGTGTAGTGTAATACTCCTTTAAATAAACGACGAAAATAAACTCGAATATATTTACGCTCGATCGATAAGCCTGGCACAAAATAAGAAGCACATAAGCCGCGTACAGACTGCTGTAACGTAACATGCAATGTAAGGGCGGAAACATATTTACGTGTCCTGGCGTATCGCGATGCTTACTGTCGCGGCTTAGGTCGCGGCGGTGAGTGTGCACACTAACGTGTCGCGACACGAGGTGTTATGGCCCAGTGTTTCCATATACAGGGTTACAGGAAAAATCGTGCTAGATCCGTTAAGAGCGTGGAGTAACCACCATTCCTGACTTATTTCACTATGAAACCCCCTACCCTAAACTTAACCCATTTCGAGATATTCGACTTTTAATTTTTTTATTGAAAAGTGCCGATTTTTAGGCTACTAAATTTATTTTTGTTTATTTTGTGTATCTTATTATTATTATTATTGCATTTTTACATGTGTAATAAGATGCTTTAGGACGTCAATGATTAAAATAGTGCATAAGTTAATTGAATAGACCGTAGTAGAAAAGTGAAAGTTAGGAAATAAAAAAAAAATTAGAAAGTTTATTTTTCTCTAAGGGATATCTAAAAAAATATTATGGCAATTCTTCGGCAAATGTTTTTAAAAATATCTACGTTTCATCAGCTATCTAACGAGGTATAACAATCTAGGGTTTGTATTACATTTCGTCGAAAAAAAGTAGTTGGGACGCTCCAGGTAGCAGTTCTAACGGTCCCGCGCCTATTGTCCTTCAAGTTCAGACACACCGTGAGAGCGAGACAAGTGACGATTTATGTAGGTATGAATGAAAGAAAAAATGTGTAGAGACCGGTTAGGGCTGGGAATACAACAGGGGGTATTGTTTTGGTTGTCAGTCTGCTTTTGTGCTTCGTACATAGTAGATGTGATATCGTTTTGCTCTTTTTCTCGACTTGGCTGTGATTCTGGACTATTTCTTCTGATTTGTGACTACTATACTTGTTAACCGGACTCTGATTTGTACCTGTGATACGGAAGTGTTGAAGATGACGTCCTACACACCTGAGGAATATGCTGATATGCTTATTTGTTACGGATACTGCGATTGTGTATCTGCGCAAGCTCGCAACGAATACGTAACTCGCTACCCCGGTCGTCGAGTGCCGGATGTGGCCGTTTTTGACAGAGTTTATCGAAGACTTCGAGAATCTGGCTCTGTTTTGAGACGTAATACAGACATGGGTAGACCACGAATTGACGACGAAGAACAGGACAATGAGATAGTGCAACGCTTTCGAGCGGATCCGACTACTTCCACTAATATTGTTGCCCGTGATCTGGGACTTTCGCAATGGAGAGTGTGGTTTACAGTGCATACTGCTGGCCTATACCCATACCATTACACGCCGGTACACGTTATTGAAGAAGGAGACCCCGCGAGAAGATTGGACTTTTGCAGATTTATGCTAAATGCTGACGTAGAAGACCCAGATTTTCTAAGAAATATCTTGTGGACGGATGAGTCCAAATTTGATAAAGATGGCATAACTAACTATCACAACGCCCATTACTGGGCCCCAAAAGCACTAAGGAATCCCAATAAGAAAAGAGTGAAGGGGTCCCAACGAAGATTCAGCGTGAATGTGTGGATGGGCATTATCTCCAATCATTTGATTGGACCTTACTTTCTACCGGATAATTTAAATGGGGAAAGCTACGAAAATTTCCTGAGAGCAGACTTGAGTGATTTGCTGGATGATCTGCCACTCAACCTGATCAGGGACATGTGGTTCCAACACGATGGCTGCCCTGCCCATTTCAGGAGAAGTGTCAGAGACTGGCTGGACACAAATTATCCAAACAAATGGATAGGACGAGGTGGGCCGTTGCCATGGCCAGCAAGAAGTCCGGACCTAACCCCCATGGATTTTCATGTGTGGGGGTGCATGAAAAGTCTTGTGTACAGCGAGCCGAATCCAGTTTCGTCTGTGGAAGACCTAAGAGAAAGGATTGTGGATGCAGCAAATAAAATGAGGACCACGTTGACCACTGGAGTAGTGAAGACTGGTCTCCGTAGAAGGATGCGACAATGTATCAGAAATAGAGGCGGCCATGTTGAACATGAACTGTAGAATAAGAAAAAGTTGTGTGAAAACCTTTAATAAATGACATTTCATGCTTACCTATTGTTTTACTTTTACTTTTTAGGGCTAAGTATAAATTTTCTTCTCCACTGTCGCCTATAAAACTAATTTTTTTTCAATGCAATTGAATAAAACCCTAGATTATTATACCTCGTTAGATAGCTGATGAAACGTAGATATTTTTAAAAACATCTGCCGAAGAATTGCCATAATATTTTTTTTAGATATCCCTTAGAGAAAAATAAACTTTCTAATTTTTTTTTTATTTCTTAACTTTCACTTGTCTACTACGGTCTATTCAATTAACTTATGCACTATTTTAATGATTGACGTCCTAAAGCATCTAATTACACATGTAAAAATGCAATAATAATAATAATAAGATACACAAAACAACCAAAAATAAATTTAATTGCCTAAAAATCGGCAATTTTCAATAAAAAAATTAAAAGTCGAATATCTCGAAAAGGGTTTAGTTTAGGGTAGGGTGTTTCATAGTGAAATATGTCAGGAATGATGGGTACTCCACGCCCTTAACGGATCTAGCACGACTTTTCCTGTAACCCTGTATACAGATTTATCTGTTTCCGTCACTGACCTCTATCTATACAACTTGTATAGAGATAGAGGTCAGTGGTTTCCGTAGAGAATTTTGACCACAAATACAGATTACAGATGAAGCCAAATCTGTAAAACTTTTATTCAGATTAATACAGATCACATAGTCTATGATAAAATAATTGAATACTTTAGTTTATTTTTGTTTTTGCGCTAAGATTTCTAGCCAACCTACTAATGTTAATGTAATTCAGGAACCTGTTTGTGTTATCAACGTCATGTGTTGTCATTTTGCTGCAAATAATACTAAATTAAAAAATGTTCGCGCCACGAGCCACGAGCCACGCGCCAGTATAGAAACACATTTGCCTGTTGTGTCGTGTCGCGACATAACCCCCAACACCGCTCTGGCGCAATCGGTGGCTAGCAGTCTGCGACACGATAGACCGTGTCGCGACACGACACGCCATACAAGTATGTCCCTAACCATACTAAATGTATGAAACCGATATGCTTCTGACGCGCCCCGACACACCAAGTATGTTTCTGGCATAACACGCAATGAAAGAATTTGCCGTCCACACTGTCGCAACGTATTATGCAATGTAACAGAAATCCTATAGTGTGGACGCCTAGCGCGCACGAACCGCGCACACTACGCGCACGAACAGAGCATTTCAACTCGTGCGCGCCGCGATCCGCCATTTGTCGGTTTTTTCGCCTAAAACAAAGGGGCGCGCAGTGTGCACGGAGCGCCAGTGTGGACGGGTTTGTGTCTGTACCGCGGAACGCGCGCGAACCATAGAAGAAAACACAGCTACGGCAGACTGAGCTATGTTCGCCGCGCGCATGCCGGAAAAGATGCGAACACGCACGTGCTCGGTTCGTGCGCGCTAGGCGTCCACATTTATGAAATGCTCCTTTCATGTCCATTGCATGTTACGTTACAGCAGTCTGTACGCGGCTTTAATACCATAATCGGTAACTTCCGCACTAAAATAAAAACAACGCAGCAGCTCTAGGAGTGATCTGAAGTTGTCTCGTTCGTTCATTCATTCAGTATTATTTATCTGTAAAAGCGGGCGATCGGTCGTGCGAAGCGGCTTTTTTGGCGATCGTTTTTCTAATAAAATTATTAATTTAGAACTACACCATAAATGTGAATTATACTGTATCACAAACAACCCCAACTTAATGATACAATTAGTTCCAGTTAGTATTTACAAAAGTTAACTGCAACTATCAAGCTACGACGCTTCCAATTTCGCAACGCTTCCCCATCTTCCCTCCCCGTTTCCCGTGAACGGCTTTTTGTTTCTTGCACCTGCCTACAGTGCCCATCAATACAAGCATTTCCCAGCACTTCTTTCTCTTTCCTCCCTCGTAATTTTCTTCGACGATGTGCGTTATCTAGGTATTTTTTCATGAAAACGACAAATATTATTTCAGACATGAGCACAATGGATATCAACAAAACTGATTATGGAGACGAAAAATCCCCGGACAAAAAACAAATTGAAGCTGAAGAAATGGAGATAATGCTGAAAGCAGAAAGTGAGAATATTGAGGCAGCTGTTGATTCTAAGATTGACGGGGACGGGCCCGTAAAGACGGCGCTTTCCGGAGATGTGACTGAGCAAGGGAGGGAAGTCAAACCCAAGTTTATTCCCATTGGCGCCATCAAAATGCCAGGTTTTTTCACCAGAAATAACGATAAAGACAAATCAAAGGTAAGATTGTGTACAGTGAAACATTACTTACCTTAGATAAACTAAATTAGCATAACATACACAGGTTATTTAGCGCCAGTACTTGGCGCTAAATAACCTGTGTGATAATAAACTAGTGGCTTCGCACGGTTTATAATACATAAAGTGATAAAAAAACCGCATCAAAATCCATTGCATAGTTTTAAAGATTTAAGTATACAAAGGATATAGGGACACAAGGACAGGGACAGAGAAAGCGACTTTGTTTTATACTATGTAGTGATTTTTATTTTAATAATATTAAATAGAAAAGTAGCTCCTTATGGAGCTGATTATTTTTATGATAATGAAAAGGTATGTATCTTGGATTGGCTCAACTAGGCTTATTATGGCCTTTGTTGTACTAGGGCATGATAGATTTAATAATATCTAGGTATCAAGAAACACAGATTATACTTACAGTGTTAGTTAAATGTCCATTTTCATTATCTTGACCCTGGTGGAATTCCATGAACTCCAATAAGTTGTAATGTTTTGTAGGATGAAGATGGCATTGAGAAAGACACTGAACAAAAGGCTGAAGACCACAAGCCAAAGATTGGTCACCGTCTGCAGTTCCTTCATTCCTGTCCGTTGACAAAATTCCTACATCATCCTAAAAATGAGCAAGGTAAGCAAGAAATCAAACTCTAACTTTAAATGTGAAAAGGAACAGCATACAGTGAATAGATAATTTGTGGGCATTATTCATATCTCTATCAGAAATCTTTAACTTTATTTCTAAAGGCTAATAAAATAATTTATCAAATAAGAAATAGTGTTAATTAATTTTCTCTTTCTATTTTTTTTTATACACTGTTGGAACACTTCACCTTCTACTAATCAGAAAATCAATAACATTATTTCTTTTTGCTTACAAAATAAGCACTTAGAACTGTTCATTGATTTTTTCTTTGCTTAAATATTTTGTTGTATATTTTAAATTATCTAAAGTAAAATACCTATAGATTATTACCTATACCTATAGATATATTTAATACTTGCATGAATGCTATACAGGCTTATCACTTTGGGCATAGACAATGCTGTGTGGTTTGCTGCATTATTTTTTGTATCCTATAACTTTTCACTAACAGATAAAATATGGTTTTAATTCAGGTGAAAATGAAGGTAAACGACAATTGTTCAAGCTGAAATATCCCAAGCTCTTCCAAAAACGTTCGGATAGCCACGCAGAGGCTACCCTGGCATCCATGGAGACACTGGACGACAAGCTGGACAGCCCCAATGATGGCATGGAAACTGTGAAGCTTGATGCTGAGGTAAGATGATGGATAAAAGCTAATCAAGGGTTAAGTCTCTAATTATTGGTTCAAGAAGTTATTAATTTTGTAAGACTAATGGGTGGGATCAAACTTATTAGAAACTAGTCTGTCATCATTAGAAGTTTCTGAACAGGATTAAGTGTTTTAGGCAGCATTACACAAAGAAGTTTGTGGACATTGATTATACACATAGGTACATACAGCTATTTTAGCATTAGATACATAGCTTAGATTAGAGTTAATTAGCGTAGATTAGAGGCATAAGCAACTAAGATATGGAATTTTCAGGGATTTGTGTAATAAAAGCTTGTTTATAGAGCAGGCAGGTACTTGTAATATTAAATTGTTATACTTGAGTACATATTCCTTTTGTCATTACCACTGAGTAACATTATGAAATATGATGGGCAAAAACAATGTTGTTCATATAAATCATATTTTCAGGATCCAGAGGAAGGAAAAGTAGCTACAAAGCTGCCACTCAAAGAAAGAATTCGCCAAAAGAAATTTATAATTGGTGAGTTTATTTATTTAGGAATAACAAATGACTACATTAAATTTATAAATCTTTATTAACAACGAAAATTACAAGCAAAGGAATAGAAAAATTACAACTAGTATTTACAATTGAAACCATTGAGCTAACCGCAGACGGTTGCAAACAGTCTAAAGGTAGCTCAATTGATCCATGTCAATACCAGTCGGAAGCGTCCCCAAGACACTGGCTGCATTACCACGCTGTATGGCAATGCTGATGCGCTGAGCCAGATATTCACCAGCTCTCGGGTCACGCGTCGCATCGACCAGACGCTCAGATAAATTAAATTTATTATACATTATATAGTCTAGTTATTAACAAATCACGCTACAATACACACTTCTCCAAGATAGCTGAATCCATAAATGTAGATGACCTCAACAATTTGAACACTTCTGATCTTCAGAGTTATTGCAAAAACTAAATTAAACATTGTCTTAAAATTTCTGAAGACTCTTAAAAGTGTAACTTGAATCAGTTATGGTAATTATATATAAAACATATTACAGATGACATACTAGTTTTTACTTAGTGTGTGGGAAATTCAGTTATTATATAAAAAAACCTAAAAACAAATGACATAGTACCTACTTAGTGCGTGGGAAATTCAGTTATTATATAAAAAAATAATTACAGATGATATAGTTCCTAATTAGTGTGTGGGAAATTCAGTTATTATAAAAAAATTAATTACAGATGACATAGTACCTACTTAGTGTGTGGGAAATTCATCTACTATATAAAAATAAGTCGGGTTTTAAGTCTCGGGCTCGGTGAGGTTTATATTAATGTATAATAAAACTAGTAGTATAATAAAACTAGGCGCTAGTTATTATATAAAAAATCCTATTACAGATGACATAGTAGTGTGTGGGGTGGTTCTGCTGGTGGTGCTGGTGGTGATAATCGGTGTCATCATCGGCGCGCGCGCCGGCCCGCCCGCAGAGCGCCCGCTGCGCCTCGGCCGGTTCATCACCACCTTGACCAGCTGTGGACCTGTCGAAGGGTAAGCATAACATAAACAAATACACCTGTATTTATTGATTTGGTACTTTATACGAAGGGCAGTTCAAAAACAGACTATCACTACATAGTATAAAACAAAGTTGCTTCAAACTAAAAGTGCTTTGTTTCCTTAAGACCTCACAGGACGCTTGGACAGGATTTTCAGCTGTCTGTCTGTCTGATGATACTAATTTAACTCTATATTTTCCACCAATATTTCTTTGGTTTTGTCTGGTGTACAAACAAGATGGATTCTTGGATTCTATAATCTAGTATCGTAAGAAGCACACATAGGAAAAATTGCTTGCATACTTACAGAATGCAAATGACGTCATCTCTCAAGCTGTCTCACTCATATCAGATTCCAACTGAGCATACACACACAGGACAGCATGAGAAATGACGACATAATACAAATCGTTTCCAACTAATGGTTTTAAAAATGATTTAACCTTATTTTTCTCTATAGTGTAGATAGCTCCTCATCACATTTCCCTTTTTATTGTTTCAGAATATATGATGAAGGCGTTTACAAGTTTTTCAGCATTCCTTATGCAGTACCACCTGTCGAAGAGAAGCGTTTCACTTACGCTAAGCCCCTGAACAACATATCTCTGTGCTGGAACGGAACTATCGAGGCTCACCAGCAGAAGCCTCTGTGCGTGCAGTTCCTCGAGAACGGGACCATCATCGGCGAGGAGGACTGCCTGACGCTGGACATCGTGACTCCGCACGTCCGCTACGACACGCCGCTCCCCGTGGTCGTGCTGATCGGCGCCACCACCTTCAGCGGCGGCCTCAGTCCGGCCCAACCCTCCGCTCTCTACGCAAGGACCAAAGAAGTCGTATTCGTCCGCCCCAATTTCAGATTAGGACCTTTCGGCTTCCTAGCGCTCGATATACTCACGAACTCTAAATATCCTCCGACGTCAGGCAACTATGGTCTGAGCGACCTGTTAGTCGCTCTGCAGTGGGTCAAGCTGAACATCAAACACTTCGGCGGAGACCCGGAGTCCGTGACGCTGCTGGGCCACCGCGCCGGCGCCACGCTCGCCGCCGCGCTCACCACGGTCCCGCAGGCGCACAAGCTGTACTCCCGCGCCTGGCTCTCCTCCCCCTCCGTGGTCTTCCCCGGCGAGCCTCTCGACCTGACCCAGAAGAGCAACGAGCAATTCAAACAGCTCAGTAAATGCAACGACGCGGAATGCCTGCGGAAGATGCCCACGACCGAAATCCTATCGGTGACCCCGGACATCTGGCTCGGCAACAACTTCGCCAGCCTGCCCGTCGCCGACGAGTTCAAGCGCTCGTGGCTGGTGCGCGACGGAGACCTCCTGCGCGTGCACGCCTACGAGAGCTGGGACGCTCAGAAGGAGGCCAAAAAATCCGGCAAGGACAAAGTCTTCAAACCCATGGTGTTCGGGACCACCCAGCACTCGAGCCACTCCGACCTTCTGCGCAAGAAGCACCTCACCTGGACGGCCGACATCGTAGAGAAGATGGTAAACGACAGCGTGATCGGCGACAAGAACCTTACGGCGGATGTGTTCGCGCATTACAACAGGACGTACGAGGGGCTGGTGGAGCTGGTGTCGGCGGTGCGCACGCTGTGTCCGCTGGTGAGCCTGGCGCGGCTGCGGCTGGCGGTGCCGCTGTACGTGGCGCAGGGCGCGGGCGCGGGGCTGGCGGGGCCCGACGCCGACCTGCAGGCCATCCTCGGCACCTTCGACTCGGAGACGCCGGAGCAGCGCCGCTTCATGGCCGCCATGCAGCAGCTGTTCTACTACTACGTGTGGCACGGCCGCATGGCGGGGCCGGACACCCCGCTCCTCGCCGTCGGACAGGACCTGTTGCCTCTGCCGCCGCTCCCCGCCTGCGACCTGCTCATTCGCGAGGATATCGTTCCCAGATACGCACACGTTGACTAATTTTGTTTTCTATTTGGTATCGATTCGGATATCATGAAACTAAACTTATTTGACAGCTCTAAAAATATTCCTTTGATATCTATCCTAATAATGCGAGTTTTGCATTACTTTTAGTTCTGTGAAATAATTTTTGTTTTATGCCGTTTGAATTGACACCAGTCTATCCCATATCTTGGTATCGAAATGTCGTGATCTAAAAATGTAAGACCGACCCCATTGATGTCTATAAATGTTTGTGACGTATCAGTGTTGTAAATGTGTCTAATAAGTGTATAAGGACAATCATAATGCAATTGTAATATCGATCTGAATTAATTTTATAATTACTGTAAAATTAGTATACTCATACAAAATGCCTATTTTCAGTCATGTACGATCTCAAGCAAAGATGCTCAATAAAGTAAAAGCATAATGTTTAGCGTCTGGACCAGATGTAGACAAGACGTTGTCGCCATTGTATTGCACAAAGAACCACGATTGTTAATTGATCTCAAATTAATTGACAGTATTTTTGTAGCTGTATGTGCAGCTACCTACTTAATGTTTTGTAATTTTAGTTACCTTTTTTGGTTTTAAGTATTTCTTGTTTGATACTCACTATACACATAGCCTAAGTTGAATAGTAGTCATAGTATTAAGCTAGTGTAGTTTTGGTATTATCACAGTGCTTGTTAGTCACATGTAACTCACCCACGCTTATGTGTTTGAATAGCATTTATACTTTTATAACTTGTACTATGTTACGAGACTTTCCAATACTTGTGATTTTATACTTGAGTCTGAAATTATTCCAAAGAAATACCCCTATGAATTTGGGCACTATCTAATGATAGTTTTAAAAGGGGCTAGCCATTGTTTTATTCAAGTAGGTAGTAATTTATGAATTTCGGAACTTTTTTATGGCATTTTGATTGCCGGGATTGCGTTTCTGAGTAATTTATGGCCATTGTATTTTATTTGATATTGTGTATTGCAACTTTGTGATTTTGTAATTAATCCAAATAAATTGATGTAAGACTGAATGTTGCTTCAATTAATCTTTTAGTTAGGTACCAACTGACGATAAGTAGATTCCAACCGATGATTGAAACAAAATAGGCACTACAATATGTACCTACTTATTTTAATTTCATAAGGCCTAACCTAAAAGCCGGCGATGACTGACGGTGTGGCATCAATTACGACGATGACGTTGGCGCTTTTATAACTTTCACGATTTATGACACCTAGTCCATGTTTTTAAATCACTCTTCGTTCACTGTCGCCTCTCGCTTCAGTGAGACGACAGTAAGAAAGTCATTCTGGGTAGGTACTTACATACTCAGAAGTATAAACCGAACCAAGATCCTATGACTACGTTCAGAGATTCTTAAAAGGGCAGTTTAGAAAGTTTATATATATTCAACGTAGTTTTTGACACTATACTTACGATGGTATACTTACGTTACGTGAAAAAGCAGCTCACAGGCGCCAGAAGCTGTTCCAAGCCGCTGTAAGGCGTCGTAAAGCTCACAAGCTCTACCGAGCCGCTCCGATAGTGGGCGCCCACTACGCACGTACCACCTAAGGGTGGTACGTGCGTGCAGGTTCATCCATTTGGGCTGCTGGAAGACGCTAGCGGATAGATGCAAAATGCGCCTAAGGACGGAGCAGTAAATTCCACGCGTCTACTTTAATCGGGATTCGGGGTCCATCCATAGCGTGCGGACAAGAATCGGGAATAGTTGACGTCACTTCCGTACTGGCGGCCGTGATCGGGCAATGGACTCGCAGAGAACATTTTATAAATTAACTAGTACGTGCCCGCGGTTTCGCACGCGTTTTTTGTATGGAAAAGTCTCAAGGCTATTTATATCCCATGGGAACTCATAAAAGTAGCCTGTGTTATTCCAGGGTTAGAACTAGGTGCGTCTATTCAATTTTCAGCCAAATCTGTGCAGTTAGTTTTGGCGTGAAAGAGGAACAAACATCCATACATTACATACCTACCTACAAACTTTCGTGTTTATAATATTAGTACTAAGGATAAACAATCCTGGCCACACAGCATCATCCAGCCTCAAGCCTCCAGCCCAACCTTTAATAGACCACGGATTGCTAGAATAGAAGGTACATTACATTGATACATTTAATACATGTATGGGCCTCAGTGTGGCCCTTGTATGTAGATGTATGTTGTTAAGTTCTAGGTAGTTCACCTAATACACCACACTATGTTGTAATGGTGTACTTATGTAGTAGGCATATTCTATTATAATAAAACAGTCTATCTCAAGTATCCATGCGTTTCACTAGTCGTCCCAACACCCGTCCTTACATGGCGACCCTGCCAAATATGGTGTTGATGCGCGTGACCAAAGCCGCGAATAAAATAAATTTCGTTAAATAATGTCGAGTGTCATCAAAAACGTCCAAATTAAATCCATTTCAAATCAAATTAAAACAAATTCGGAAAAATGGGAAAAACATACTCAAAAGAAGAAACAATAATTGCTCAAACGGCGGCTGGTGACGGCAAGAACTCGACCAGTTACTCAAGTGTATCCACTACTAACATACTTTTGACAATCATCACCATCGTCATCTTGGCTGGAGCTGGGTATGCTTTTTGTTATTTTTATAAGAAGATGCACACCGAATGGATGGAGAGACATATGAACCGGCGTTCCCTACGGCGTAGAGAGGCTTCGATGTACTTCAGGAATGCTCGTGGTCCCCGGGACGAGCCAGTTTAAGGAGTAAACCTACGGCGTGACCTACTTCCAGAGCAGCGTAATTTTAAAAGTGCGTTAAGTGCGGTGTGTTCACAACCTAATCAAAGACAGGTACGTGTAATTGTGTAATTTAACATTAAAGTGCAGACAATTTCTAAGTGAAATGAGTGATGGAACTCTTTATTTTACGCGTATTTTTTTTTTCTCTTTCCGACTACGTGAAATTTCCTACATTTAACGGAGTTTAATTTAGAACTTTTATTATTTTAATTTAAATGGGACAATTAACTTTATAAAACATAGTGAAGTGAATTTTAGTACCTACTTAATGTTAAGTTAAAACTTAGATATTAATATTAAGGCTTAGCTGTAGCCTTGAGTTTAATAAAAACGTACCAAGACACTCACTGAACATGATACGGCTCGACGTATATGGTGCGGTATGGCATAGTTCTTTCGTTAAGATAGACTAGCTACTTGTTAATTTTAAGCTAGTGAAATGCGTCGACTTGCCCTTCAGATTATTTTATTATGGCCGAAAGTTTTATGCAGTTATATGATGATTTAATTACAATTAGAAAATATTTAATAAAAAAGGGACAAGGTAGATATAAAGGTACGATAACTATAAATAAGTTGAAAGAAGCTGAAGTTATATATAACAAAGCTTCATTATTATTGTCAAAGTTATCTCAGGACGAGAAAGGTAAAGTGGTAACTACTTTAACTACTACTTACGATAATATAAAAAGCACATTCGAGGAAATAAGTCAATTGTGTAAGATTTCTCAAGATAGTGAATTAAGTAGCAAAATGGAATTCGATATTAAAACGGCGTGTAGTCTAATTCCACTTCTAGATGAAAAGGAAGATACCACGAAACGATTGATTGATGCTGTAGAAATGTATGCGGAAATGATTGATGAACCGGGTAAACAAATGTTAATTAAATTTGTTCTCAAAGGGCGACTTTCTGAAACTGCAAAATTGCGTATGACAGGCGATTATACTTCAGTTACTGACCTCTTGAAGGCATTAAGAAAACATCTTCTTGTAGGAAAATCGTGTACGGCGATTCAATCTAAACTTTTTCGTACAAATCAGGGTTTTAGGACAATTAATGAGTATGGCAGTGAAATAGAAAAACTTTTCACTGAATTGACCGTTTCCCAAGCTGAAGGTGATTCTGCGAAATATAGCGTCTTGAAACCATTAAATGAAAAAATGGCTATAAAGAAATTTTCAGATGGACTAAAAGATTCCAGGCTGAGCACCATCGTTGCAGCTCGTAATTGCAGCAACCTCAGAGATGCTATACAGGTGGCTAAGGATGAAGATACTTCAGCAGCCTCAACGTCTAATACGAATAACAGGTCGGACGTGTTCCAGTTTTCACGGAGATCTCGAGGTAAATTTTGGCAAAATTCTAGATCCAGAGTTCAAGGCCATCGTGGTCAAGTTAATAACAACTCTTACCAGCACCGTGGCAATAACAACAACTCCCGCGGTAACAGAAATAATTATTACTCGCGAGGTTCGAATCGAGATTTTCAGAGCTATGGCCAACAAGGTAGATATAATAATGGTCGTTATAACCGACGTAGTAATTGGCAAGGAAATACTAAAAACGTATTTTCGGGTCAACCAGCAGAAGGAGAAAATAATGCTCAGAACCATCAGAGCCAAAGTTCTAATCATTCAGGAAATACAAATCCTGTGAATCAGTTTTTTCGGGATTAAAGATTATGTATTAACTTGTAACGGACAATGCAAATTCGTTTCATTTTATGTTGGTAACAGGAAGTATATTTTCTTAATAGACACCGGAGCTTCAATATCAGTTATAAAAAAGAATGAAATTCCAAAATATACTCAAATATATTATGACGATACTATTATTAATGGAATCGGAGGTAGAATAACGTCTTCAGGTCATGTTACATTGGAACTACAACTCGGAAAAGATGAAATATTGCTACACAAGTTTCATGTTTTCGAAAAACTTCCACTAAAAGCTTGTGGTATTCTAGGGTTAGATTTTCTTTCCCTTTATAACTGTAATATTGATTTGTCGCAAAATATTTTAACGATACATTCTAATACAAACAAAGGCAAGCCGTGTTGTCTTCCACTTTTGGATAAGCCTGACTTTAGTAACTACTTAATTTTACCCCCACGTAGCGAATCAATACATTATGTGTATCTGAAATCTGATGAAAGTGACGAATGCGTTGTTAGTGCAAAAGAATTAGCGAAGGATGTATTTTTAGCAGGAACGATAGTAAAGCCAAATAATGGTAAAATACCAGTAAAGATACTTAATGTCAAGGACGAAGAGGTCAAATTAGATAACTTTTTACCAGAAATTCAACTTCTTAATGATTATAACATTTTCTCTTTTTCAAAAACTAACTCTAATGCACACAGAGCTCATAACTTACTTGAATTATTGGACTTGAAACATTTAAATAAAGAAGAAAAATCATCAATTGAAATAATATGCTCTAAATATTCAGACGTATTTTTTCTGCCTGGTGATCAATTATCTACTACAAACGTTTATGAACAATCCATAACACTGAAACCAAACGTTAATCCTATATATGTTAAACCCTATAGATTACCCCAGTCAATGAAACCTGAAATTGATAAGCAAATAAAACAAATGTTGAAAAATGATATAATCGAAGAAACATCTAGTGAATGGTCTAGCCCAATACTTTTAGTACCTAAAAAATCAGAAACAGGATCAAAATGGAGATTGGTAGTAGATTATAGGAAACTTAATGATGTTATTGTTGATGATAAATTTCCCTTACCAAACATCACAGATATTTTAGACTCGCTCTCAGGCTCAATATATTATTCACATCTAGATTTAAACCAAGGTTATTTTCAGGTCAGTCTTAATCCTGACAGTCGCAAGTATACTGCATTTACCACCAGTTCAGGACAGTATCAACTAAAAAGACTTCCAATGGGTCTTAAGACATCTTGTAGTAACTTCAGTAGAGTAATGTCAATAGCTATGTCTGGCTTGACTTATGAAAAATGTTTTGTTTATATGGATGATTTGGTTATTTTCGGTCGTAGTTTGGAAATACATAACTCTAATCTAATATCTGTACTTGAACGATTGAGAAAAGTGAATTTAAAACTAAATCCAGACAAATGTCAATTTCTTAAAAAGGAAATTCTATATTTAGGTCATCTTGTATCGTCTGAAGGTGTATTACCAGACCCAGAAAAAACTAAAGTTTTACTAAATTATCCTACACCCAAAAACGCAGACGAAGTTAGACGTTTTGTAGCTTTCTGTAATTATTATAGGAAATATGTACCCTCTTTCGCTGAAATAACACTACCATTGAATAAGCTATGTAGGAAAAATGTTCCTTTTTCATGGACAAATGACTGTCAGAAGTCATTTGAATTCTTAAAAGAATCGTTGATTTCACCACCAATATTGCAATATCCAATATTTTCCGATGATAATGAATTCATACTGCAAACTGATGCATCGGGTAAAGCAATTGGAGCAGTTTTATGCAATAACGATTTGAGACCAGTGGCCTATGCCAGTAGACCATTGAATAAAGCAGAATTAAACTACCCAACAATTCAAAAAGAACTCACTGCTATTGTCTGGGCTGTCAAATATTTTAGACCATACTTATATGGCAGACATTTTACAATAATGACAGATCATAAACCCCTAATATATTTGTTTAATATGAAAGATCCCTCTAGCAGACTTTTAAAATTCCGTTTAGTATTAGAAGAATATGATTTCAAAATAATATATTTAAAAGGAAAAGATAATTCAGTTGCGGATGCATTATCAAGAATATGTATAACATCGGATGACTTAAAAAGTATGAGTGAAGATATATCAGAAGTAAATGTTTTGACAAGAGCGCAAAGGAGAAGATTGAATGCGGATAGTAAAGATGAGACACAATTACTTAGTAAATCCACCGACGAAGGGTCTGATCAGCCAAGAGTTGTGGAGTTATTAAGAAAACCGTGTGAACTAGTAGAGATGATTTTAATGGATAATAGTAAAATTGAAAAACTTCGAAATGATAATTTAATTACTGATGAATATGAATGCTTTGCATATAATTCTAGTAAAAAGATTCTATGTATTAATCTTAACTTTAGGGCGCAATACTCGCGAGCCGATTTTGTGACTAAGTTAGAGAAGTTTAGTAAAAAGCTAAATATAAACGAAATATGCATAATAAAAAATAAAGAAAATGAAGAATTTATAAAAGGATTAAGCGATGAGTTGAAAAAATTAAAAAAATGGTCCGGTCCAAAAATATGTATTTTAAGAGGAGTAAAGAGAATTGACGATGATAACGACAAGAAATTTATCTTAAATGACTTTCATCTGCTTCCCACCAGTGGCCATGCTGGGATACGCAGAATGACTAACAATATAAAAAGACATTTTTACTGGCCAGGACTTGATAAAGATGTTACTGATTTTGTTAACAAATGTCCTCAGTGTCAAAAATCAAAGTATTCTAGACATACTAAGCAACCAATGACAATCACTACAACGGCTTCAGTAGGATTTCAAAAAGTTTATTTAGACTTAGTTGGTCCTTTAGACAGGGATGACGAAGGTAATTGCTACATTCTCACAATTCAATGCGAACTAACAAAGTTCATTGAAGCATATCCAATATGTAATAAAGAAGCAAAAACCGTCGCAAAAGCCTTTGTAGAAAATTTTATTTTACGATTTGGAATACCCGATATCATAGCTACAGATAGAGGATCTGAATTTATCTCTTCGACAATGGTAGAAATCTGTAAACTTTTGCAAATAGAAAAGCTAACCTCTACCGCCTACCATCATCAATCAATTGGTTCATTGGAAAATGCTCATAAGCATTTAGGTGCGTTTTTAAGGACTTACTGCGGTAAGAACGGATATACTTGGTCTCATTGGTTACCATTTTGGTCTTTTAGCTATAATAACACTGTACATACAGAGACGAAGTACGCACCATCAGAACTGATATTCGGTAGATTATGTACAATTCCTAAAACAGTAAGTAGTGATGAAATTGATCCTTTATATAATCATGATAATTATGTTATTGGTTTAAAATATAAGCTAAAAATTGCTCTTAATGATGCTAGAAATAATTTATTATTAAGTAAGGAAAAAAGGAAACAGGAGTATGATAAGAAATGTAATCCTATTAAATATAATGTTAACGATTTAATCTTAGTTAAGAATGAATCATCAAAAAAGTTAGACAATATCTTTGATGGTCCATATAATGTCTTAGAAGATATGGTTTCTAATGTAAAAATAAGTAGAAATAATAAAAGTGAAATAATACATAAAGATAGGACTAAGCTATATGTTGTTTAATCATACATATATAACCTTTTTTTTAGAACATTATAACATTATCTTTATTGTAAGAAATGGGCGCACCTACTATAGAAACAAAAAAAAATAACTCATGTATATTTTTTTTTTCTTGCACCCCCGGAGGTGTAATGGTGTACTTATGTAGTAGGCATATTCTATTATAATAAAACAGTCTATCTCAAGTATCCATGCGTTTCACTAGTCGTCCCAACACCCGTCCTTACAATGTAGTTACAGTTTGTTGGTTGAGCACGTAAACACAAGAGTCACTAGTTAAAGTCAGTTATATTGATGTTTAGTTAAATTACAAGGTTAAGGTGGCAAATCTTCCCTTGTATGTCACTCCGTGGTAGTAGGTCACGTACTGAGTTGAATATAATTTAGGTGAAGTAAATGCAGCGCGTGCGACTCAGAGTACCTAAATCGCCGCGTGCACAATAATAACGATGTATGGTGAAACCGTACAATACAGAACAGATATTTGCAGATCGTATAATTGTCCTGAGGCGGGAATCGAATCGAACCCGCAACCTACTGCGTCGCAGGCTGTTCTTCGCCCGCCGCGCCACGTATCAATCATCAATTTTATTAGAAGAATCCTACAACTTCTAGGTAAATAAGTGCTTGAAGTTATTTAGCAAAATAACGTGTTGATAGTTTTTAAAATAACGAATCAAACGAGTGGTTTATCATAAAAAAAACAAATATTGTATAAATCGTCCGCGCCTTATGGGACCGTTTATTGGATTAAGTACACAATAAATGCATAAGTAGTACCAAAAGATCACACATTCATACACAAAGATTTAAACAAACAAAAGTACTTAGCCTAATGAGAATCCTTCAGATTAGATATATTAATATCAACATTCACAATAAATAAACAAATGCAAAAACGTATGTCCAAAACTGCTGATAAATGATTTAAAATCGATAAATATGACCAGGAACATCAACAAATGTCATCATAAAAAAGAAAACGTACCCTAATTTGTACTGACTTCGAATTATCAATAAATAATTATTACAATAATCATAATTTAATGATTGCGTTCTCGCAACGGAGAAACAATTTGCAACTGATTTTCTTTGCCGAGTTTGTGCGATTTCCGTATGGAGGAGGGAGATTTGGGTACGTGGGGGGATTTCGCCTTCATTTGCATTTGTTCCATCTCTCTCTTGAGCTGGTCAATGACGGACGACTGCTTGGCGACGGTCAGCGTTAGCTCTTCGTTCTCCTGACGAAGGAGCGACAACTCGACGACAATCGACTGCTGGTCGTGCACCTGGAATTTATTAATTAATATATGTTTATTGCACAGTCAAAACATGATAAACAAAAACTTAAGACTAATTAAATAGAGTGGTACAATCGGCGTTCTTATCGCTAACAGAACGACAACCGTTGGGGTAAACTTGTTCTTGAGTGGAGAGCGCGACTCGGCAAACGTAGTGTAGGACGCCCTCCGGCCAGGTGGGATGACGATCTGCGAAGGACTGCTGGCAGATGCTGGATGCGGCAAGCTGAAGACAGCGCGCTATGGCGCTCATTAGGGGAGGCCTATGTCCAGCAGTGGACTAATATAGGCTGATGATTGATTGATCGTTAACAGCGATCTCTTACAGGTAATCTTTGGATGTACGGTGACGTAATTGTTTATGACACAAATAAAGAATAATATACCTATATAAAGTAAGTAAAAATGTAAGCATAATTAAGTGAGATAAAGTATTCATACAGAAACTATAATTATGTAATATGATTTAATAGAGCGTTTAAACTTTTTTTTATTTAATTTAGAATCGCTAGCTGCACAGAGACGACTCGCTAAGTCTAGGTTTGAGTATAAGCTTTGTCAGCGACTTCGCACGCGATCATTCAAAACTGCTTAAATATTTGAATTTTACTCTAATCTGCGTTAAATTCCGAGTCGATGGCTAGGTGGCGGAGATTCTGAATAGCCCTTCTGGGTTCAAAACCCGTCAGGATCGTATGTTTTTTGGATATAGTGCAATCGTACCTCATGCTGGTACCGTTCATTCTCAGTCGCCTGCTCCGCGGCCGCCGTCGCCTGCCCCGCGTGCTCCGTCGTATGTTATTGGATATAGTGTAACGTACCTCACGCTGGTACCGTTCATTCTCAGTCTCGAGGCGCGCGATCTCGGCCGCCGCCTGCGCCAGCAGCCCGCGCGCCTGCTCCGCGGCCGCCGTCGCCTGCCCCGCGTGCTCCGTCGCCACCACGCACAGCTTGCGCTTCCTCTCCACCTGATCATTCACTTTATCTTTATTTAAACTTAGGTAACGGTATAGAAGAAGGTTCGAGAAGCGAGCCCTTAATATAAACCTTTTATATAAACTTATGTAATGCTATAGAGGTACTCAGGTCGCACATCGAGACGCGCGATAGAGCTTTAGCAAAGTTTGGAAAGAAACGAATGGCAGGGTCATAATGGAATAGCAGTGTCAATCTTTAAACAAACTAACATGGAGCTAGAATCCAAGGCAGTTTTTGAAAAGAGGTAACTACAAAGAAATATTGGTAGGTATATATGGTATATCTCTTTACTTTTTCAAATTGGAATGCGCTCATTTTCTCTGCGAGGGCAAGAAAGTTCTGTTGTAATTTTAGTTTTTTGTTGTAGTGTATTATTGTTACATTTCTTAGTTTAAAAAAAACCCTGTATTCTAGTTCTGACTAGAAATGCCTAGTTAGTGTCACTTTGGTTGACTTGATTTCTTGATTATGGCTCTGCGTCTGGTTTGACGCAATTTTGCCAATGACCGTTTTGAAAACATCGCAAGCTTTTATTTAGTAATAAGAAATATAAGAATATTAATAAGCAATATATTTATACTTAATAAAGAAGAAAAATTAATTAGGACAAAAACCTATATGAAACAAAAAGCTACAAAGATAGAAGGAAATAAACGAAATATAGAACTAAAGTAACTCACAACTAGGTACAGATTAATAAATATTTACAATAAATAAACATAAAGGAAATAAACTTACTATTACAACTTAATATCATTATTATAGACAAATTTACATAAGGCATAGTTAATTTTGGGGGAGAGGCAGAGAGATAAAATACATTTCATAGAAGTACTGACCTCTTCACGTAAGACCTTTATCTGGGAGTTAGATTCTAATTTCAGCATCTCCACATCTTCAATGAGCTCATTCTTGATGGTTCCAAGCTCACGGAACGCCTCCTTCTCCACATTCTGCAAGCTTTCAATCAGAGACACGTTGTGTTCCATGATCCGCGTGTGTTCCTTAGCCAGAGCTGCCTTGGACTTGAGAATGTTCACGAGAGCATCCTTATACTCGTTGCATTCCATCACCGTGCTGTTCATTTCGTTTTTGTATGCAGACAGCTCTTTTTCTAGCAACTCCTTTGAATTGGTAAGTTCTTGAACTTGGTCTTCCAAAAGCTCGACTTCATTATCTGACTCCTTCAGTCGCATCGTTAATACTTGAACAATATCTCTTGTCACAGAGAGAGACATTTCGAATTTGTTCCTTTCTTTTATCGCTTTTTCCACATCCACTGTCAGCTTGTTTCTTTCATTTTCGAAATCGATGAGCGTTGTCTTTGACTTGTCTTTCAAATCATTTATTTCTTTGATGAGATTAACTTTTTCAGCGTTCAGTGATTGTGTTTCATTCTTCAAATTATTAATCTCTTTTTGTAGAACTATATTGTTTTCTTCAAACAAGCTCGCAGTGTATTGCAATTCTTTGATTTCTTTATCAAGAGATTGTATTTTCTTCTGCTGGTGATTGCAGAGATCTTCCATGTTGCGAGTGCGCTCCTCGAACTGAATCTCGCAGAGCCTCAGTTTCTCCCGCGTGGCCTCGTCCACTTGATCCAGCTTTGCTTTCATATCCCGGTCCTTCAAGACCATCTGTTGTTCTAGTTCCTGGATTTCTTCATCTTTGTCCTTTAACATCTGTTCTTTGATCTCATCTATAAGGGTCTTGTATTGAGCTTTGATGCTCGCTTGATCAGCTTTAGATTTACTGATAATTGCTTGTTTTTCATCTTCCAATTTCGTTTTAAGTGTTTCTAACTCAGCTTTGTACTCCCTTCTGATACTCTCGTTGGCTTCGAGGGCTAGAGCATGATGTCCTTTCACCATTTCGAGGCGTTGGCGAGTCTCATCGAGTGCACTCTCGGTATTAGTTAGTTTGTCTTGTAGATCCTTGCACAGAGAGTCACGAATAGTGATCACGTCTTCAAGAGCAGATAACTCTACTTGCTTACCACTCGCTTCCAATTCAAGTTCATCACACTGTCTTTCTAATGCAGCAATCTTTTGTTTTAGGTCCTCTATAATTTTTTCATTTTCGATATTTGTTTCTGTTTGACAATTTTGATCATGTAATGATATTTGAGCAATTTTTTCATCAATATGTTTAACACTTGATTCAATGATAGCTTCTTCATGTTTCTTTATTTCTGATTGAAGTGATGCTATGTTAGTTTTCAGTTCTTCAATTTGTTTATTATATTCTTGAATGGTGTGATCTTTGTTCCTAAAATATTAAATGGTAATTAATATTGGGAAGTATTTTGATCAGGGTCTAGCTAATAATAATATTATCTCTTCAATAATTTTAAAGTAAATTTTAACTACATTATATATAAAAAATACCTTATTTCTACTTCTTGAGATTTGATGATTTCTTCATTTTCTTTGGTGTATGTTTTGGTTTTATGGCATAGTGGCTTCTTCAGGCTACTGGGAGCCTTGATGTTGGAAGGAGCTTTTATAGGTTTTGGCTGGAAATGAAAATGATGATAATACTGAATAATAATTGAAGGAATAATATAATATATAATAATAGGGAAGGAACATTAAGTTAACACCCCAAAATCAGATTCACTGCTAATTTGAATGTAATTATACTTTGATCAAGCCCAGGGGAAATATTCTAGAGGTGTGACAAATTTGATACCTTTCAAGGCTAATTAATAGGTATCCCTATACAAAGTTATTTGTGTGTGATTGTTTTAAGACTGATGTTTATTCATTGCTTGTAAAATACTAAGCACTTATCTGCAAGCTTATACAGAGGAACAAATAGCAGTCCAAAACACAGGTTTGAGTTAGCATGGCTGCTAAGTTCATGTTTTTGTAAGTTAAGTAGATACTTCAAATAAATTTTAAGAAAGTTCAGATTTATAAGTTCTTTATCATTGTCAGCAAATCAGTATTAAATCAATAACTTTATTTATTTAGGCTTAAAATAAGCACTTAGACAAGTTAATTTTTTAACTATACATTTCAAAATAATGTAAGAAATAAAGTGCTAATTGATTTTCTCTTCGCTTAAATCTTTAACCATAAAGAAATATACAGCCACATACATTTCTTTGTGGTCTTCGGTAAGCAAACCTCCTCCTATGCACACAGTTCAGAGCTAAATGTATCTTACCCCAGAGTAGTAGAGTTAAATACAGTAGAAAACTGTCTGGTAGGTTCACTTATTCTACTCTCACAGTATTCAAAGGTTGAGTTAGAGGGCTTGAATCATACGCCGTTACCGCCAAGGCATCTGTTGCCTTGTTATATTCTGATTAAACAATAAAACACTTACTGTAGCAAATGACTTGATACTGCTACTGCATTGTGAGAGCGTGTCCACAGGCTTTTTGGTAACAGCTGATTTGACCTTTGGTATTGTTCCTCCAGTCTTGCAGGGAGTTTGCTGATCATCTTCATGCTTCTTCGAGGTTTTTTGATTCTTTACAACAGCTGCAGAAAATAAAATTTAGCCAATAGATAATAATATCTGACGTTATAGCTACAAGAAATTGTACGGAATAAAAATAAAATTCTTACCGACTGGTTCAAATCGCTTCGCTTTCGAAAACATGATTTGGAATAAATAAAGTTACAAGAACCCAGTAAATATAAGTTCATAAACCTAAGAAAGCTTTAGATATTTTGGAAACAATGGGTCAACGAACGTTCGTTGGAAAGCGCGCGTATTGAATGAGTGAATAAAACGCTATTCAATTCAATTGTTCAATGAATTTTTCATTCATTCGAATCAAGATTCAGTCATTCAAACCGTTATAAAACGTTTCGTATCACGCATGATTTACCCAGAAAAAATCAAATACTTAAAAAAAAAAATTCATGTGAACGTAGCCTTCTGAGCAGCCTGAAACCCGTTTTACCCTACCTATTGATGGTGGCTGGTTTTCTGTAGTAGTCCAGTGCCTAACAAACCAAGTGGCGGGTACCATTGTCCAGAAAAATTAAAGCCTATTATTACCCAACTTTTTCGTTAATTTCGTTTAATTCATCCATGGATGAAGAACCAATTTATTTATTAATATTCAGTATATTTAATATACAGACAGTGGTTATGGATCTGTAGATCATCTACATACATACCTACACTACCTCATAATTTTCACCTTTAATAAGTAGGTAACTAAATTAACACTTCTATCCCAAAGGATAGGATATCTATTGTTATTTATGTAAGTTTACATTGTATTGAAATTCAATATAGCAATATCATAATCGTTTATTTAAAGTATTATATTATAAAAGACTTATTCACATAGATGGTGGAGGTGGCGGCACCGGTAAGAGTGGCGGGGGAGGCGGGACCCCCATCATGGGCGCGCCCGGCGGCGGAGGCAGCCTCATTCCATGATGATGTTCCCACATCTTCTGCGGGGGCGGAATCCTAACCATCTCCATCTTGAATGCAAACTGCAGGAAAAACTGCTTAGTATCCTTGTTCCAATGAGTCCAGAATTTGGAGTCATGCTTTTCAACTTCCCGGCTCGGAACTTTAAAAGCAATTGTTTCGTAAGGCTCTGCTGCAAATAGCAGGTACTGCCACCTGCGGTCTGGAGGTTCTATCTTCTGTTCATAGGCTGACATGAACCTATGTCTGGGTTGAACACCATCGGCGATTTCTGAAAACAATTTGTTTTTTTAGGTCTGTCAAGCCCATGTTCTACATTAAAAAAATCAAGATTAGTCAATATTTTTAAGCTTTCTTTGCCAATTTTGATATTTATGCAAAGCATGCAGCCATTTATTTGAGGATGATTTCAATTGATATAGATTTGGATATGACCAGCAAATAAATAATGTTGGACAATCCACACAGCATCACCTAGCCCCAAGCAAAGTAGAGCTTGTGGCTAAATAAAAAGCTCAAAATTTATTAAATTATTTTTGAAGATTTTAAAAATTGGTTAGACTACTTCGCTCATGTGTTGTGAGATTCAGAATATAAACACATGAAACAACATGGCTACCTGGATAATCAACTTGAAAAAGTAAACTTTGCTGAGCATTGTCAGGATCCTTTTGCTTTGTGACTCTGTAACCAGGACGTCCAATTTTCACGAACTTTTTAGGTTCAATTCTGGGCTTTTCGGGTGCTAGCTGCTGCGGTGACTCTTTGGCTTCCTTAGCAGCTCGTCTGGCGAGATTTGCCTGATGCTTTTTACCCTGAGTGTGAGCTAAGTAGCTTCCCTCATTGTTGTGGAGTGTCAAACATAGCTTACATTCGTAAGAGCCTAGAAAAAAATAAAAGGTGAACTTTGTTTACATGAAAGTGAGGTTATGTTTACTTTTATTTCAGTGATAGTTTACCTAAATGATTTTTCATAAAATAAGGATCCTTATTTAGATCGATTGTCTCCAAAGCCAGCTGGCGCAATCTTTCGCGACGGTCTCGGTTGCTCTCTGACCATGACGCTACGCCTCCTCCTCCAGTCTTTCCACCAGGACGATTTTGAAAATCCATTTTTAGGCAGTTTTATTGAACGTTATGTGATAGTTTCCTGTTTAGTTTATGTATGAACTGAAGTGAAGTACTGAAAACACATCTCTGTTTAAATGCAAAAAAAGAAAAACACCTATTCTTTCCCGAAAATTGTACTAAATGAATGAAATAAATTCTGTGAGTGAATGAAACGAAGACGTCGTCGAATCGAAGACCGGGCGAACGAACAAACCATGAACAAAACATGAACTAGTGAATGAATGAAGGTTGGGAGTGAGAATGAGTGAACTACTAGCTAGGGATGCCTGCTGCCAAAAATACCGATAAAAGCCGCCACACACTGAAGCCGGAGTTGTGTGTGTAGGCTTTGATATGATTCAATAGAATACAACTCGCACGCGCCTTCAGCTTCGCCTCCGCTCCGCCTCCCCGGCTTCAGTGTGTGGAGACTTTAATTCCTGCTCAACAAGGGTGATTTCGTTCGTTCAAGGGGTGACGAAAAAAGAGAACGAGATAGTGAATTAAATGAGTGTGAGTGAATAACAAAATATTTGCTATGCTAGAAATTGTCAGATGATACGAAACAAAACCAAATGTCAAAATACTGTCATCCGCCGATAGTTTTCCTCTTTTCTGTTGACAAAAAATAGGCGGAAGGTACTGTCATGAAACAAAATCCAAAATTATCGCTAAGATCTCGTAAATGTGAAAAGATTTGTTACAAAAAACCATTTCGGTGACTAAGAATCTGTGAAGTTCAAGTTTTATTTTGTGTCTAAGGGTCGTTAGTGAAAAGTTGTTGTGCTAACCTACCTTTGCTAAAGTGTTCCTTGTTTTTAGGTGAAGGATCAAGATGTTGATGCCAAAAAGCAACCGTGTCGCTATCTATGAGTACCTCTTCAAGGAGGGAGTTATGGTAGCTAAAAAGGACTACCATGCTCCTAAACATCCTGATCTGGAGAAGATTCCTAACCTCCAAGTCATCAAAGCTATGCAGTCTCTCAAATCCAGGGGCTATGTGAAGGAACAGTTTGCGTGGAGGCATTTCTATTGGTAAGGTTTAATTTGTTGAAGATCTTAACGTTACATTATGCATGCAAACTAAGTTAAGACCGGTAAAAAAACTTTTTATGTTATGTTTACCTATACATAAGTAGTTATGCCTGTTTTAAACAATTCAAATCATAATCTGCCTATTGCGTTCATTACTTGCTAATCTGGGGGTTGTAGTAGAACCCAGATAGCCCCTGGGATGTCTTTTGAGTCAACAAACTGTTGATCAAGAATGCTCAAGTTATGATCTATTGGGAAGTCATCCCAAATGCCTTCTGTAATTCACAACCCTCAAAGCATACATCCTAATTGCTTCCAACTCATCTTACTTCATTTCAGGTACCTGACCAACGAGGGTATTGAATACTTGCGCATCTTCCTGCACTTGCCCCCTGAAATTGTACCCGCGACCCTGAGGCGCTCAGTCCGCCCTGAGACCGTACGCCGTGGAACTGTTGGCCGGCCCGAGGGCCCCGCTCGCTCTGCGGAAGACCGATCAGCGTACCGCCGCGCGCCCACGGGCGCCCCTGGTGGTGTCGACAAGAAGGCTGACGTCGGACCTGGATCTGCTGGTGTTGAATTTGTAAGTTTTTGACTAAAGGGAACCCTCCGCAAGTCACACTCACTCTGGACAAAATTTGTTTAAGCTGTAACTCTTGTTTAAATTCACATTTAAGTATGTTTTATTTGCTCTCTAACTCACATATGAAGTAGCTTCAGTTAGAGTCAGTTACATAAGCTAAATTAAAAACTAGTCAAGCTATTTCAATAGCTCAAACAAAGTTACAGATATTCAGCCCCTTAGCACCATCTAATGGCCAGTGAATCTTCAAACTCCACTGCTGTTTACCATATCATTAACAATGTGGTTACAGTTAGAACACATAGCCAGGAGCCATAATATCGGCCACATTAATTAACTTCTTTGGAGTCATCTCCACGACTGACTCAAGCTTGTCTATTATTGAATAAATAAACTTCACATAGTTAATTTATCATGTGTTCATTGTTTCTGTCCTAAAACTAGATTTCTCTTTGTATAACCAGTAAACCTATCTGATTATGCTTTCCGACCGACTTATTACCTTCCTACAATATACTTCATTTAGAGTTTATAGTAAAAATAGTTCTTTCTTGTTTCAGAGAGGAGGATTCGGACGTGGCAGGCCCTCACCCTAGGCTTAAGTTTAATAAATTTTAAATAACCCAATCATAATTTTTAATAACCTACCTTTCCTTAAATTACTAAAGCCAGTATGTATAGTGTTGATCAGACGACTTTAATATAAGTTGAACGAGAAATACGATCTTGGTGTGGAAAGCAGAATTTCTTCTTAGTAGGTTCAATTTAAGTTGATAAATAATTGAACTTCACAACTATTAGGGATTAAAGTAAAAAGCAGTTGCTTAGGCAGTGCTCAACTCCAAAAACGACTGATCAATGATTGGTTTTCATATATGAATAATGCTCATTTCATCTGAAAGGATAATTGTTTGACTAGAATGGATTTACTTTATCTTAGTTTGAATAAACAATTTAATGCAGGAATCAGAAATCAAAAACTTTATTTAAGCACTAAGAATAGTCAAATTTTAAAATATACAGGCACAAAAATACCCTTTCGGTATCAAAGCCAGCCGGCTTGATTTTGCTGAACAATGGAATGTAAGTACTCTACATTTATATTCTCTTTGGTACTCTATGTACTCAAACTCCGGAAAGTACGTTTCTTTTACATGGTGTGCTCCTACGCTGACTAAATTACTGTCTTATTATAAAAGGGTTTATCCTGGATATGCCCAATTGATATACTCGAGGTTGGGCAGTGAAGGCGTTAAGCGTTAATTCTTTGGGGTACCCAGGTACTTATTAACGACTAGCTGGTGCCCGCGACTTCGTCTGCGCAGCATTAGTATCCGAGTATACTCGCTGTTTCCCGTTCCCGTGGGAATTCCGGGATAAACTATAGCCTATGTACTTACCCAGACTACAATCTATCTCTTCCATCCATACTTACAAACTTTCGCGTTTATAATATTAGTAGGATTTCAGTACCTACGAAGCTCCTAACCCAGCCATTACGGTACTTACTACCTCTGTTTTTTAGGCGCCCTTTGATGGGGAGGGAATGGGTGCGCGCTCTTAACATACACAAAATAACCATTGCGTTAAATGAGATAAATGACCAAGTAAGCGATCCATTCGTGAACCGGCTCACGGCTGAATTTCCAGAAGTGTTTACAGATAAATTAGGACTTTGTAAGAAATCGATTCAATTACATGTGATGATGTGACCGATAATAAGCCGGTGTATGTTCGGGCGAGAGTGGTGCCCCTGGCGCTGCGCCCACGCGTGGAGCGCGAGCTTGAGCGCTTGGAGCGCGAGGGCACCATTTATCGCGTCGAGACATCGGACTATGGCACGCCCATTGTTCCGGTTATAAAGGAGGGCGGTGACATACGTACATATCTGCGGTGATTACAAAATAACTATCAACCCGAAACTCAAACGCGATCCTTACCCTCTTCCCCGGATAGAAGAATTATTTGCCACACTGAGCGGGGGGAGGAATATTCAAAAATTGATTTGAAACATAGTTATCAACAATTAATGCTAACTGAAGATTCTCAGCCATACACCACCATAACGACCCACGTAGGCACGTTCGTCTGGCGCCGAACGCCCTTTGGCCTATCTTGCAAACCGGAAAAATTTCAAAAGATTATGGAGGAAACCTTGCGGGGTATACCTAATACAGTGGTATTTTTAGATGATATTTGTGTCACAGGCTCAACTAGACAGGAACACTTAAATAATTTGCGGGCTGTTTTAAGAAGATTGTGTCAGATGGGTTTTACTGTTAAACAGGAAAAATGTAGTTTTCTACAAACAAGTGTAAAGTACTTAGGGTTTATTATAGATAAAACTGGTCTTCGTCCCGATCCAAAAAAACTGGAGGCCATTTGCGATGCTCCCCAACCTACGAATGTCTCCCAATTGAAAAGCTTCTTAGGTATGCTTAACTACTATGGTAAATTTATACCTAACCTTAGTACTATATTACATCCATTGCATGCATTGCTAAAGAAAGGTGTTGACTGGGAATGGAACAATAAATGTGACGAGTCATTTGTGAATGCAAAACGTGCATTGACCAGCAAGCGCGTGCTGGCGCACTACGAGGAGGGGCGCCCGCTAGTGCTGGCCGTGGACAGCAGCGCGTACGGGCTGGGCGCCGTGCTGGCGCACCAGTACCCCGACGGCAGCGAGCGCCCGCTCTCTTGCGTCTCGAGAACACTTAATTCAGCTGAAAAAAATTATAGCCAGCTCGACAAAGAAGCGCTCGCTATCTTTTTTGGTATCACAAAACATCACCAATATTTGTATGGCCGGCATTTTATTTTACGCACCGACCATCAGCCACTTAGTTATATTTTTGGTAAAAAGGGAGGTATTCCGCAGACGGCAGCTAGTCGTTTGCAAAGGTGGGCAGCTCGTTTAGCGGCCTATGATTTTACAACAAAATTTGTGAGATCTATTGATAACGGTCCAGCTGACGCATTGTCTCGCCTGCCGCTGCCGTGCGAGCGGCCTGTACACCTAGTGAACGATACGATGCCGGTCAGTTTCAAGGAGATCGGGGCGGAAACTAGCCTAGATAAGATTTTGACTAAAATTAAAGGGTATGTTCAATTTGGATGGCCGTCTGCGCCTAGTTGTGACGAAGAGAAACCTTACTTTGCTCGTAAAGACGAGATTGTGCTCGACTTAGGCTGCTTGATATTTAAATACAGACTGATTATTCCTCCACCGTTGCAAGCTAGGGTTTTAGCGGAAATTCACGAAGGGCACTTAGGAGTAAATAAGATGAAAAATCTATCACGAAGTTATGTGTACTGGCCTAGCCTGGACACCGATATTGAGAATGTTTGTCGTACCTGTGAAGCGTGCCGTGCAGTGCGCGATGCTCCTCCGCACGCGACCCTGCACCCGTGGGAATTTCCACTGAAGCCTTGGCAGCGAATCCACGCGGATTTCGCTGAGTGTGCGGGCAAGAAATATATAATTGTTGTAGATGCGAATTCTAAGTGGATCGAAGTTATTCCTATGAGTAAAACAGACGCTGAGTCTACTATTTCTGTATTCCGATCTATCTTTTCTAGGTTTGGCTTACCGTCACAACTGGTCACAGATAATGGTCCACCATTTCTGTCGTTTGATTTTAAGGAATATTGTAACAAGAATTGTATTAAACATGTCACGTCGGCACCGTACCGGCCTCAAGGAAACGGCGCTGCAGAGAATGCAGTTAAAACCATAAAAAAGGTCATTAAACGGGCAATCCATGAAGGTGAAAATGTACACAAAGCTTTGTGTAAATTCTTATTCCAGTATAGGAACGTCGAACACGCGACTACAAACGTCTCGCCGGCCGTGGCGCTGCTAGGCCACCGGCTGCGCGGGCGCCTAGACGCGCTCCGGCCGGACGCGGCGGCCGTGGTGCGCGATGCACAGGCGCGGCAGGTCGCGAACAAGGGCGGGTGCGAGCGCGGGCACATCGCCCTAGGGGATCCGGTGCTCGTGCGAGATTATTCTAGCAAGGGACAGAAATGGGCCGAGGGAAACGTTACTGAGAAAACTGGCCCTTTATCTTATAAAGTTCAATTGGAAGATGGTACTCTATGGCGTAGGCACCAAGACCAAGTAATTTCACTCAAAGAAAATCGCAAAAGTAGGTATTCTCTGTCATCGTAGAGGCCGGCCAGTGACGATGTCGACACTTTCGAAGACGCAGCGGAGGAGGGTGGGGAAGACGTAGAGAGTCTTGGAGGACAGCCTTCAGCTGCCTCATCGCCAGAACAGGTCCCTCAGACCGAGGCCGCCAGGTCTCAAACACCTCCCCCGCTTGGTACTTCGGCTCGAGCTCTGCGAGCTCTTAATCGAGCCAAACAATAGGTAGGTGAGTTAACCTGATGAGGTGTCGATGCCTACCTATTCTTTTTATTTAGATAAGTACGCCAGTGTTAGATATGTAAGTCATATTGATATTCTTGTATGAATGTGCTAGTTTAAATTTAGAATGATTAAGGGTGTTGGTTCTTTAGTAACGTAAGCTCATATTTAAGAAGGGAAAGATGGAGGGTTGTCCTCTATGGAATAATGTGGGTAGGCGCAAATTGTGAATAAAACAGTCATGTTCTAATCGGCCTTTCAATGAACGCTCCACTTACTACCTCTGTTTTTTTCTTATACTTATGTTACTACCTAGGTACTTCGTAAATAATTTTATTTGATAGGTAATCAATATTATTTCAGCACGGTTGCGTTAAAAACGTAGGTACTTAGGTAAGGTACGTACAAAAAAAGAAATACCTCTCAGAAATAACATCATTTAGCTAAAAATGACCGACGAGGTCCCAACGGAACAACTCACGCAGCATCTAATGGAAAAATACTTTCTGAAAATATTGTTATTCAAGATTTAACGCTCAACTTCGCCATTTTCCCAGTAAATAGATAGGAATCTCAAGAGAGTCTCAAGTCGTTTTAAGGCTGAGAGATTCAAAAGTTGTAGGTAAGTACGTCTACGTCGTCTCCCCAATCGAGAACTTTACAAGAGGTCAAAGCTGTTTACTTCAGAGCAGAAGTATTGGGTATAATGGGTCAAGTTTTAATGGTTGGCATCTACGGGGATAGATTCAACCTAAGATAGTAGGTATTAACCTAGGCAAAGAGGTTCCTACCTCTTAGCGATAGGTACCTACCGTAACGTACCTATAGATTATCAGCTATATGGATGCATAGCATCCATCCATACCTACCAATGAGTAGGAAAGAACCCACCTAGGTACGTACGTAATGGTAGAGTTATTAAACAAAGAAAATTACAATCAAAGTAGTGTAACGAATAAAAAAAGGATGTTTAATTACAAACAAACACTTCACTGACACCACACACATAAAAACACTTACCCTAAAACCGTTGCACAATGGGCCTTATCGCTAAGAGTGATCTGTTCCATCCAGGTAACCTTTGGATGGACACGCGAATACTGTAGGTAGATAAAGGTATAGATAGACGGTGGCGTATAATTGTTGACTAATTCTACATAAACATATACATACCAATATGAATAGATACTAGGCAATATACATATAATATATTGAGCAAGCATTAAAATATATATTGCAATATATTGAGCACCTGTAAGTAGATAGACGAGGTAGGTAACCGAAAATATTACGATAGAAGTAATTCTGCGAGCGGAAACAAACAGTAGGTAGGTATATCAATGCTGGATTGAATTAACTCTGATGGAATCGCAATAAGGCCTCGATAGCCACTTAACTGTAAACGGCTCTGATATTTATTTTCCGAGGGCTTCTTACCCAAAATATCCATAACCATTACCTACTTACTCCGTAACCTCCTTTAAGAGCAACCATATGGGTTCAATCGAGTTTTAGGGTAAGTGTTGGTGCTTAGACTACCTAACTAGTGAAGGCTGTTTCTACGTCTACTTATGTACTAGTATGGGTAACCACTTTAATAAAAGCCAGCAGGAGCTAGTATAACATTAAGCCTGAACTTTTCGCCTATTCCCACTATTTCTATAATTACTCCTTTACCTACTAGAACTATTGAGTCTTTGTCCTACTAAGAGTGGTTTTGTTTTGTATCGAAGTGACCTGATTTTCTGCCTCTAATATCGTTACTCCGAGTCGTAAACCGGATCAGTGGTTTTTCCACGTGAAATATTGTGCTCGCTGAAATGTGTATTGAAAGAAATTGGCATTTGCTTATAAATAATCGTTCAAGTGACCTCTGGTTTAGGTAGGTAACCTACGAATGTGGTTGAGTGGTTCTTTTCAAGCGATTTGCATTCATGCTTTGATTGATGTAACGCGTAGTTACTTTACCTATGCTAGGTACCGATAAGGTACCTAGTACCTACATAGAAATTAACTTTTTAGCTAAATCGACGGTTTTTGCGATTTATTTTTTGCGCTTACTCCTTTTCTATCCCTCACTCAAATGAAATTGAAATCCTTTTCCTATTCTTTTCACAAAAATGGCTGCAGCGCGCCCAAAAACAGAACAAAATAAATACTTTATCGAATCGTAGCACTTTCATTTCGTTCGCGTTACGACATTGCTACTACGTCGTAGCTTCTGCTACGTCGTATCTCTTGCTACGTCGTAGCTTTTGCTACGTCGTAGCACAGTAGAGCTTCTTAATTTTCTCTATTGTTGTATTTTCCGAGTATTTCTATGTGGTTCGCAAACACTGCCCGCAAAAAGCTAATGCAAATAGCTAATGCGATTTTGGCGAATGAGGCATCAAAACATTTAGTCTAAAATCTATTCAGTTTCTAAATTCCAGGAACAGTCCTAACAACATCTTCACCGCCTTTGCGAAAAAGCGCTTCTGCACTTTTTTGCAAAATCGTCTTTTATTTTGTAGATTCTATTTATGAGTCATTCTCTAATGTTTACATAAATTTAGATAAGTACTTAAAACTATAGGTATCTAATTCAATTTATATTTTTACATATATGTAGTTTATACGAGGTACCTAGGTATAACTCCGTCTCTTAATTAAAATTTTATGGGTCTTTCAGAAGGTATCTACTTCAGAAAAGCTTATGAATTCAAACGTAGGAAGGGCTTATAAGCAGGATATACTACGTAGGTATAATTAACGTATTACAAGGCTAATGAATGTTAAGTTCGACCCTTAGTATAAGCGGCTATTGAATTCCCTCCCTAATAAGAGAGGTAAAAGGAAACTCGAAATAAAAGAGTAAATACTTAGATAATTGAATGGCGGAACGTCTCGCTTAAGGAAAGTGCCCGTTATATCTACTTGTGTAGATTACACCCGTAACATTGAATGGGGATCCGAGGTTGAGTAAAGTCTCATCATCATTTAGCCCACACGTCCACTGCTGAACATAGGCTTTGGTCCTCCTCACGTGACAAGCCACTGTAATATATGGGACAAATTTTTGTACGATCTGTAAACATTTATTCTAAGTGCCCGGGGTTCTGCGTAATTTCTGTGTACCTATAATAAAAAATTATATGTACCTTACCTTATACGTATATTGTATTAAGTATATAAATCATCTTTACCCATAACACAAGTTTTATTTTTATGGCTTGGGCTAGATGATGCTGTGAAAATTGTCCAGCATTATTCATTAATTTTCATCTATTAGTGTTGGTTGTGTTCATTGTGGTTTTACCCTCGGACGAATGAAACCATACTCCCTTAGGAAGTTCTAAATGAGTAACCCATAGACCTAAGGTAGGTCTATGGCTATGCACCCTATACCTACCTACACTACGGGAAACTCCCACACCACCCAGCTGAAATTACCTGCGCTTGTAATCGATTAATTTTGTTTCCCAACTCTTGGATAATATAATAAATAACGTTTAATAATCCCTTCCATAAACTCTCAACTTTGTTTGGTTGTTTTGTTTTATATCTAACAACAGCACGATTTCCGCGTTAGGAAATAAAATAAAATCCTTTATTCACTTATTAAAACAAGAGTTAGATACACGATAGTTTTGCGTGTCAATTTATCCGTAATTAAGGTCCAGTGACTATGTTAAATAATAAACAAATTTATGAAGCCTTTATTCATTATTTTTCGAAGTGGGTTTTTAGTTTCTGGCAAAGAGGTAACCTTTCGAAGTACTCACTGTATATTCAAAATGTAAAAAAATAACTACTTACCAGTATTCATTATTAGTTACAAAGGGCATGGGCCAGTGCCGGATTTATATTTTTTATGAGTGTAGGCCACTTTTTGCCTCACCCCCCCCCCCCGGTAGACATACAAGGTTCGAATCCTGCAATTGGCAATAACATCTCTTTTAAGGAACCCAAAAATAAAATAACAGCAATAAAAATTGCAAAATCACTCCAATTCAGTGAACGTGTTTGACTTTTATTGTCTGCAATCGAGTAACCGTCCTCTGAAATCTGCCGCCCGCCTAGGACGCTGCCGCCCCTAGGCCGCGGCCTATACGGTCTATTTACGAATCCAGGACTGGCATGGGCGCCTTTGAAATGATCAGGGGCGGGTATTTATTGACTAGGTACTTATTCAATAATATAAATTGTAATATTATTACTATGTTTCTCTGAAAAAAAAAATATTAACTTAATAAATGTTACAAAGGTAAACCATTTTTTATTGAATGTCGTTATACGAACTTTACCTACTATGAGCCTAGCACAAATAAAGCTACATTGGTCCTCAAAATTAATTAGACATCGTTAAAAACCCAACAGAATTGGTGCTTTATTAATTAAAGCCTCCAAATATTAAGTATAAGTGCCGATTACAGTGTAAGATTTCTGAAATTTAATATTCCATTCAAGAAATACAAGTAAGCAAAAGTTATGATGTTGAAAAACGATTTCGCCAAATCAGCGCGGTGGCTGTTGCACTCTGATTGGTCGACTCGAGGTCAAGCACCGATGATCAGTTGACTATTTACTATTTTTGACAATTGTCAACTGATCATCGATAATAACTAGATGCGGTCCGCGGCTTCGCCCGCATGGAAATTTATTTGTCAAATTTCAGAAATTTATTGAGCGCCTCCTCGCGCCGCGGGTAGTTTCGTAAAAATAAAAATACGTGTCTGATTATTTACTTTGCAGTTTATTTATACCGAGTTTTGAGTGAATCAAACTTAGGAATAATTATTTTCCATACAAACTTTACCACCCTATTTAACCCCCTCAGAGTTTAAAATTACCAAATTTTAATCCTATGTGTTATTCTAGGTCCTAATTTCGACTTTTTTCTTTTCTTCTTTATAACTTACCTAAGTAGTTACAGAGATAACTTATAACAAACATTCACAAAGACTTTCCCATTTATAACATAGTAAGAAGTAAGATAAATGACTGATCACTTTCGTAAATTGATTGACCATATATAATTATATTTAACACCTCCACTGCGATCACCAACCCCCTGCCAATGGGGCAGTTTCAGCAGTGGACGTAGGTATGTCTACTGAGTGGTATAAGTTGTAGATCTGGGAATTGTTACTATGTTTTTCCTTTTCTTTTCGAATAACTTTATCCTAGAATACAAAACTCCATATGAGTTTCACAAATTAGTTTAAGGCAGAAACAGCACCTAAAGTAGCGCCATCACTTATTTTATCACTAGATGCACCCCGCGGCTTCGCCCTCTAACCAGTGTTTTTTTCGTACAAATTTCAGAAATTTATTGCACACGCCGGTTAAAATTTCCAAATTTTAATAGCTTATGTCCTATTCTATACATCAGCCAAACTCGATGTAGAATGTTTGTAAACAAACCGCCCATACTTAACCTAAAATACACTCTGTTGCCGCGCCTTTTTATACGCAATTTACATTACTTGTCGATTTAAGATCCTTCCTTCACTAAATATTTCGTACACTCATATCTAAAATTCGACGCCAAGCAAGTGAATTTTAGTTTTTTGTGTCGTGGTTTGTTTACAAACATTCTACATCGAGTTTGGCTAGTGTATAGGTCCTAAACTATGTACGTACCAAATTTCATCTAAATAACTTAAGGGCCCGTTATACCACAAATGCTGTTTTTAAAATCAATATGAATCAGCCAAAAATTGACGTAAATTTCTGAAAAAAATATATGTTTCAGTTGAGGATCTTACATAGTACAAATCGCTTACATCTACACAATCAGATGAACTTCGCACGATAGAAAAAATACCAAAGTTGCCTCTTTTTAAAAACATTTTCAATACTGTGCCTAAAATAATAAACTTTTTGACCTTATTTTTACACCAATCTTTAGATAAATCATTTTTCTAGTACAAATCGCTGAGGTGGATGTTGTAGTGTTATTTTCCTATAAATGATGCCTGAACACCTACAAACCCACGAAAGGCGCGACGCCCGCGGGCTTTGAAAAATGTTCCTGGCCTAAATCTTCGAAACAAGGTGACCTTATGTAGTTACGGAGATTACCTATAACAAACATTCACACAGACTTTCCCATTTATTATATTTAATTTTGTCTAGTCTAGGAAGAGATACGAAAACAGAGTTTGGTGGCCACCAAAGGCAACTTCGTATTTCTTTTAGAACGCCACTTTTGGGTCACTTTTGGCCACTTTTTGAGTTGAATAACGCGTGTGAAGTCGTGGGCATATCCTAGCTAGGTAATAGTACCAAATGCTCAAGCAAAAGAAAAATATTTCCCGCAACATTTCGCAATATATTTTCCACAGCTTAATGTACCTATCCTTTTAGATTTACAATAAGCTTATTGGAAGGGTGAGCGTCGATATGGCGGCTCCCAACTCGCTTGACGGCCGTAACTGCGGTGGTATAGTAGTTACCTACACTGGAATATACTAGGAGTACGGTAGGTAGGTGCTACGTACGGTGTCTCGGGAGACTTGAAAGGTAAGTAAATCAATTCAGAATAATGATAAATAAAATGTGACCGAACTATCACAGTGAAATTAAATGCGAAAGTTTCGATTTTTGGATGTTTGTTACGCCAAAACTACTGATTACATCGGACTTAAATTGCGTAGACCTGAATTAAATGGAGGGTAAATTTCTCCGAAAAATTTATTCGAAGCCGCGGGCTTAAACTAACGTGTAAGTAATAAATGTACCTAAGTATGCAGAGATGTTGGTGTTTTTGCGGAAGGTGCGCTCAACATTATTCCGTAAATTGCGGAAGCCAGTATATTTCATGATATCCCAGTACGTATGAAAGTAATCGAGACAAAACATTGCGATAGCAATTATTCTCCCTGAATATACAAGGTGGAAATGAAATATGAAGTAAAAACGAAAAGGAGACAGGGCACACACACCTAAAAACATAAATCGAAGTGTCTGATTTAGTTTTCGTGCACGCTATTTTTTGGAGCCCAGCTAGAAAACTGAAAATTGGAGAGTAAAAAGTACCTACTAGGCTTAGAATAATAGGTAACTTCACAAACACCCATAAAAGGGATTTTTGGAAATTCTATCCCTAGGGAGGTGAAAAGGGGGGTTGAAGTTTCTATGGTGTTTTTGTACCTTTAACGTGTGGCCCAATGGCCACAGGTTATGTTTCAAGCTAATCAGCTTGAAACATACAGAGAAAAATGAAAATATAAAATTAATAAACCCGGGTTTTCGGATTTTAGGAAAAACTTCTAAAATGGGGTAAAACGTTTTAATGATTGAAGTTTGACAAAAAAAGCAAAGCAAAGGTAAAAAGGATAAAATCGGCTTTCTATCTGAAAGAATATACACACAAACATAGTCTACAGGGTGTAACAAAAATGAAGGACCTAACTTTCAGGCGAAAACTGAAATCAGGAAAAATATTGAAAAAAAATCCATCCCTTAGTAGGTACCTATTCTAAAAATTAAATAAATACGGAATTTTCACTACGTGAAAAAATTCTTCAATTTATACATTCAAATAACATAACATCAAATAATGTGAGACGTATGAATTGTATTCGCATGCAGAGTAGCTGGGACAACGGATGCGACGGAAACCGGTCGGCGGAGGCCGGAAATCATTGCGGTAACGACAAATGTGATGCGCTGAATGTTTACTACTGAAATAGATTGACGGCCTCTGTGGCGCAGTGAGCGAGCGGCCGGTGCCTAACTCTGGCACCAAATACTTCACTTTGTGCTGCAGCCGGAATTTATTCTCGGAAATGTAGATTAATTTAGTAAATGCCTCAGTTTATGCTAATACGACTCTCTCGTTTTTGGGTGTCTGTATTCATGTTTATAGTCTAAAGGTAAACATTGTAATTAATAATTGTAATTATAGTCTAAGCATTTCCATCTACTTTGTATTTATAATAAGTGTTATACATCTATCCATCTATGCTGTGTGAATTACTCAGCATAATTTATTTATTATTAAGCAAGTCCTGAACACACAGTTCCAGCTAGTCCCTGTTGTTTGGTGTCACAATAGTAAAGCACAGGGGACTTTTGAAAGTCGTAAAAGCTCTTCCGAGTGCGACACCGCGTAAAAACTAATGGGAATAGTCGAGAGCAACTACAGGGCGACCCAGAACACACTACGCTTACACACACTGAACAGACAAAATACGTGAGATTCCGAGATGTTTAACTCGGTTTGTGTCATTCTAAGTCCTTGCTTTTCGTCTTATGTTATTTTTTGGGGTAATTTAATAGGAAAAAAAAACACATAATAGAAAGAAATTAAAACTAGTATTTACAATTGAAATATTTGCTCTAACTGCAGACTATTAAAGACTCTGTTCAAGATTTTTGTGTTGTATAGAAAAATATGTAGCCTTTGAGTATGTTATCAATCTCTCTTATCATAAATAAAAAATAAATTAAACGATCGGTGAAAACATTAAGCTTATTTCCCAACGGTGCAGGCAGCTACTGCGGTTTTCTATTTGCGTTCCAACAAAGCCATTTCGCTTCATTCGCTCTGATTATACCCATTAGAACTAATTAAAGGGAACCTGAAAAGGTGTCTACTTGTTTCGGTTCACTTTGTATCTAAGCAGTAATACCTAGCATACATGAGAAATAAACTTCTAAACTGCTGTAGCTACATACTTACCTACATTTAAATGAGTTTATTGAGTCTATGTATGCTATTATTCTACGCATGTGAAGGTATTTTTATCTTGGAACAAAATTAAATGTTGTACTTACCTACCTAAGATTGAAAAAAATCTCAAATATAAAAAACGGTATCTACTGTGAAATTTTAAGCGTCTCGTACATACTTAAAAGTAATATTAATACTAATATAAAATAATGAAATATTAGGTTTTTTGTTTTTTAGGCATTTATGAGTTAAAACATTACATACCCCCTCAGACATTACCACCCGCGCTACTATGTCACTGTGTGTTACGGCGGCGAAGTAACAGTTCTCGTCCGTTGAATAACGACTCATTTTAGGATACCCATTCCCATAAAGGGAGGGCTTACAAGCCAATTTTCTATTTCGTCTAAGCCGTCAACGTCTCTTTGGACGAGTTTGAAGCGGCATAGAGTTGCAAGGAGATGGCTTTAGCATCACAATGAAGCCAACTGGAGACTTGTAGACCATTTAGCGGTAGCCCACTGATCCATATCAATACCTTCCAGTCATTGTGTCCCCAAGACGCCTGTAAAGCAATGCTGATCCGCTACGCCAGATAACAGCTCTCGGGTCACGTTGTTATATTCAACTAGCAGCGGTTTCACCCGCGATAATTCCCGTTCTCGTGGGAATTCCGGGATAAAATATGCCTATGTTTTATTCCAGATAAAATCTATCTCTGTGCCAAATTTCATCCATATCCGTTCAGTAGTTTTTGCGTGAAAGAGTAACAAACATCCATCCATCCATACTTACAAACTTTCGCGTTTATAATATTAGTAGGACTAGCGACGGATAGCGACCCACCCCGCTTCGCACGGGTGTATAATACATTTATCCTTCCTCTTAATCACTGAAGGTATCTAACCACATCATAATCCGTAGCTTTAAAGACCTTAGCATACCTACATAAAAACAGACAAACAGACAGAAAGCAGGAAGCTACCTACTTTGTTTTATACAACGTAGTGATAGTTATACGAGCTGGGCGCCGCGGCTTCTCATGCGAGAAAATTGGTGAAAATCAGCTTGTTTTATCTACATCTATTCAATATTTCAGCCCGATCGGTTCAGTAGTTTTGGCGTGAGAGGTAACAACCATCCATCAATTTATCCAAACTTTTGCCTTTTTAATATTAATTTGATTGACACGTGAAGGTTTGAGGTTAAAGAAGCTTTATTTCTCATAAAAACTATAAAAATTTCACTTACAATGAGAATAAGTTATTCGCTAAAATAATGTTAAAATTACATGTTTCCTCTAGGACTTAGGTATACTAAAAGGTAGATTATCTAATATAATACAATAGTTTTTATATAATAGTGCTACTTAACATAATTTATAGGATCAATAAAGGTTGAGGACAAGAATAGGACAGACACATGTCCTGATGTCCTGTTGACCTGCCGGACCCTCTTAATGTGGGACAAGGGCAGCTAGAATACGATTTCCGAACTCAAGTGTTTCTCAATAGGCAGTGGGCTTTTGACTTACCTTGTTATTTTCTTTGATAATGTGCGTAAAGTATGATCCAAAAACTAATATAAATAGTAGGTTGTTATGCATTGTATGCCTTATTTTAAAATTAGGTAGGTACAAAATCCTAGGTACTACTTACCTACGATTTTCACACTTTCTGGGTGGATTCTGGACGAGTTTGGGGGAGATCTTTGCCCAGCAGTGGGACAGCATAAGTAAGATGAAAAAACGTACTTAGCTGATCTCAAAATCCTTCTGCAAAAAGCTATTATTATTGTTATTATATTAATAAAATCCACCTTTAAACCAAAAGTAGAATAGGCGAAATGAAAACATTTAGTAGTACCCTTTCTAGCATGTTTTAATTTCACCGTTATCTAGCTTGTTAGTAACTTTTGTTATCGCTATTCTACATATAATCTTTGGTTTTAATTTAGCTTCAACTTCTTTGGTTTTAATTTAGCTTCAACTTCTTTTGTCCCGAGCGACACGAAACAACAAAATAATAGATTGAGCTCCCTCAGTTCACCAATTTATCATTTCGGCGTAATCGCATGTCTGCCGGCTGGCGAGATAGCGAACTTTTACTTTGAGGTCGCTTACAACTTGTTTATTAAACTTTGCCTTTGACAAGTTCATTTGGATCTTTGGGTTTAATTTCCTTTTTCTCCGCCTCGACAGCCCCAGGGCCCGTGGTGAGGATAGCTCGTACACAACTCATTTGATACAAACAATGCATATCGCGATATCGGTCTACTTTATTTCAGTTTTTTTATATTCCCTTCAATATTTTCTTTTCTAGCTAAAAATCTACACTACATACATACATAAAATTATATCACAGGCAATACATTCATTCAAGTATGGACCTTTTTTGTGTTGTACACATATTTACCTAAAATAATTAGGTACCTACGAAATATTACTACTGTTATTAGTTACCTTCCTATAGTTAAGTCTGTTCTGCATGTTTTACTTAAGATAAACCTGTATTTCTCTATAAGTGAATGTATATATTCTTTTGAGAAATAAATTTCTAAAACCGTATTTTATTATTCAGTGTTCACTCAGGTTTTTGGAGGTGTTCCAATGTTTTCCCTTAATTTAATTGAGGTTCTCCTCATATACTGTCTCATAATAATTGCATGCAAACGTACGAATGGTATCAGATTTGGTGGTCCAGCTATAAAAATATTATGGTCCAGCCATCCTAAGATGGCCCGCCTCAGGGTCTAGATTGAATTAGCGGGCGCATCTCAATACTTTCGGTCGTGCTAATACTAAACTTTGTTATTTGCGGAACAAACTTCACCAAAACCGGAGGCCGTTAAATAAAATGCAATTTAGCATGAATAATGGTTTTGTAATATAATTTTACGAACAAGGGGTCTTATCCGAAGGTTTATTGTTTTTAAGACGAGCTTTTAATATTTCGTACACTTGGTTTTTGTGGAAAATAAAAGTAAGTATCAACCTACGATTTAAAATGCCGCCGGTCTTGGTAGTGTGTGCTGTTCTTTAGTGTTTAATTTCAGACAAATCGTGTTCTGTGGTATCTAAGTTTTTTTTTTTTTTTTTTAGTACCTATCTATACATATAATAAAATTGTAGAGGTCAAATTTCTGTACAATGAAAAAAAATGCCATAAACCGAGTCAGGGAGATGTAAGAAGTATAATAAAACTTATTTGGTGTTATTTAAATTTTTTTGTTTCTCTGTTTGTCTGTTTGTCGGTTTGTCTGTTTGTCTGTTTGTACGGGATAAACTCCGAAACTACTGGACCGATTGTTATGAAATTTTGTATGGTGGTAGCTTATATTCCTGGTCAACATATAGGATACTTTTTATCCCGATAAATTAAAGAGTTCCCGTGGGATAGCTAAAAAACTTTAATTGAGTAAGTACTGAATACTGATACTGCCATTATCATGTTATTTAATATTAACTTCTTTTTGCTAATCGCATATGAAAGTATACAAACGGTAGGTACCTATACCATAGGTACCAAGAGTGCTCAGTTCGGCGCTGAATATCACAAAGGCGGGTTTGTCGCGCGGGCTCAGAACGCGCGAGCGGAATGCATGACTCAAAGATATTAAAAAATAATTTGTATTCTATCAGTAAAAGCAATATTTTCTGTTGAATTCATCATCATCATCAGCCGATATTAGTCCACAGTTGGACATAGGCCTCCCCTAATGAGCACCATAGCGCCCTGTCTTCAGCTTGCCAAATCCAGCATTTGCCAGCAGTCTTTCGCAGATCGTCATCCCACCTGGCCGGAGAGCGTCCTTCACTACGTTTGCCAAGTCGCGGTTTCCACTCAAAAACACGTTTACCCCAACGGTTGTCGGTTTCTTCGCGAGATATGGCCGGCCCGCTGCACTTCAGCTTGCTTATTCTTTGAGCTATGTCGATAACTTTAGTTCTCTGTCGGATGTATTCATCACAAATCCTATCGTTCAGAGAAACTTCGAGCATAGCTCTTTCCATAGCTCGCTGAGGGACTTTGAACTGGTGGACCAGCCCTACCGTGAGAGTAAGATATGTATTACCAATCCAACAGGCAGTAATACATATCCTAAATTTAAATTATTTTCTTACGTTTTCTTTATTTTTGTAGGTAAAAATAAAAAAAATCTTTGTTTAACAACGTAAGGTACCATGCCCAGACAAAGGTCGAGTCGCTCTGAGTACTCAAGAGAAACTAAAAATTAAGGATGATTAGATCCTAAGAATCTAATGAATATCGTGGGACATGACTCTCTGCGGCTCGAAACGCGAGGCTACTGCCCGCAGTAGGGAAAGTCCTTCTCAACGATAAGCCTAACTAACAGCTCTCTCGCTCTATCTTGAACGCCATACGTTGTCTCGGAAAGTAGTGGGGTAAGGATTACGCGATAGAGCGCTGACCGTGAGAGCCATAAGCTGTCTCGAGTCTCTGAAACATTCACTAGAAGAAAGTCTCACTTTAGCTCTCAGCGTAGCCACACAGCTGCAACTCATCATCATCAAAATCATCATCAACAACCTTAGTCCACTGCTGAACATAGGCCTCCCTTAATGAGCGTCATAGTCTTCAGCTAGCCGCATCCAATATATGCCAACAGTATTTCGCAGATCGTTCCCACATGGCCGGGGGCGTCATACGTTACGTTTGCCGAGTTGCGGTCTCCACTCAAACACATTTACTCCAACGGTTGTCGGTTCTTCGCTAGATATGGCCGGCCCACTGCCACTTTGTCTTTATCACTGCTACTTCTTTGAGCTCCGTCGGATGTATTCGTTACGAATCCTGTCATTCAAAGAAACTGCGAGCATAGCTCTTTCCATAGCTCGCTGAGTGACTTTGAAATGGTGGACCAGCCCTACCGTGAGTGACCACGGCTCAGGTCATTACAGGAAGGACGCTCTATTGAAAACTTTAGTTTTCAAACATTCCGGTATAGATGACGGGAAAACCTGACGTAGTTTCCCAAATGCAGCCTAGCTGGATCTTCCTTTTGTCCTCCTTCTCAAAATTGTTTTTACCTAACTGCACAATCTGCCCAAGGTAAGTGTACTCGGAAACAATTTCAAGAAGGTGGCCATCTACGACGGTCGGTACTGCAACAATTTGGGCATTGATCATGACTTTGGTTTTATCCAAATTCAAACTAAGACCGATGCATTGCGGGGCTGAGACTAGGCAGTTCAGCATGTGGGTCAGCTCCTCTAGCGACTCCACCATTACGACTATATCATCAGCGAATTGGAGCTGCGTCTCGATCTCTTGAAACCAGCCAAGAAAGAACTGTACGTACGGCTTACAGGTGATTGAGAATGCCATAAGTTGTCATAAGTCTTAAAGACCTTACTGACAGACAGTCTCGCTTGAGCTCTCAGCGTTACTTCGGCGTCTGCCTCTAGATCACTGGAAACTAGATGAACCAGAAAGACATGTGATGAGAATGGCTTACAGCTGCTCGAGAAGGCTATACTTTGTCACAAGTCTCGAGAGACCTTTACTGAAAGAGAGTCTCGCATAAGCTCTCAGCGTAGCAGATCGGCTGCGTCTCGATCCCTTGAAACCAGCCATGAAAGGGATGCACGGGTTACAGCTCATCGAGAACGCCATAATTATGTTGTCACGAGTCTCAGAGACCTTTACTGAAAGAGAGTCTCGCTTGAGCTCTCAGCGTAGCCGCACGGCTGCGATTCTCGATTGCTGAAAACCAGCCAAGAAAGAGAAACATGAATTACAGCTGATCGTGAGAGTCATTCATTATCTTACGCCTCACACATTTTATTCCAGCGTGAGGAGAAAAGACCTGATGATCGACACCAGCAACGATAAGATTTAGCCAGGGATGGCTATGAACGCATACATCAGGAATGTGAGTATTTATTACTAAGAGAAAGGGAGAGAGTAAATAAAATACGACTGCAAGAAATCGAAGAACAACGCTGCTCGATACTTGCTCAATAGAATGTCGGTTTTATCTGAAGATTCAGATTATTTACAAATACCCTGGATTGATAAATAAAAAAGTGCGTTTAAGTACATATTATTCACCAAGGATTGACTATGCGTCATTTTCATTTAGGTATACTTTTTGTAGAGATCTGTGTTGGTTTCTCCCGTGCAAGACGGCTAACCATTTTATGTCGAATGTTGTCTTTAAAGAAGCATTATAAGGTACTTATTTCAATCTACAATTATTATAATTGAAGGAATAAATAATACCACGCGGACGAAGTCGCGGGCAACAGCTAGTAAATAAATAAATACTGAACTATCCACACAGCATAAACCCCTAACTTCAGGCCAAGGGCGGATCCAGCTTCGGTGCCAGGGGGGGGTCACAAAGTCGTGGTCAAGTCACAAGAAGTTATAATTTATTTTTTATAATCATAGATAGAAGTAAAACGTGGGTACCTATTTAATTAAAGCAAGTACTTTCTGTAAGTACTAAAATACCTTGTTTTAGGTAGGTATGACAATTTTTTTTCTTTATGGCTTCTCCCGAAACGCCTTACCTATCACAAGAGGATTCGAACCCGGTCTTTATTTTCAATCCCGGGATTACGGTATTGATAAAACGCCATCCCGGGATCGTAGACAATTTAGTAAAAATAGACGTAAGAATTATATGAAAATAGCTTTTATTTACTTTCAAAAAAAAAGTAAAAATCTACTAAAATCACATTCACAAGATTATCGAGAATAAATAAATTTTACAACAATTTTGACCACGACGCGACTCATGCGGTCGATTACCTGTTTAAGGAATGCTTTTATTTTGTGTACCTACAGTTACACAAATAGTATTGTTTGATATAAAAAAGAAATCTAATATAATGCAAGTTCAAGTATAATGTAAGTTTAATAAATAAAATAAGAAAAATAATTCCAGTTAAGTTAATAATGTGTGTTTATAAAGTACGTAAAGCGCTTCGTTTTTTATTACATTTAACAATTTAACTCCTCTAGCGACTCCGCCATTATGACTATGTCATCAGCAAATCGCAGGTGCGAGATGTAATCGCCGTTTATATTAATCTACCTTTCCAGTCCAGCGTCTAAAACAAATCTTCCAATGCGCTTGTGAACAGTTTCAGGGATATAACATCCCCCTGTCTCACTCCTCTGCGTATTTGGATGGGTTTAGACTGTTGGCCCTGTACTTGGACACTCATAGAGGCGGCTTCGTAGAGACATCTCAGCACCTCGATATAACGATAGTCTACTTGGCACCGCTGTAAGGATTCCAGAACAGCCCAAGTTTCGACGGAATCAAAGGCTTTCTCATAGGCCACAAAAGCGTGACAGACACGACAGAGTGTAAACTAAATTATAAAACAATCTTCATAAAGACTAACTAGAAAAAGATGAAGGATGAACAAGGAGAAGACAACTATTTGAAGCTCAAGGTGACAGAGAAAAAGATGTAAGAAAATACTCATCATTACTAATTGAAGAAAAATAGCAAAGATTTTAGATGAAAATCCACTCCCCAAAAGTGAAAATGATGTGGAGAATAAAATACCTTGAAACCACATCCAAACAGTTTAAAACCTGACCCAAATCGCCTTCACTCCAAGCCACTCCACGACAATTCATAAATGAGAGATAACAGTACAACCAGAATAAACGGAATCCGACTTTTATTCTCCGCTAAAATTGATACAGAACTACATACCTACATATACTCGCCCGTTTCCCAGAGGGTAGACAGAGATAACGGATTTCCACTTACAAGTTTCCTTGCACACCTCTTTTGTCTCATCACTTATTAGGTACTTTCTTCATACATGCACATAAAAATTGTTTAGCATATGGGTATTTAGCAGAAATTTAATAAATTCATCGCCCTCCACACGTACGATTTACCTTCCACGCGATTCTCATTACTTACGCTCTCTCTACCTACACGTTCATTCTGGTTACGTACCTAGATCAATGAATGTAATAATATACCTAAAAAGGGAAAAAAATCCATAATCATTAAATCTGAATGAAAGGCGATAACTACCCCTAACCAGACTGGCACTTCTCTCTATAAACACGTGCCCATTGAAATAAAATGAAGTGATAACTAGAGGATTCGATAAATGTCGAAAATCGACCGGTATTTTCAATCCCCAAAATTTCGGGATTATATTTTTCCAATTCCGGGATTTCAAGGATTGAGTAAAATTCTTTAAATTGTTAAAAATAATAAAAAAGCGAAGCGCGTTACGTACCTAATGTAAACACAAATTATAAACTTAATACAACTTTTTTTTTATCTAAACTAACTTACATTATATAAGAATTAGCTCTTTATCTCTATCAAACAATATATTTTATGTAACTGTAGATACACAAAATAAAAGCATTTCTTAAACCGCCTCCTCGGTAGCGTCGTAGTCATAATATTTGTAAAATGTATTTGTTCTCGATAATTTTCGTCAACGACTTGCCTTTTGGTTGTAACAATACGTTTAACTCACGGTAAATTTTGTTATTATTAGGTTTATCAAGGTTCTTTGTCTGTCTACTGTAAAAGAGTAGAATGTAAAAAAAATTAGATGTTTAAAAATTAAGTGTGTGCGTTTTTTACTTTTTGTTTAGAAAGTTAATAAAAGCGATTTTCATATGATACTTTTTAGCTTTATTTACAACGAAAATTACAAGCAAAGGAATAGAAAAATTACAACTAGTATTTACAATTGAAACCATTGAGCTAACTGCAGACGGTTGCAAACAGTCTAAAGGTAGCTCAATTGATCCATGTCAATACCAGTCGGAAGCGTCCCCAAGACACTGGCTGCATTACCAGATATATGATACTTAGATTTTATTAAATTGTCCAATCCAGGAATTATACCGGGATCGTGTTTTATCAATCCCGAAATCCCGGAATTGAAAATAAAGACCGGGATCGAATCTTCTTGTGATAGGTAACGCGTTTCGAGAGAAGGCGTAAAGAAAGAATAATTTTGTTACATACCGAAATATAAAAAATAGCTAAATACACGCGATAAATACCCGTACGTAAATATTTAAAATAATGTGTTCTGATCGCGTAAGTTTAAAAAACTGATTCTAGTTTAGGCTTCGGTTAGTCGAAACAAAGCGCCAAGTGTCACACGAACTGTAACATCTAATGAAAGGTGAGGTGGCGGTGACGCGGTAAAATTCTCGTCGTTCCTGAATAATGAATATTAAATTAATTAAATATTTAAGGTACATAAGTACATAAAATCTATAAGTATTGTGATAAATAAATAAAAAAGCATGTTTAACAATTTTAATTAGTGGTCTACCTAGGTCCTGGTCCCAGCCCAGGGGGGGGTCATGACCCCCATGACCCCCCCCCTGGATCCGCGCCTGCTTCAGGCCTTTTGTTACTAGGGTACTGTTACTTGGGTGATTGATATACCTCCTTTAATCCTACTGAAGATATTTTTTTTAAAGTTAAAAATGATAACACTTAGGTATAAGTATAATATACATAAATATCTGCAGATGTCCACAAAAATGTCCCAAGGCGGGAATCGAACCCGCAACTTCCTGCATCGTAGGCGGCCCGCTTCGCCACTGTGGTCGTCGACACGTGATATAAGTAACTAAATATTTCTACTTACATGTTACAGTTAAATACCTGATTTTCAAAATACAAGTATTCTCTACAACTGATTCCGACAAAAGCAAAATAAAGTGCAACAAGCTAATGAAGGTACATAGATTGAACCACAGAGCAAAAACGAAGGATTGAACAATGTATCATTTTTTAAATCTTTAAAATCTCTTGAGTTCATGTCAAATGGTCTTTAAAAGCCATTCCTCTGGGCCAGCCTCGAAGGCTCTACTATCGTGCCGATGGCTGTAATAACATTAGTGGAGCGCTGGGAATTAATTTGGCTATTCGGAACATCTGCCACGAAATGCACGCAGCCTCTCAAAGGCGCGACAATGCCATGGCAAGGTACCTAGGTGCGGGCTCGGTCTTTATTTACAGCCTGCTACAGATCCTAGATTTCTTACACAAGTGGACAAAAGACTAAAAGAGAGAATAAATAATAATTATTTAAAGTTTTATATTTTTTACTTTGATTGATTCCTGATTTCTGAACATTTGCTCATGTTTAAATGTTTCACGAGTCGAAGAACGCTCCATAGGTCAGAGGACGTCGTGAGGCTATCGAAATAAGCACCTGCAATGTGAACAGAATATACTAAATCGTGCTTTGTGTACCTACAGTTCAGTTTTAGCACATTTCAGATAGGTAGCTAAAAAATTAAATTTTATCAAGCAAAATTGATAATGTTCATGATGATCCACAGTTTTTTAAAGTACCTACAGTTAAGTACTTATTATATATTTGGTTGTTAAAACTTACGCGGTCATAACACCTACGTACTATAACTAGTACCCATAACACAAGCTCTACTTAGCCCAGCACTATTTATTTACTTGCCTATCTTGTTAAAACATAATAATTTTGATAATCAAATATCAACATTTTGAAGCCTACAAGCCCCTTTCCATTCAAGTTTTATTTTGAACTTATCAAATTAAATATTCTTACAAAACGAGCTACTCCAGTAACCATAACCGAGCACACACAATCCAATAGCACCAACTATGATAGAGCTGAAAACTTCTGAACAAACCTAGGTTGTGACTGGTCCTAAAATCAGCGTCCGCTCTCCCTGTGAGAAGAAGTAAAGCTTTGCCAAAGCACCGGAATGCAAGCACGGCTGCAGGTGTACCAGCGATGCTGTAACCGCCCTCGTAAAGTCGCACCATTACAAAGGAAAACATACTCTGCCACACAAACTTTAGGTTTACTTTACTTTAATGTTGCTCCCACCGTAGGTGAACCAAGGGTACAGTTGTAAATGTTCTGTGATATGCTAAGCAAAGCCAAGCGAGGGAAATTGAAAGTACAGTTTGGAGTGTAAAATGTTTTACGGGGTCAAAAGCAATGGCTGGTCGGTACTACAAACATTACAATACAATACAATACAAAAATCCTTTATAGTACACCAGAATTCTTTCTTTTTCTTCTTTTTCTGGTGTACTATAAAGGATAGAACATCAAGTACAAAAAGACATTACATAAGACAAGTACAATGGGCGGCCTTATCGCTTAGAAGCGATCTCTTCCAGGCTACCTTTGCTTTTTTTATGCTTTTTTACATACGTTAGGTTAGGTTAGCATAACTACCATTTTAAAGATTTTCAAAGATCGTAAGACTACGTTCGAAGATTTTCTACTGACAACATGGGGTTCAATGTAGTCAAACCATGACATACATATGTATGTAGTGTAAATATTCACCATCTGCTGATATTTGTATTGTTATAGGTAACGAAACTACGAATGATTTCAATCTTTGCATGTATTGTCCAACTTAATATAACTTATAAACGCGAAAGTTTGTAAGTATGAATGGATGGATAGATGTTTGTTACTCTTTCACTCAAAAGCTAATGAACGGATCCGGATGAAATTCGGCACAGAGATAGATTATAGTCTGGAATAACATAAAGGCTATATTTCATCCCGGAATTCCTACGGGAATGAGAATTACGCGGGTGAAACCGCGAGGCGCTGCTAGTATGAAATATATCAGTGATCTATAGATCACTATCCTAGTATACTAGGTAGGTATCAATATCATAAACTCTGGTTACAGGCCTAGAAGATGCTGTGTAGTGCGGATGAGTCAGTTTTATTTATTTATTCATTCTCAACGACAGGACCTAACTGATGTATAGCTCCTTTCTAGGAGTTTGCGATAAGGAACCATCGATCCACCAAGTATTATCTCAGATAGATTTGAAACGAAAATGCTTTGTCAGAGACATCAGGATAGAAAAGTTACACGTTACATTGCTAAGCTTCAATATTGGAATTTCAGTGAACTAGCTTCAGCACGATACTTCACCCGAAATAAGATTGTACTTTGTACATCTTGGCCATAAGAATAAGAAGAACAATGTATTGTGTTAGAATTAGAACTGCTTAATATAAGAATCCAGATGCAACTAAGATTCTTCCCGATAATCAACACTACATTGTACTTCGTACATCCATCGTCTGAACAATTATTTAGAAACTAGCACTGCTTCGCGGTTTCACCCGCGGAAATTCCCGTTCCCGTGTGAATTCCGGGATAAAATATAGCCTATGTGTTATTCCAGACTATAATCTATCTCTGTGCCCAATTTCATCCTTATCAGTTTAGTTTTTGCGTGAAGGAGTAACTTCCATCCCATTTTATCCTGGAATTCCCATGGGAACGGGAATTACGCGGGTGAAACCGCGGGGCGCTGCTAGTTTCTAATAAAAGAAATCATAGTAGTCTGCATTAAATGAGTTTTATTTATTTATGTAATTGACACAGCATCAATCAATAACATGTTGAAACTCTGTATTAGTTCTTCACTACAAGAGTCCTTTATGTTTTCACTGTAAAGTTCCGCATTTCAGGAAGGTGGCGTTTTTATTCACTTACCTATTTTATTTTCCTCGTGCTCGTTCAACACGTTAGGTCCTAAACAGTCTGGAAAACAGTTCTATTTTCTACAAGGTGCCACGTACCATGTGTATGAAGCCGTAAGTAAGGGGGTGATTTGGATTTGGTGTGTTCTTTAACGTGTATTTTTATTTTAAATTTCCATGGGATCTACATAGGTATAGGTATTCATTATAAGAATATGATATATTAGAATTGGGTTACTTTATTAATTGAAACAATAACAAAATGACTAATTACATCTATTATTAACAATTATAACAAACTCCTGAAAATGCCGTCACCAGAAAGCTACTCGTAAGTGCCCAGAATGTTGGCAGCATTGCCACGCTGAATGGCAATGCTAATTCCTTGACCGAAATAGAAGCCAGGATCCACATAATTTTTATACTTTATATTAATTAAAACATGTTATCTGACACCCTGTACATGGTAGGTACATACAGCTCCTTCCTTTGTTAGAGTGTTCATTGTTTTGTTCGTCTTGCGCGTTTCCAACATTATACAAACTTGAGGTAAAGTTTCTTGAGCAAATTTATTCATGAGTTGGCCAAATATTTGATTGATTACCTTCGAAAGCAATCTTCGTTCGCGATAAACTTGTACCTACTTCATTAGCGGAAAAAAGACTTGTTTGAGCTTCTTAGCGTGGAAGTGATTTGCTGTTTTACTCGAAGCAGGCGTGTGGAAGAATTCGCAATGTTTTAAGTTTATTTTTTTGACAAAAGTGGCAATTAGGCCATTTTGGATTTAGCTGAGTTCCGTGACTTGCTAAAAGCGTGCAAGATAATATAATTAACGTTGGGTCACTTTTTCTTTTGAGTAGGTTTTTTTTTTTTTTACTTGATTACCGCGAGTGTTAGACTAATCAAGAGCTCTATTTTATGAAATAAACCTTTACCTCTTACTCCATAAGATAGCGCGACAAAAACTAATGAGATAAAACTAAGTAACTAACTAGGTAATAATACAATATGTGAAAAAGAAAGTTGGGAAGCCGTGCATATTTGCCAAGCAGGAGTTCAAATAATAAGATAAGGATGTAGAAAAACAAAACTGTTTACTCAACACTCCCTTTTCACAAAATAATGAAGGGTCTGCATAATTTTGTGTTTATTTTTCAGCGGAAAAATTCTCACAAGGTAAATATACCTACTAATTCTCACAACGTAAAATACTGATTTTCATTTTCGTGGTGCGAGTTCAAGTTTTGTCGGATGTGACAATTTTGATGCGCATTTTTTATGTTTTGAATATTAAGTTTTCTTCCCATGAGCTATTAAACTGCCTACGTATATGATTTCCAAGCATAGCATAGTTTCAGTGCCGATTTAATACCGAAACACTCACTTATTTCCCACCGTATAGGGTGTTGAAATTTCACCTAAATCCTAAGCTTTATAGAAACCTGGTAGAGCAACACTAAGCAGTTGTTCATGAGTAGTTCTCCATTAGTGGAGCACGGATTATAAAGCCAGGGCCTTGAGTTTACGACCGAGAAATAACACTATTTCGAAACGCATCATACCTACATAAATTGTTTTTAAAATTGTTTATTTGCGTTCTAAATTTAAAAATTTGATTCTATACCTTGTTAAATTATCTAATCCAATTCAATTACTGAAACCTGCCGCAATTGTCTTTTTTTTTTAGAAAATTAACTACTTACTTTGAAGTCTCGAATCTGTGGATACGGGAGACTTTTGTTCTTTTCATCCAAAGTTGCGAACTACGGCAGCAAACTCAAAAACCAGCTACAGTCGCTTGCTTACGAAAGGATTGTCTTTGGTCGAATTTTATGAGTCATATACTTTTTTTAATACATTTTCACTTAAAGTAAACCACTCTAGGGACCGAAATTTCGATGTCAAATAGAATAGAAAATAGCTTTCCAAAATGTAGGTAAAGGCAGCTCAACTTCGTAAGGAAAATCACCTTTTCTTAGATTAGTGTACCAAAACGAAACGAACGAATCAAAACCTTATATTATGTCGTAATGTAAGTTCCAGTGTACGAAAAACTATCAGCTCTCAGTGAATGACCAATACAACCAAATTACAATATTAAAACTTAATTTTTACACATTAACGCGACGTTAACGTGAAAATCGTGCTATTTTAAACCTACGAAAAAGAAAACGAGGATGTTCTCTATTCGGTTGTACATAATGTTTATTGTTTTTTTTATAGACAGTGATCCTGGTGAGATAATCCTATAAAAGTGGAACAAACATCCATTCATATAATATACATCCGAACAAACTTTTAATTATAATAGGTATTAATTAGTAACTATATTATAACGTTTTAAAAATATCATCACTAAAGTCATTGAAAACGGGATATTTATTTACCATGATTTGTTTTTCTTTTTCTTTTTTTAAAACTCAAAAGAAAACAAATCATGGTAAATATCCCATTTTCAATGACTTTAGTAACTATATTAGTATTGGTAACGATGAGTTAATCTTGATTGAGTATTTTACGTACTTATATCAAATCTGCCATCAAAAAAACCATGGGCCTGCATGCCATCAAATCCAAATCTGTTCTAGTATCCTAATATTATTGGATATAGTTTTATCATATTGACGGCACCATGTTGGCACATGAACCCTATTAGGACAGGGCCCAGCCACTAATATAACAGCAGATGTTTATATTTTAATATATGTTCAAGGTATAAATCACACACCCTATTACGTTGGTATGTTATAGCGGCACATTTTTCAGAATTGCGATGGCCTAGTAAAGAACTCCATTTAATCCCCAGGCCGTAGATTTATACTCGATAAAGATAATTGAAGCGTAATGGGGCCATAAAGAGTGGTTCTAAACTTTGTTAGATTAAATTGCTCCACATGTGTATTGAACTGCTGCTCAATATATTTTTCACAAGACTTCATTCGTTCAAGAAGTGTGGCCATAGACTAGCTAGGTATGTATAGTGTAGAGTAGCAGGAATAATAGAAGTTCATTCTTTATTTGAATTTGTTATTTTAATTTAGGAATTGCCTCGTGCTTGCCGCCAGTAATGTGTATCTCATGAATTTAAACGGCGAATAAATCAGTTTGTATTTGTAAAGCCAGGGGTCAAAAAATATTTTTCTTTCTAATTTTTGTCTGTTATTATCAGCCAGGATGAAAATATTGTCCTCTCGCATAATGACTCGAATCTTTGATGTTCCATAAACAAAGAATATACAATTTATTTGAATTTATTTTTGAAAATAGAAGTAAAAGCGCCTTCTTGGTGATTGGATGCGTATAAAAAATAATAATCTGCAATGGATCACTCAAGTGCCAGTACTTTACCTATTAACAGGTTTTACTATTTAAATAATTCTATGTTTTTGTCAAATTTTATATACACATAGTGTTTTTTACTGTCTGAAACTATGTGACATTTACTTAGGTACCTATTTACTACAATTTTTGTGTTGCCTCAATGAATCAATAAATTTTATTTTATTTATTATGAAGGGTATTAACTTCTTTTATGGTAGAATGCACACGTTGCTTTGCATTGTTTGTAGTGTAAGTAGGTAGTACATGCCAAGTATGATAACCTATTATTTACCTATTCTCTTACAGAAGTCTAGTTTGAACAAGCTGAGCTGATTTCTATTCAAAACAATCTTCTAAAATTTAAAATATATTTATTTAGGAGCTTTGGTGACTAGTGATATTTTCCCAGTAATCGGCTTCTTATTCTTCTGCAACAGTATCTTCTTCTCATTTCGGTAGACTGTCAGTGCGGGCAGAGGAACCACTGTTGATGATATTGCAAGCAAATCTGAAACGAAGGGAAATACCAGAGTCAGGCATGATCTTTTGTAGAACCAGATTAGTTGAGTTTATGTTTACTTGTTCTGAATGAATGAATGAATGAATGAACACTTTATTGTACTCAAGAAAATACATTTAAAGAGCTTATATCTAATTAAAAAATAAACATAGTACAAAAAGGCGGCCTTATCGCTGAGAGCGATTTCTCCCAGGCAACCTTATATTTAGCGATACATAGATATAAGAATTGGGTAGGTAGTGCACAGATAGTAAAAAAATATTAATAATAATAAAATTAACAGTAAAATTAAAAACTAACTAACGAGACTAACGAATAAGAAGAACATGAAATTAATGATTTTTGAAGCTACAGGAAAAGGAGTGTGTGAAATGGAATAATTTAGTTAGACAGCTGAAGATAGGAAATGGGACTTCAGGTTGGACTTGAAAGAGTTGATGGAAGGAGCAAGTCTGATAGCGACAGGCAGTTTGTTCCAAAGACGAACAGCCTGTACACTAAAAGAATTGCCATAAAAGGATTGGGTATGTGCGGGAAACTTGAGGAGTAAGTTATCTGATGACCTGAGATTGTGAGAGTTGGAAGAATGAAGGAATTCAAACCGTTCTTTTAAGTATACAGGAGAAAAAGGATTAAAGAGAATAGAATAGAGAAGAGAAAGAACGTGCATGTCCCGGCGAAGTCGAATAGGGAGCCACTTGAGCATGGTGCGAAAAGGAGAGACGTGGTCATATTTGCGTAATCCAAATATGAACCTAATGCAGAAGTTTTGGAGGCGCTCAAGTTTATCCAGCTGCACCTCATCAAGATCTAAATAGCTAGCATCAGCATAGTCCAGAACAGGGAGAAGAAGAGATTCAGCTAAAGCTATTTTAGTTGCTGTTGGCAGAAAGTACCTCAGCTTCCTAAGGGAGCCTGCTGAAGCATAGAGTTTCTTACTGGTAATTTCAAGCTGAGGGTACCATGAAAGTTTACGGTCAAAAGTTACCCCAAGATTCTTTACGGTTACACTGTAAGGAATCGGTATTCCATCAAAGTTAACTTGGGGCACTGTCTGCCAGTCCACTCTATCTATCATCCTCGAACTACCAATGATGATTGTTTGGGTTTTAGTCGGATTGATTTTTAATCCATGAGCTCGACTCCACTCAGTGATACGCCGTAAATCCGTATTAGTATTATCAACTGCATCTCTAATACGATCCGGTTGCGCCTGTGCATATATCTGTAGATCATCAGCGTAGAGGTGATAAGAGGAAGTTAAATTTTGAGAGATAGAGTTTATAAATATAGCAAAAAGAAGAGGAGAGAGGACGCCACCTTGCGGCACGCCGACAGAAATATCACACCATGACGAGACAGTCTCGCCGAGGCGGATTCTCTGCCGGCGACCATGTAAGTAACTGGAAAACCAATCAATGACCCCCTGGGAGATGTTAAGAGAGTGAAGGAACGCTAGAAGTATGTCAAAGTCTACAGTGTTAAAGGCATTGCTAAAATCTAGTAAGGTTAAAACAGTAAGTTGTCGACTATCCATGCCCAGTCGTATATCATCTGTTATTTTGACCAGGGCAGTCACAGTACTGTGGCCTTTGCGGAAACCAGATTGCAAGGGATTAAGAATATTGTGCATAGAGAGAAAAGAGTTAAGCTGATTGTGAACAAGCCGTTCTAGAACTTTTGACAGAAACGGGAGAATAGAAATAGGACGATATTCGGAAAAAGATTTGGGATTGGGTTTCTTGGGTAAAGGGATCAATTGGGCTTCCTTCCAGCAAGAAGGGAAAACCCCGTGCTGCAGAGAGTAATTAAGGATATGACAGAGGATTGGGAGGATAACATTCAGTATGGGGATAAGCATATTGAGGCTGATGCCATCAGTCCCAACAGCTTTGGAAGAAATGGATAGGATACTCTTCTTAACATCTTCAGGGGTGACTGGATCAAAAGAAAATTCAGAATAGTTAGGTTTTGGAGTATTTGAAATATTTCTGATAGTATTAACTTTGACAGCGTCAGATATGGAAGTAGCAGGTGAAAAATGGTGGTTTAAAGAGTTAATATCTAAATTGTCTGGTATTGATTCCTGTTTAGACTTTCCGACACCTAGCGTTCTAAGGAATTTCCACACCTTTGCAGGATCCTCCTCGGAAACCGATTCGTGAATGTAACGACGCTGAGCATCCCTGCACTTTCTGTTGCAACGATTACGAAATTGTAAATAGGCAGCCTTATTCTTTTCACTTGGGTTAATTTTGTACCTAGTTTTTGCACAAGATTTTTGATGCATGAGCAGCTTGATGTCGTCTGTCAACCAGGGTGCTGGAAGATGCTTTAGTTTAATTGGACGAAAAGGTGCATGTTTGTCAAAAAGATGAGTAATTAAATCATTGAAGGCAACCACCTTATCGTCCAAAGTATCAGCGTCATAAACAGTCAACCAATCCAGATCTTGAGCATCAGCTAGCAGTTTAACACTGTCAATGCTACTAAAATTTCGTTGTAGAATAACTTTAGGTTTAGACCTAGGAGGGCGGATTTTATAGGATAGGAAAATTAAGTCATGGTAAGAAAAGTTATCAGCGGAAAATTGGCCATGCCTAACAGCAAAAAAAGGAGAAGAAACTATAATTAAATCTAATAAAGATGGTGCACAGTTAGGGAAATGATGGGTGGCTCCAAGAGGGAGGATATGTAGATTACATGACCGAACAATAGACTCAATTGCTGCAGTGCGATGATCCCTTTTGAGGAGACATGTGTTGAAGTCACCCATAATGATGGTTTGACTATAGTTTGGTACCAGATCCTCAAGAAGTTTTTCAAAAGAGGAAAAATAATTAATTCGAAGGGAGGGACAATAGAAAACTCCGAGTAAGATTTTCGTGTGTGTGAGAGTAACCTCAAGAAAGAGATGTTCCCCTGCATTGGGCGGAGGTGGCTGGGCAGACATGCTAATAATAGAAAAAGGAATGTGTGACCGTAAGTATATGGCCACCCCACCACAGCGCGATCCAATGCGGTCATTACGGATAAGGCGAAAACCAGGGAGAGAGAAAGAAGTAGAAGGTAGACAAGGCTTAAGAAACGATTCGGAAATAAGAATAGCATGAATGGATTTATGATCAAACGACGCCAGCATATCAGGAAAATGGTCCGGGACACTTTGCGCATTAATATGAATAACGTTGAAGTTTTTAGGTACATCAGAAAACTGAGCGGCAAGATTTTCGGAGAGTGAAGGAATACTGACAAAGCTGTCGTCACTAGAACAGGAAGGGGAAGAGAAGGATTCATATTCATCATCATCGTCACTAGTCTCGTTAAAGATGTTATGCAACATATTATCTAATTCCACTTACTAATTAAAATAAATACCTAGTATTTCTAGGTACCTATGCAAACAAACACAAATATTTCTATAATATACTAGTTTAAAAACTACCTAATTTACTCCACCTGCCAGTTGTGTTTCATTGAGTAAACAGTACATAAAAAAAACAGATTAAACAAAAGATTTATAAAAGTAACTACCATCTGCATAGTTATTGTAAAAGAAGTTGAAAAATTTAAATATGGACGAACGAAATCACAGTGCAAATAGCGTTGACATTGACTGAGCCATATCACGTCAATGTCATGTTTCTATCACAACAAACAAAAACAATTTTGAAATAAATTACAGAGGGTACCAGATCAGTCAATTACCCACTAAAATAACAGTGCTATGTATGATTAATGATTACCTATGTAAAATCTAAAGGGAGAGAATCACTTTCTGATCGCCGATGCGACACGCCGACTCTTCGGGACCACAGCTACAGCAGCTGCCCCCGCGGGTTCCTTCATGGCTACCGAGGCCGGCTTGCGTTCCTCCAGCTGGCTACTAATTCTTTCGAGGTCCTGCAGATGGCTTACGCGATGGCGGACACCGTCGGATCCTAGAATGACGATATTGCCGTCCTGTGTCCAACATTTAGCAACGCCGAATCGTTGTCTTGCAGCCACAAAAGTTTCGTGTCGGGCCCTTGTTAAAAATTCTGACAAAGTGATACCCGTGCCCTTTAGCTCGGTTTTAGCGAACCATACCTCATTCTTAACTACTGAATCACGCAGTTTGAGTAAAATGGGTCTAGGACGATCAGCTGAGTAAGGGCGGCCCATCCTATGACACCGACTGATAGCAGTGTTAGTGAAGCCCGCTACCTTGAGCTTTTGGACAACTGTCTGCACGATTATGTCACCGGTTTTCTCACCCTTGGCTTCTGGAACTCCATGCAGCAGTAACATCTTTCGCCTACTCCTCATTTCAAGGTTGTCAACTTCACGACTAAGAGCCTGAAACTGATCCTGGAGGATTTTCAAAGCTCCAATGATGAAGGTCCTGAACGTAGCAAGCTCAGTGGCAAGGCTTGAAGTGGTGGCCTTGCTAGGTGTACTGCTTTGCTCAATTCTGCTGCTGAAATCTTCCATTTGCTTCAAGAACAAAGATTCCATTTGCTTCATAGAGTTTGCCATAACCTCTAAAGATTTCTGTGACATTGTGTTGTGACAAAATTGCTGTTTCGATGTGTGTGATTATGATGAAAACACTCCTAGGCAGGTGTTGCAAACTAGGTTTTGATTTAATGCATGTAATCGACGCAAATAACTTGTTTAAATTAATTTATTAAAATATTAAAAACAGAGCAAAATTTTCGAATGTTTACGTTGCAACTACCCCCGGACGAAAAAGTTCTGTTGTTCTGTTTAAGAAACAAGTGATAGAGAATTTATTTTTGAGATAAAAATAGTACATTTTTACCCAAGGGTTGAAAGTAACTTATGTAGTCCCGAGACGGGGTTTGGCGCCCGAGTGTAACGAGGGCGCCAATACATAGTTCGGCTTTTCATTACGAATACAAGGAAATATAAATAAAAAACATGAGAAAACAAATGAATCAAATTGTCGCTAATTTTTTTAAATCTATTAGTCCATCTAGGACAGGCGAAAGCCATAAAGCCATACTGCCTTGTCTTTCGTATTTTTTGAATTCAGTGAATTGTCGCAAGGGCGATTTTTTTTTTTAGCTTCAGCATTTATTCTGCCGCTATCATGGTTCCATAGTAACGTTATAGCTGTCAGTTGAAAACGATTCTCCCTGCCTGGGGCGGAAAAGTATCACTTTCAACCCGCTCTCCAGGCATGTTCAGACCTACTTTCCGAGTATGAGTAATGAAAATCGATAATAATAAGAAGGATTTTATTCATCAAAAAACTTTTATTAATTTGACTGTACCTTGGTAAACGTTTATATAACTGAGAGATAGGCCTAACATTTCCCGCCATATAAATAAGTATTGGCTTTGACTTTCTGTAAAAAAGTACTAGTCAATCAGTAACCTCATCCAAAGAGGAGTTGGCCAATCCGGTGTCTTCCCGCCACCGGCCGCTACGTCAGATGTACGCTTGTAGCGCCGACATCTTTTTTCTTCATTGGCGTTTAGTTTCCCGCCGAGTACAGACGTGCTACTAAATACGCAGCACGCTTTTAAAGAAATATTCCAGAAAATATTTCAAAGTGCATACAAGGATTATTGCAAAGTGCACATAGTATTCTAAAGGTTTGGTGTAAAATTGCATTACTGCGTAAGTACATTTTTCTTTGTCTACACCACTACATACCCACATTTTTTCAATAAAATGGTAATTTGCGAAATAAGTTTCGTAATTTGTTTTTGGACTAATGAGTCCATTCTATTTATATTTTGTTGGAGACTCACGAGTCGCACACATGTCGCATGGTTAGTACGAAAGCATACGCCTTTTTACTACCTTGCACTAAGACCGTGACATTTTTCTTATTATTTGTGCTCGAAAGCACGTGGTTATATTTGTTTTAATGACAAAAGCCGAAGCTTTTTACAACTACCTGGCATCCCATGTGCCAGTGACATAATTTTGCTTCTATTACTCCTAAGTAAGATATTAACGGTTTTTCCGTTCGATTCGTTCGAATTTATTTTGAGGTTATATGTTGCTATGTGCTAAAATACTTATTTTTCTAGCAAGGATGTAAACACGATATAATATGCAAAATACTGACCGATGTCGTGAAAACGAGACTTGAAAGACAACTGGAGAAGGAGGTCAATATTGGATGGTAATGGAAATAACATCGTGAGTACTTTAAAATATCGTTGTTTTGGTTATTCTGTGCCACGCAGCCACGTGGGCAACGCGTACGATGTACGTTACGTTTGGTTGTCACCTGCCCGTAATTTATACGCGAATATACAAAATATGATATGTTGAGTGTATCTGCACACTAGTGCAAATAACACGTGGCCTACACGCAATGTCGTCGGGTGGATTAATCTACTAGGTTGTCTAACCTATTCACTGCCTAACCATTGCACAGAGCAGGTAGTTTTGCAAGGGCACTGAGTGTTAATCTAGGTTGGCAAGAAAGTAACTTTTTTTTTCAGGAGCGGGTAGATACACATTTCATTGCCTATTGTTTTTGTACGAAACAGAAATGTAGAAAATGCAAATATAAACATGTTTCTTAAGTCCACGATTGACAAGATACATTTCAAGGATAAATACTGATATGTTCTATGTTCCTATTCTTCAATATGAGCTAAGTACCTTGATTTTTAAGCAAAACACCTCGTGTATTCTTGCAAGAATAAAAACCCCCGCAGGGTTATTTTAATGCCCTCGCAGGGCTACAATGGCTGGCGCATTGTCATCTCCTTGTAAGTATATAATAAAACCCTCGCAGGGTTCATAACGCACCCTCGCAGGGCTGCGATGACAATAATAAAATTCGGGCGCACCGAATATTTTTCAGTTTTAGATTATCTTGGACAAGGAATAAAACCCTCGCAGGGTTGTTTTAACGCCCTCGCAGGACTACAACGGCTGGCGCATTGTCATCTTGCAAATATATAATAAAACCCTCGCAGGGTTCATAACGCACCCTCGCAGGGCTGCAATGACATAAATAAAATTCGGGCGCACCGAATATTTTTCAATTTTAGATTATCTTGGACAAGGAATAAAAACCCTCGCAGGGTTGTTTAAACGCCCTCGCAGGGCTACAATGGCTGGCGCATTGTCATCTCCTTGTAAGTAAATATATAATAAAACCCTCGCAGGGTTCATAACGCACCCTCGCAGGGCAGCGATGACATAAATAAAATTCGGGCGCACCGAATATTTTTCAGCTTTAGATTATCTTGGACAAGAAATAAAAACCCTCGCAGTGTTGTTTTAACGCCCTCGCAGGACTACAATGGCTGGCGCATTGTCATCTCCTTGCAAGTATATAATTAAACCCTCGCAGGGTCTATTACGATCCCTCGCACGGCTGCGATGACATATAAAATTCGGGCGAACCGAATATTTTTCAGCTTTAAATTGTCTTGGACGTGATGAGCATTATTCTCGAATGAAGAGTCTTATTCAACATAAATATGTGTTTACATAAGCTTCAGAAAGGGTTGCTTGTTTGGATAAAGGAATTCATCGTGGTGGTGTACCTCCACCAGCGATGAATTCCAGGGTATCGCGTACCTACTCACAACAACTTCCAGGAAGGCTAACTATAAAAGCATAGTGGTGCACCTCCAACAGTGATGAAAATAAAAAGTCCAGGGTATCGCGTACCTATTATAAATAGAAGAATCAAAATAAAAAGTGCAGGGTATCGCATACCTATTGACACATGTCTTACCAATATCTATGTATGTAAATGATTCGTGTATTGCATACCTATCAACAAAAGATTTGGGAGGTTCGATACCTATATAGACGGAGTTTCTGTTCTTGTTAGACATTAACATTCAGAAGGAGCTGTTTAGCTGAAGGAATAATAAAAAACTCGGGCTGATAAGCATGATGGGTTGATAAATTTATCGATTGGCTGATATTTTTATAGGCAAATTATAAATTGCGTATAGCAGCTGGTTGAGGTGTCATTGTGAATTAAGGGCAAGCCTAAGCCTTCGAGCTGAATTACATTCTACATAGTCTAACCCAGAGTTACTATTTTTCACACTGTATGATATGTGAACGGTAGCAGATATAAGAACCCTTTGCATTCGTGAGATCGCAGGAAAGACTCTAAGGTTAACATATAAGTTATTCAGTCTACCTACAAAACTTCTCATTGACGAGACAAGTTCTTTAAAATGATTAACAATTGTAGGGTGGGTACCACGAATAATTATGGAAATGAATTATAAGAAAAATGCTGCCCACCCGCATTAAAAATTTAGTGCCTATTATTAGAATAGGGATACGAAATCCCTCATTCCATCACGAATTTGAATGTTGCGTGCGTGAGATAGTTGTTAGTATAAATAAGGTAGCGTCTACCAAAAACACAATATCTTGCACAAAGTTGCCTTCAGTATCAAGATACTGCCTATCAGTGGATATGTCCACGCAAATGTATCGGTCTAGCTCACTCACTGGCCTGAACGTTATAAGAGTACATTGTCTAAAAGACTACTTGTCAGACAAAAAGAAGGAGATTTGGTGAAAGTACTGGCGTTGCGGCACTATGTCATATAGCTACCTGTATAGGCTCTGAATTGTACTCAACCCATGTCCGGATTTATGATTGTGGGAACGATAAGGTTGTGAACGATAAGAAACATTCCCGTGTTTATTTACAACTACCCTATACTTTTTATAACCGGTGGCATTTCTTGGTTATCTGTATAAAGGTGTGTACGGTAATGAACGTTCACGCGTTTATTTACAACTACCCTCATCATACTTTTTATCATAAGTGGCATTTCTTTTAACTGCTTTGTATGATAAATTGTTGAATGTGTTCTCAACTGTATTAGACATCGCAAATACTAGTACATTTTTAGAATTAATATTTGAAACTGTCATCATCATCATTCTTAGAAATGACCGTGAGCAATTGAGGGTTTGCGCACTATAGTAATAAAAACCTTGGAAAGTCGTCAATGTCTTCTTTTTGAACGTCAGTAAAGGACAGCCACTGTCCTTGACGTAAAGAACATATTTTATATAGTGTTACACTATTCTTTACAAGTAAGCGATCATTGTCAGCTTCTAAACTCTAGCACTCTGTGATACTTAATAAGAATAAAAGTGCATCTATATTATCGCTTCTTAAGCGATGACGTCAGATTTTCAGTAATTTGTCGTGAGATATTTCAACATAACTACTAGTTAAGCGGAAAATGGTTCTTCTTTATTATTTTATAAACATTGTAGTACAACAGACACTACTGCATCTCAAATGAAGAGCTTGTTTTCGAGGTACATTGACAATGGGTGAGGTATTCATGCACAAGTATAATACCTACAGTGTTACAAATATCGTTGGTTCTCGAAGTAAACTTGGTTTCACTGTCACAAGCTGCTTAGTAATCTAGGGTTTGCTAGTTACCATTATTGGTCTTAATTTTATTGAAGTCTCAATAGACCTCTCTATATTAAGTACCTATATGCTCTCGGGTGAGAATTTGTAAATCTATTCGGTATGATATTCGAATAACATTAGAAGGATACCCAGTGCGTATTTAAGAGCAAAACAAGTACCTATAAGGGAAAAAGAAATAGATATACCTGTATTTTTAGCTATGTGTATCGGATCTAAGATTTCCCACGCTTCAACAGTGGAAATGTACACAAGTATTATTGAAAAACTTGTAATCTAGTCCAAACATTGTGGGGAGGAAAAACCAGTTATTCAAATGTTTTATAACAACTTCCCATAACTGGACATTTTAGATGAACATACAAAGCTTCACTATAGTTATAAAGGTTCATAAAGTACCTACTCATGTATTGCAGCGCACTGCAATAAATTGAAATGTTAATGTAATAACTGTTTTCCCACATGCTTTCAATTAGTTAAAACGAGTACTATGTCCAGAAAATTAATGAGTTAAATACCTAGTAACCACCTACTCGCATTTTGGAGCAGATATTTTAGTTTTCAGTTGTGCAATGATTTATTGTCACCGAAGGTCGTACACATTGCAAAAGTTGCAAAAACTGTTTCTAAAAGAAGTTAAGCTGCTGAAGTATTATTATACAGTTAGGTATACTGATACAATACGAACATATTTAGCAATTTATTGTTATAAGTTTATCAGTCATCAGTACCCAATCACTCAGAACATATTCATGCTGAGCTGGGCGGCCCTATTGTATGATACTGTGTGGGGTTTTGTTCAGAATTATTTATTTATTATACTAGGATCGATGGCACATTATATCATCATCATGATAGAGTGCGATAAATTTGTTTAAAAATGGTATCTCTATGATATTGATTTCAGAACCAGTCGAAACAAGACATAAATGTCTTTTAATTATTTAAGCCATCTGTTCATATAAGGCTATTTTAATTGTGTTTTGGACCATACGTATTGCAGTTTTGAATGTCACAATGACTAATTTGCATTCAAAGCGAGGTGGCTTACGATTATAACATTATTTAAAAAATAGTAAGTTCACATTGGCGTTGAGTGTCTTCACCACCACCAGGCGATAACAAACACGTCTCAGTTATATAAACGTTTACCAAGGTACAGTCAAATTAATAGAAGCGTTTTACATAAAATAAAACGCATATTAATTTACTTACCTTGGTAAACGTTTACATTTTAAATTCTGCCTGGTGATATTCGACGCAATGAAGAAAAAAGATGTCGGCGCTACAAGCGTACATCTGACGTAGCGGCCGGTGGCGGGAAGACACCGGATTGGCCAACTCCTCTTTGGATGAGGTTACTGATTGGCTAGTACTTTTTTACAGAAAGTCAAAGCCAATACTTATTTATATGGCGGGAAATGTTAGGCCTATCTCTCAGTTATATAAACGTTTACCAAGGTAAGTAAATTAATATGCGTTTTATTTTATGTAAAACGCTTCTATTATCTATGCCTGGTGGATATTGAATCCAGGTTTTAGGTAAAGCAAGTATTTCCATCCTTATTTCTCCACCCCTCTCTCCTATCCTATCCCGCATGCACATATCAAATCGCGCCATCCTGCTCTAACGATGGCCGATGGCTTCGTATGAAGAGAATGAACAGTCTTGAGTTGCGCTCGCGCGCCGGATCACGCTAACGACATCCACCGCGCAATTAAATTACCCTTGTTCTGAATATTGATGAAATAACCTAAATCTAACCTGTGTACACCTAACTTTGAGTGATTTTGAAGAACCTCCCCGTTGCAAGTGTTTCTCGGTGTTGTGAAAAGACTCTGACGCTGCAGCAGCCATCGCCGACGCCCCGACGCCACGAAGGCAGGTTAGTGCATGTGTCCAAGCCTATTCCATAAGTACTGCTGTCTACTGTATGTCCTCACATCATCCCTACGACAGCAGGCTTTTCTCTTCCTGGAAATACTTGCGTAATCCTATTAAAACCGCAGATACAGTCCACTTAAAATATCCCGAATCATCCTGTGATTTATGAGTGGTTTAGTAAAGAACCAGCTACTACAAATAACCACCATAAATTTTGGTCCTACGAGCACGGATGTTTTAGATTCGTTAATCTTTAAATCTATCCGTCTCTTTATTGTTCAATGTATTAAATCCCGCCCGGGCGCGAGCCTACCTCGGTCCGTTAGAACAAATATTTCAAAATCCACGTCGTGTCACACTCATTCTCACACTCTCCCGCTAGGTAGATAACTTTTACGATATTCCTAACTGATTATAATTATCTGAGTTGTCCTAGATATATTTATTCTCAACCGCAATCATTCTCGCTAGGCCAACTTATAGATTTTGTAGTTTATTCGCACCCGCATTAAATCAGTCTAGGAATCCTAGTAATCTGCAAGTTATTGCTACCTGTTATTTCATTCACGCATCGCTATTAGTAACATAGGTAATACCTACTTATTGAACTCTTCTAGAAAGATCTAAACTCGGCATACGTTCACTAAATAACTACCCGCAATAATTCCGAACGACAATAATTATTTTGTCTGTTCATCGCTGCTAGGTCGGCCCCGCCCGGCTCGCTCCTACCCTCATACAGAGAATTGTATCGCAAACGTAGAACTCAAGCGTACTATTTAATAATCTCTGGCCGCACCGCTAATTGTTTCGTAACACGCTTTATAGTAACTATTTTTCTCCCGCCTATTCTGTGTTCTGTAGGCATTTAGAATTTTTGTTATTGTTGCATCTTTGCATTTCCTTACTCGTTTAACTTGTTATTGGAGGTTTTTATTTCTACGTCTGTTCTGTTAATTATTCATCATGAGTAGAAGAGATAAAAAGGAAGGTTCTGATATTGACGAAAGTTACGATGAGGACAAAGGTCAACTTGCTATGCTGGAAGCCAAGCGCGAACTTTTGTTTGCTCGCATGCAAGGCATTTATGACCTAGCTAAGAAAGCACAAAGCGATTCTTCAAAGTTACAGTCGTTGCAACACAGTGCGTTCAATATCGATCAATTACATAAAGATTTTGAGAAAATATTAGATTCATATAACGCCATTTCGCTTAAATTAAATCCTAAGCACACTGTTAGGTACCAAGAATGGACTAACTTTGACATAATGTATTGCCTTATCAAACAAGTCATTGTGACTCATTCACCACCCGCTAAAACTGAATCTTCCCCGCACTGTGATCGGCCTAGGCCGAAACTTCCGCCGATAGAATTGCGAAGCTTTGACGGTGATGTACGAACATGGCCACTATTTTACCAACAGTTCAAGTGTACTGTTCACGAAAATACTTCCCTTTCAGATAGTGATAGGGTGTATTATCTGATTGGTAAATTAACTGGTTCCGCTGCATCCGTCTGTGCTCGTTTGCCTCCGACCGCTGAAAATTATCCTATTATATGGGAGGCTCTAATCCAAAGGTACGATGACCCCAGACTACTTGCTAGTCAATACCTCAATCAGCTGTTATCTTTTAAATCGCTTACCGCTACCAGCGCTTCAGGTTTGGAGTTATTCTTGGATAGTTTTGACACGTCTGTAGAAGCTCTTAGACAATTGAGCCTTGGTGACCTATCGGAATTTATTCTGCTGCACCTCGCTCTCCAGAAACTGGACTCTGAGACTGTTAAATTATTTGAGCTTACCTATCGTAAAAATAAAATGCCAACCTATTCAAATCTAATTGAGTTTGTCAAGGAACAAAGCAAAGCACTATCGCGGTCAGCTGTTCCTTCCTCGAAAACGCAAGCGCAGCAGAAGTCGCGCGCTCACATACCTACGCCTAGTGCGAAGCCTAGCGCTCAAACAAAATCTTTTGTGGGCACTGACCAGACCACTATTGACACAAGTGATGCGACAAAATGCGCTTTATGCCAACGCGATAAACACGATCAGTTTTATCGTTGTTTTGCCTTTAAAAAAATGACTCCTCAAGATAGATATAAATTTATAAAAGATAACTCATTTTGTACTAACTGTTTGAGTGTAAAGCACAAATCAATGGCATGTACTTCCGTAAATACTTGTTCCCACTGTTCGGCTAAGCATCATTCACTCTTGCACTTTACTTCACCCGCAAATAAAAATAAAAATGTTACGAAAATTACCGCTGATAATAAATCACCCGCTACCGCTCATGGCGCTCGCTCCGCTGCGTCTGTAAATATGTCCTCGCCCAGGGAAATTACGTGCGCGTCAGCTACCGACTTTGCGCCCTCTGCGCATAAGGTCGTCTCTTGCTTGCCCGCTCCCGCTAATGATCCGAATACAACTTCAGTTTGTACTGTGCCATATGATCACGATTCGCACACAATAACAACTGCGTTATTGGCCACCGCTAAAATAAAATTTATTGATAAATTTAACCGCCCTCATTATTTGAGATGCCTGATTGATCCTGGTTCTCAAAGTGAGTACATCTCTGCCGAGTGCAGTAAGCGCTTGTCGCTTCCCATTCGCACACAAAGCCGCTTCGCTAAGGTTCAAGGTATAGGAGGCGCCTCGCAGAAAATCCTGGGAGTGACCTCGCTTAGATTTTCTTCCCGCTTCGACGACGGCAATGAATATCACATCGAGCCCATGGTTGTGGATTATGTTACGTCACAACTACCTGACTCGCGTGTCGATGTCAGCGCACTTAGTCACATACGTAACCTACCCATGGCTGATGATGACTTTTCTGAACCCGGTCCGATAGACCTTCTCTTAGGTGTAAACTTGTACTGTCAAATCCTCCTATTCAACAAGGTCACATCTGCCAACATGCCAGTTGCCTTAGAAACGACTTTAGGTTACATAATTATGGGGAATGCACCCATTGTGTCACCGCGCTCTTCGTTGCACACTGTTTGCGCATTCACCGCTGATCCGCTTCACAAGCTGGTGGAAAAGTTTTGGTACACCGAAGAACCACCATCTCAGGTATTTTTAAGCCCCGATGAAAAAAGATGTGAAGAAATTTATACTTCTACTACGACACGTAATGAGGATGGTAGTTACGTAGTTATGCTTCCTTTTAAGGATGATCCTCAAAGGCTTGGTAACTCTTACATAAACGCAAAAAAGAGGTTTTTGTCTCTCGAAAATAAACTTCTGCGTTCACCCGATTTACATGAGAAGTATAATAATATAATATCTGACCATCTCGATAAAGGCATTTTAACGCGCGTATCTCCAAACGAATGTGCTTCTCCAGGTTATTACCTGCCGCATCACCCTGTAGTTCGTGACGACAAGTCTACGACTAAAGTTCGCATTGTACTAGACGGCAGTGCCGTAACTGACTCCGGCCTGTCTCTAAATGACATTTTATATAAAGGCTTTAATCTTCAAACTGATATATTCAACATTTTATTGAATGTTCGCATACATCGCATCGCCTTTTTTGCCGATGTAAGGCAAATGTATTTGTATATTTATACACACCCCGCTCATCGTTGTTATCAACGTATTTTATACCGCTTTTCCTCAGACGCTCCGCTTGAAACCTTACAATTTGAACGCGTTACCTTTGGTCTACGGTCTAGCCCTATGCTGGCACTTAGGACTCTGCGCCAACTGGCTCAAGATGAAAGGCAAAGGTGGCCAATAGCTGCTGAAGTTATTGAACGGGACGTTTACATGGACGATCTAGCATCTTCTGCCTCTACAGTCGATCATGCAGTCAAAACTGCGCTGGAATTGATTCAAAGGTTTAAAGCTGGTGGGTTTGATTTAGTCAAGTGGACCAGTAACTCCCCTGAGTTGCTACAACACATACCCGAATCGCATAGACAATCGGAATCAATTTCATTCGATGTCTATGACGCTTTTAAGATTTTAGGTCTTCGCTGGCTTCCCGCGTCAGATAAGTTTTGTTTCTTAACTTCGATTCCACCTTCTGATTTCACTAAAAGAGCAGTCCTATCCGTAACCGCACGCCTGTACGATGTCTTAGGACTCGTCGGACCCGTAATGCTTTACGCCAAACTGCTAATCAGAGAATTGTGGCTTTTGCACATCGATTGGGATGACAAGCTACTCCTTGATATCGCTGCTTTATGGCAAAGATATTTATCTGAGCTGCCGATTATTTCGCAACTCAGATTTCCTCGCCATGTAGGAATTGAGGAAAATAACTTAAAAATCACGCTCATGGCATTCTCGGACGCAAGCGAAAGGGCATACGGCTGTGTGATCTACCTGCACGTATCTAATGGTGTCAGTTCACCATCCATTTCGCTGTGGTGCTCCAAGTCACGCGTCGCATCAGCCAAGCCTACTGTAACGTTAGCTCGGCTGGAGCTAAGTGGCTTAGTGCTTCTTGCTAAGCTACTCAGCGCTGTTTATAGCTCACTAACCGCACGTTATCAGATTTTATATAGTGACAACGGAACTAATTTTGTCGCTTCTCAATCATACTTGAACAAATTATTTAAATTCCTAGAAACAGATGAGTACTACTCGCTCTTTTGTAATGAACTCGCAAAAAACCAAATCACTTGGAAGAGGTCACCGCCCCTAGGAAGCCATTTCGGCGGCATTTGGGAAGCTAACATAAAATGCATTAAATCGCTTCTTTTCCGAGTGATAGGTAAACAAATTCTTACATACGAAGAAATGCTTACGGTGCTTAATCAAGTCGAAGCTGTACTGAACAGTCGACCTTTGTATGTTCTGAGTACCGATCCCTCGGAACCAACCGCGCTTACACCATCGCACTTTCTTTGTACGCAACCTCTAGCCTTTTTACCCGCTCCTGATGTTAGCAAAGAACGGGAAAATCTGTTAACGCGTCACTCCTTATTGGACTCAATTGTTCAAACTTTCTGGAAAAGATTCAAGAATGAATACCTCCATAGTTTACAAATGCGTGAAAAATGGAATACCGCTAGTAATCCTCTCACTGTAGGAACAATAGTTCTTCTTAATAATGAAAACGCTCCTCCTTTGTCCTGGAAACTTGGTAGAGTTGCTGAAGTTTTCCCAGGCAAAGACGGTCAAGTTCGCTGCGCGAGAGTGGTTGCGGGTGAAAATTCGTATGTGCGTCCGACAGTTAAATTGTCGCCGCTTCCAATACAGTAGTAACCATAACTCTAATATTTTAAGGATATTTTATCCTACCTCTCACTTTTATACTAAATTGTTTTATTTTTTGTTTTAATTCATCTTTTTTATATTAAATTCGCTCATTAAAATTATTATTATATTACGCTACGCTATTCTCTTCATGTTTTGAAGGAACCCTTCAAGGGGGGGGATATGGTGGATATTGAATCCAGGTTTTAGGTAAAGCAAGTATTTCCATCCTTATTTCTCCACCCCTCTCTCCTATCCTATCCCGCATGCACATATCAAATCGCGCCATCCTGCTCTAACGATGGCCGATGGCTTCGTATGAAGAGAATGAACAGTCTTGAGTTGCGCTCGCGCGCCGGATCACGCTAACGACATCCACCGCGCAATTAAATTACCCTTGTTCTGAATATTGATGAAATAACCTAAATCTAACGTGTGTACACCTAACTTTGAGTGATTTTGAAGAACCTCCCCGTTGCAAGTGTTTCTCGGTGTTGTGAAAAGACTCTGACGCTGCAGCAGCCATCGCCGACGCCCCGACGCCACGAAGGCAGGTTAGTGCATGTGTCCAAGCCTATTCCATAAGTACTGCTGTCTACTGTATGTCCTCACATCATCCCTACGACAGCAGGCTTTTCTCTTCCTGGAAATACTTGCGTAATCCTATTAAAACCGCAGATACAGTCCACTTAAAATATCCCGAATCATCCTGTGATTTATGAGTGGTTTAGTAAAGAACCAGCTACTACAAATAACCACCAATGCCGAATTGCCGAATGTGTGACATAAATCCTATAAGTTCCTAGAAATGTAACTACTAAGGACACTAAAAAATACCATTTTTATATAGTACTAACTGCGCCCCCCGGCTTTGCCCGCATGGACATTTATTTGTTAAATTTCAGAAATTTACCTACTGCACGCAAGTTTAGTAAAAATTAAAAAATATGTGTTCAATTACTTATTTACTTTTCAGTTTATTTAAACTGGGTGTTAAGTGAATCAAACCAAGGAATAGTAAATTTCCATACAAACTTACACCCTATTTGACCCCCTCAGAGGTTAAAATTTCCAAACTTTTATATGCTAGGTATGTGTTATTCTAGATCCTAAGCACTTTACATACCAAATTACATCCAAATAACTTAAGTAGTTACGGAGATTACCTACAAAAAACATTCACACAGACTTTCCCATTTATTATAATATTTATTATAAGATGGGTTTATTACTATTACAAATTTATTTAATCCTATGGCGAGGCTAAATCATTTGGTATAAATGAGGTAACACAGTAATAATTTATTTATTTCAATCTTGCTTTGCTATGTCCATGATTTTCGGAAGTTATCAATCTAAAATAAACAGAATCTTCATTATGTTGGATGCAAAATACGCGATAATGATTTTGTGGAAAGCATTAACTGGGATGTAATGACGACTCAATTGAAACTTAATTCATCAAATCGGATGAGTTATTTGATCACTATAGGGTTCTATTATATATTTAAACCCCTTACTTTTCCACTGCTGGGAAAAGCATCCCTTTTCCACTCCTCAAGAGCTAACGATGTTACTAATTTAGTTTTAGGTTTTATTGTACTAATCAGGCATAGACAACTAAAACCATGCTTAGACATGACCCTTCCTTTTGGTCTGCTGCCGTAGTCGGGTAAAAGCAATTTAGTCAAGTTGACTCTTGGCTGCGGTCAGCTTATGCAAGGCCATTGCCTTCTCTTGCTAGCCACCAGCCAGTCGATCTAGTATGTTCCCAATAAATCTAGACTAGGTATATAAAACTATAAATTTCTGCCATATCTACAACAAATCAGGGGCCGAATTCTACTAATTTCAAAACTAAGGTCTCAATAGTGCCATTCTAATAAGATGATTAAAATGACGTTTGTGTATTTGGTATTCTACTATTTTTTGCGCTTGAAGAGACTTTCATAACTGGAATGTCAAATTGGTAGTTATAAAGGTAATCGTCACAGCTATGAATGAACCTCAAAAAGTTTGTGGTAGTAGAATACCAAAAAGAGTTTAACTCTGTCATTTTGACAAGATACTATTTAAATGGTGAAGCGATTTATTTAGTGGAATTCGGGCCCTATTTGCTGGAAATAGAAATGTTTAATATTTAAAGCTCTGTTTAACCGTACAAATATTAATTTCATCCCGAAAACCACATTATAAATGCGAAAGTTTTAATATTAATATGTTTTTTCTTCACGTCAAAGCTTCTGGACGAATCGAGCTGAACTATTGCATATGATTAACATTTAGGCTTTTTATCCCGAAATAAAGCGAGCAGAAGACTTGAATAATTTAATTTGTCAAATTTTTAAATACATACTGGGCTGCAAAAATATCCAGACTAGGTATTTATTCAACATACCATAATTATAATAGGTATTGTATGTTGAATGAATATATAAATACCTATAAATACATATATACATACATAGTTGATTACCTTAGAACGCTCGGAACAACCTTTGACTTAAACTACAGAATCTGCAAAGATCTTAACGACCTAATTGGCGTAGTGGGCGAGAAGCCAAACCATCTAAGGCTCAAGAAATAGCAGGCTTAAATCTTAAAGACTAAATCTTATTGATCTCACATCAGATTAAACCTTGAATGGTGCGACAATTTAAACGTCATGTTAATTTATGTTATGACTAATAATTATGTAAATTACTGTCTATGTATTCAGTTAACTGGCTTCCTACTACGCATGCCGATATTATTATGGTGACGACCTTTATGGCGTAGTGGGTGAAGGTCTGCAAACTATGCAGGCGACCTGCAGTTCAGGGTGTTCGGCTTGACAAGATTTATTTCTGGCTTCCCAGTAGAATTTTATTTTTGCGCGGGACTTTGACAAGTAGAAGACAAGAGTTATTTCTGGCTTCTCGTAGAATTTTATTTTGGCGCCTGACAGTTATTTATAGCTATTCTGCTACAAAATTTGGGATAAAGACAAATCCTAAAATTCAAAGATCATGAAATTTGTTCCAGCGTGAGTTTTAGATGTAGCTTGCCATAATCACCTCGCTTGGCAGGTGGATCGGTAATCACATATTTTAAAAATTATCACTTACTTATCTACTTATATGCAGGGTGCCACGTGACATATTATTATGTACTAAGCTGAATATGGGGTTATTCTGGGGTTATTCCTGTGATGTGATCAACTTTTTATGTGTAAGTAGGTACTCCGATATTTTGAATTTCGATTTCTTATTGAAGTAATACCTACTATTAATGTTTACGTATTTCAATCTTATTCGTGTTCTTTTAGATTAAAATAATAAATTACGTCTCAACAATTTTTATGTTTGTTGTCTAAATGATGTTTTCATGAAATTATAAAAGATATTTAAAATATGTAGAAAAAACTTAGATTTTTCCATAAAATGAAATAATAATAAATTGAATAATGAATTGTTATTAGAAGGTAAACATTTTAGAACAAAAGTTGGTAAATGTCAAAGTCATATTCCAGAGTCACCCCTTTTCAGCTTAGTAGGGTACCCTGTCAAAATGGAACTGATATTTTTGGGAATTTCTATCCACTAAGCTACGATGATATTAAAAAAAGCTTTAGATTGAATATTGTAACTATTACTAGCTAAGAAACTGTATCATACCATAATAACCTTATTATTTAAGAATCCATTTCTGAGCGAGGTTAAGTAAGCTGCATGAGCGAAAAGTGTAGAGCCTTGAGAGCTTAAAAAGTATACTCAAGTTTGTGCTCATACAAATAAAGTGTAAAATTGCAACTTATGTGGTTTTAAGGCAATGCATTTTGCACTTATTTAATTTTAATACCAAGGTTAGACCAACACAACCTGTCTCAAGTACTTACCTATGTATGAAGTACCTATTGAGTACGCTATGTATCAGATAGATTTAATTTTTAATCAAACTTCAAATCGTTTACTCACATAGAACATAGTTGGATAAACAATATAGTTGGGTTTAAAAGTACATTGTGTCACTATAATCTACTTTTTCAGCATATAGGTATAGGTATACCTTGAAAATGTATAAAAAAATATTTTTAGGAACAGCACATAGGCTTATGGTACAATCGAGGGCTGACTACTGCAAAAGCTTAAAACTGCGGTTATGTAAGTATATGAAGTTATTTGAAATTCAAATTAAAAACAATGCAAAAAATAAATTTAACTAGACATATACCTACCATAACTTCAAAAATCTACCGAATATTTCATTAATTATTACTATCGAAAGTAGGTAATTAAGAATTCAATAATATACCTTTTATGTATCAGCAAATTCAACAACAAATGTACCTAAATAATTTAATATTATAATCGAGTATTTATTGAAAATATTGCAAAGGAATGAGAGATGGAATTTTTTACTTAATTTACAATTAAAAATCAAGGTATTTTTCAACAAAATTCCTTACCAGGCTTCAAAATATTATCATCATCCCGTCGGTACAGCATCCCGGAAGTCCAAGCTAAGAAATAGCCGAATAACACAAAAAATAAACACAGATTCATCTTCTATATGGCACGTGTAATACAGGATCACAACCTGACACGGGAAATAAATATATTTCAACGTGTATTTATTGGACACAGTCGGGTGTCGCGCGTCTCGGCAGCAGACTCGAATAAAGTATCGAAGATATCGGTGACATTCTTGATACGGCTGGCATTGGCTCGGAAATCTAATATGAATACGCTTTCGGTAAATACGGTGTAGAGTCACGGACGCGCTACATTCGTTGGGATCACGGAACATATCGCAGGTAAACATTGTCTGACATCTGCCTAATAAAACAGTGACTTCGAATTTCTCTGCCACCGCGTCGGTTCAGACCTAAAAGATTCTATGGTAGGAAGCGTTGCAACGGTGCATTTGCATACCTATCGGATGTCGCGGACGTATATTGAAACCCTGAAACTTTCATGTTACGTTCGTATATTTTTAAAAGTCGTGAATAATAATAAAATGCTGACGTTGTCGCGTCTACTATAGTCGTGTACGTGTGTAGATAGAAATAACAGTTTTTTGTCCCACAAAAGCCGAAGCCAGTTTCCATAAATGTATGTTCGGAGTTCAGATGATATCATGTTGGTGAGTCAACTCGTGTGGGTAGACTGATGATGACACTAAAGATTCAATCATCTTCCTTATTCATTTATTTATGTATCATACATGTAGCACTAGCTGCGCCCTGTGGCTTCACCACTGGATGGAGAGATGTTTGGATGAATGTTTGTAACCTCTTCACGCTAAATTGACTTCTTTCTTAGTTCTATAATAAAATAGGGACTGAAATAAAACATCGGCTATGCATTTTATTAATTTTAGACATCACGTTTCATAGTAACATTTACTCCTTAAGACTTACATAATCGATATCTAACTAAAAATAGTGTTAGTTTCATTTTTCAAAACATCCGGATTCCCGGAATAAGTACAAGATTTTTTTAAATGTGAGAATGCAGTTGATGATATGGTTCCTAAGAAGAGATTTTCGTATGTCTTGTAGTTTTAGACTTTCCTATACTGACCGATTTAAATGTTACACTCTGTACCTCTACCTCTATTAGGTTAGGACCTATACAGTTACAGGCTCACATGGCTGATCTGCGGTAAGGCTGGTGCCGAGGCTTGAATTCGTAGGAAGTCATCATTATCATCAAGTACAGGAAACACTCGGTTTTCGATACAAATCTGAGCGATGAGATCAGACCTATGTAAAGGTCTGATAAGTAAAGGTTTAAATAAATTTAAACATCACTTGGTATAGGGCTCCCACACAAAACTGCGATTTGGTGCGATGCGATGCGATTTGATGCGATGTCACACGAACTTGATTTGCGAATTTCTGCGATGCGAATTTGTGCGGCGAACCTTTTTGTAGGGTAACCATACCTTCAAGTTTAGTCAGCCGTATTGGACGTGTTTTTAGGAAGCGTAAGATGGATCCCAAAAAGATAATTGAACCGATTTAAGCAAAAATGATCCAACCCACACAAACCTCATTTCGAGATAATCGATGTTTAAGTTTGTGGCGGTATTTCTCTAGCTTTGTAATACAAAATGTTGTTATTTTAATTTAATTTAATGCTATGTAAACTCAACTTTTTTGCCATAAATAATATAAAGAATAAATTGTAATAGTTTAGTAGATAATTGGGAAAACTTGCACCTGGATCATTATTACGAAATAAATTTTGTATGGAAAGAGCTATGTAGGGTGCAAAAATTAAAATGCAAAAATGATTGAAAGTGTGTTAAAATTAGTAATCATTTTTGTGTTTTAAAAGACAAAACAAACAAAATTGGCCCTACTCCTCGTCCAAATCAGAATAAGGTTCATCACATAAACCATCTACATCGTCTATTATTGCAGCTTCCCTTCGGTTTCTTAAATTAATCAATGCAATCATCTGGTATCTAATATTAGATCTGCTGGCCCTGTACTTATTTTATTTTATTTATTCATTTTTCATTAAAGTACGAAACACACAGAAGCCGGAGGCGTGGCGGAGGCGAAGGCGTGCGAGTTGTATTCTATGGAATCCTATGAAAGCCTACACACACACCGCAGGCCGTGGCGAACGCGGTGCCATAGGAAAAACCGGCACGCCTTCGCCTCCGCCACGCCTCCGGCTTCTGTGTGTTTTGAACTTTATGGTTTATTTCGTTTACGTACTTAGATGGAATAGCAATTTCAAATATTAACTTGTCAAAGCTTAACTTGTTTTATATCATCATCATCATAATCAACCTATATTAGTCCACTGCTGGACATAGGCCTCCCTTAATGAGCGCCATAGCTCCCTGTCTTCAGCTTGACGCATCCAGCATCTGCCAGCAGTTTTTCGCAGATCGTCATCCCACCTGGCCGGAGGGCGTCCTATACTGCGTTTGCCAAGTCTCGGTCTCCACTCAAGAACACGTTTACCCCAACGGTTGTCGGTTCTTCGCGAGATATAGCCGGCCCACTGCCACCACTTCAGCTTGCTAATTATTTGAGCTATGTCGATAACTTTGGTTCTCTTTCGGATGTATTCTTTACGAATCCTATCCTTCAGAGAAACTCCGAGCATAGCTCTTTCTATAGCTTTCTGAGCTCTTTGAACTGATGGACCAGCTTAATATTATAGTTAGAATCATTGTAGTAAAATAGAACGGTTATATGTTAGGGTAACCAAAGCAACACAAAAATGATTCAAGTGGCATGAAACACTTATACATTTTAAAAATGGTCTTCGACATGACAGTTGTGAGTTGGATCATATGGATTTTCCACATTTGTGAACATAGAGGTGTGAGTCTTTGATATGTTAAAATATACCTTATACTGATTACATATAGGTTAAAAAAACTCGAAATTGACTAGGTTGTGGGTTGGATCATTTTTGCATAAATCGGTCCAATTGCACTGCTGTTATTGTTAAATATATATAAAAGAAAAAGAAGATTCTGGATTCATCCATTTAATACGATTATGAACTCTGAAGGGAACTATTTTACTCGAAATTACTATGAGTTGAGAACTGAAGCAGTTTTGTTTTACAACACAAAGAATGCGGCTCAGGCGCCGCGCATCTTTCGCTAAAGTTGTCTCAGAGCGGACTAAAAGGGGGGTCACCAAGTATGACGTAATATGACAGGAATGCGCGATGCAAATGAGATCGGACGTTATCGTGCGAGCTCGCAGATATTTGCGATGCGATGCGAGCTCGCAGTTTTGTGTTTGAGCCCATAAAACAAAGTCGCTACCCATGCACTGTCTGGTCAAAACTAGGTACGCAATGGATTTTGATGCGGTTTATTTTTAACTAGCGACCCGCCCCGGCTTCGCTCGGTTTTATTATACGTATAAACCTTCTTCTTGAAGCACTCGATCTATTAAAAAAACTGCATCAAAATCCGTTGCGTAGTTTTTAAGATTTAAGCATTAAAAGGGACATAGGGACAGAGAAATGACTTTGTTTTATACTATGTAGTGATAGATGTGATACAAGAGGTTTACATGTATTTAATACACCCGTGCGAAGCCGGAGAGGGCCGCTAGTACCATATAAGCATCATGTGGCTATCAATTCACCTAATATTGACATGTAAAAATCAGTTCTAAATTTAATTTTATATTATTATTCTATCTTCTATAATGACATATTAAGCAGTTTTTTTATGCATGTTTGTAATATTGAATGTTTTTTTTTCATACTAAAATTTGATTTACTTTTTATAGACTAGATAATTAGATAATTTTCTGTTAAACAACAATGTAGATAACATTAAAATTTTGCACGACTAGCAAGTCAAATATAGTGATACTCTAATTTAAGAACATCATTTGTTAACCTATATTTAAGCAAATAAATACCATCATTTCATTTCATTTTATTTCAATACTCTCGTTTACATGGAAGATACTTGTAGAACTTTATTAAAATGCACGTAATGAAGAAGTTATTATGATTTTGTTATTTTTTCATATTATATGTATTGTATCATTTATATAACTCGTAAGTTATGCAAAGCTTGTGTTATGGGTACCTACTAGATAATTGATATACTTACTTATTAAGTTATATTTTATTTGACATAAATAGATATTTTTTATAACACAAATAAATCCACCAGAACTGCCCCTGAACAAATATCTGCAGATCGTAGGTACAACTATTTGTCTCGAGGCGGGAATCGAACCCGCAACTTCCTGCGTCGCAGGCAAACCTTCGCTCACTGCCCCACAGCGGTCGGCAAAAGTACCTACTTACAAACACCAACCTCCTCGCGACTTATACCTGTAAATGTAGCTAATAGGGGAGAGTATGCTATATCGAACCGGTCTCGATATAGTACCTAAGCCTACTTTTATTCGATAAGAATGTATTCTCAGGTGCATCTGCATGCTCTTAATTAATAAAACATAAAGGTATATTAAATTCGCTTATCCAAAGTAACTTACAAAGAATAAATTATTGAAATGATAGTATTCTAGCTATCTTGGATGAAAGTTATATTTAAAAATGTTTATTTCTCATAAAATCAAAAATTCTTTTTTAGTAAGATACACAAAATGTTTATAAAATAATGACTAAATTTATTATTGTAGGTATGCCTCCAGGGCCAGTTGTATATCCAAAAGGTATTATAATAATTATAATGCTGGACAATACACACAGCATCATCTCAGCTCAGCCCCATAGTAAGCTACTCAATGCTTGTGTTATGGGGACCTACTAGATAACTGATATATTAAATACATTAGCGACCCGCCCCGGCTTCGCACGGTTTTATTATATGTACGTATAAACCTTCCTCTTGAATAACTCTATCTAGTTAGTCTAGCATACAAAGGGACATAGGGACAGAGAAAGCGACTTTGTTTTATACTATGTAGTGATTATACATAATACATAGATTAATATTTTTTATCATACATACCTACAGAACATCTGCAGAAATTTGTTCCGAGGTGGGACTCGAACTCGCAACCTCATGCAACTCTCGCCCGCTGCGCCACTGAGATCGTCGATTAAACAAAATCAATGGTGAGATAGGTATACATGTACAGATAAGTTAGTTAAGGGGCACGATATTACCTCCCCTTACCTTACGTATGCTAAAGCTGATTCTTTCCACGTAGGCACTGGAACTTTAGAATTTATGTAAGTAACTGTTGAAACGTTCACTTGTTCAAGGTTCACGGTGCGATCGTTTAACGATATTCACGTTCTCAAAGTTACGTGCACGTTTTCAGGAATTGGTGTTTACGGCCGCGCCGGGCCCACCTGCTGTTTAATAACGTAACAAGTGACGACTATAACCTAGTATTTTAATATTGAAATAAAGTAAAAATTCGCAGCACTAGCTGCAAAACTGAGGAATCACTACATAGTATAAAACAAAGTCGCTTTTTCTGTCCCTATTTCCTATTGACTGCTTATATCTTTAAAACTACGCAACGGATTTTGATGCGGTTTTTTTAATAGATAAAGTGAAATTCAAGCAAATCAAGAGGAAGATTTTTAGTACGTATATGAAACCGTGCGAAGCCGGGTCAGGTCGCTAGTAAAATTATAAATGCGAAATTAACTCTGATCGTCTGCTACGCTTTCATGTCTAAACTACTGAACCGATTTTAATGAAATTTGGTACAGAGATACTCTAAAAGCCTGAGAAAGGACCGCTAAAAATAATCTAACAAACCTTTTTGTGAGAATAACAAAAACAAAACAAAAATCCAATTTGTTGCAGTTGTTCTGAAGCATTTCTGAAGATATGCGCGTACATACATTTCGAACATTAATTTCTATTTATATATACTTACCTATTTGGCACACCCGAGTGCTCAAATACCGCTGGGAAAAGATTTCTATCATACTACTACTAACGTTGTATACACAAAAGTATAACGATAGAGCGTAGCAATAAGGGAGAAAGTACAGAAAGGTCGTCGGACGGCGCCTTTGCCCTTTGACTCTTTGATCTCAGTACACTGCGTCTAATTCCAGTGAGTGAGCCATCTTCTGCTGAAGGTACTACTGCGAATGTCTCCGTGAAAATAAAGTAATTACCTATATTACTCGAACGTGACGAGGACTGCACAGATCTTTATCACTACACTTCGATATGTTTCGAATTCGAAATCGGAATCAAAGCGTTTACAATCTGAACAGTAGGGTTTTTATAGAATTTTTTATGATTCACTTGAATTTTAGGTTATTAGTTTTTTTATTGTTTACTTAAGACATAGGAGATAGATAAGGAGAAGTCCTGATTCCTGAAACAGCTCAGGCTACATTCGGCTACGATGAATTGTGAAAATGTATGTATAATGTATATCTATCGTGTACATTGTAATGGAGAAAAAAATGTATAAATAAACACAAAGTAAATAATTAATCACACATTTTTTATTTTTCCCATTTACCCATGCAGAAAACTTCTGAAATTTGCATGAATAAACAAATTCCCTGGTTTGCATACCTATTCACTGAAAGCAGCAGTAAAACACAATATGGTAAAATAAACCTTTATTGATAATAAAACACATATTATAATATAACTTGAATTGAATAAAAAAAAGTCTAACTCTGCTTTGATGAGACGAGAGGAGCCTACGCCTTATCATCTTCATAGCACCACCAACATCAGAAACTTCTGTTCCTCCAAAACATCAGCATCTAAAACGATTAGGTAACTTGTGCTCAAACAGTCAAACACCTTATCAACGGCTTCACTTTAAAAACAGTTGCACTGCGCACCGTTTGACCTACAAATAATACTTCCAATTTATGTCGGTCTACTTCTCTACGACGAAGTTACGGTGAAGTTGGCACTTTTAAAATAACAATTTTGTAACCTGCTTGGGAAATATAATTTCTGTAACTTTCGGGTCGGAAAATTAACATGTTACTGCGTAATACGTAGGTATGAACCATAAAATCCGAGCATAATAGCCTACGTGGGTGTGCGCTTTCATGGGAATTTATACCCCTTTCCACATTGATATTAACACTATTTGCAGGTTATTTAGCTCTACTGACACGCTATTTTTATAGGCGCCTGCCTAGTGTTTCAATATTGGTTTTAACACTCGACACGAATTCAATTTAATCAAAAAGTCTTTAATTAGGAACGATGGACTATAGAATAGTAGATACAATCATAATGTTTATTTGAATAAACAGCATAACATCATTGGTTTTTTTATCCCTAAAGCTGAGACGGGACCTATTGGTTCGCACTTACTATACTTACTACTTACTACTACTTACTTACTACTTAGTTCTTATATAAGTAGTTAAGTGTTTATGTAAATTATTTTTATGTTAATAGTAACTACCTAGGTACCTAGTTTTTAAGCTGCGAACCAATGAACCAGTTTTCTTTCTTTCTTCTTCTAAAGCGATGATACATGTAAGTGTATGTAATAGATTAAGGAACAAGCGTCAATTCCCCAACCATTCCCGAACCTCTGAAGATAGAGTTGATAATTAGCGGGTAGGTATCTTTTACTAAACAGACACCCGATACGAAGGAATTTTCGCAAATCCAAATTCCACCCCTAAGGGGGTGAAAAGGGAGAAAGTTTTCTTGGTGTTATTTGTAACTCTTTAACCGGTGGCACGATTTAGTTGAAACCTATAGAGTAGAAAATATTAAATTTAACAATGGACTCTTAAGGGATTTTTCGAAAAACTCCTAAAAGTAGGGAAAAACGTTATTTTTAATGTAGCTTGCTAATGACCTAAAATCTGTTATCAAATGTTCAATTCGATACCTTTCCTTTGATACAATCTTATTTCATTGATTAATACTATGCGAAGTTCATGTCCACAAAACCGTTTGTGTTTTTATTAGATTGAAGAGCAAGATAAAACGTATATTTTACAGAAGCGAAGCCATGGGCGGAAAGCTAGTATTAATATAAAATTTTACAACACAATCTTATTTTTATTATATGTTGGTAAGTCCAAGGTATTTTCTGGATAAAATACATTTCACATTCTGGATTCAATATCCCTCAGCTAATCGGCTCAGTTGCGATTAAGGATAAAGTTGGATCTATTTATTTATTTTCTTCTATTTAGGCTGGTAAATGCAATGTTCATTCATAGCTTTACTCTAACTAGGAATACTAGGGTTAGTATTATCTAGATGCACATAAATAGCTAGCCTAATAGACTGCAACTCCATTCCCCTAAGTACAATTTGTCTTGAGATAACAACATAACGAATTAGGTTTCAGCTTTAGTACCTAGCACTAATTGGGAAGCTCTATGCTCTTCCTAAAGCTTTTGCTACATAGGTACATTGTCCCGGCTACTAAAACAAGCCTTAGATACGGAGAGTTTGGATGAAAAGTTTCAGTTGTTTTGTATGCTAATTCACAACGCGGAGTAGAATTTTGGGCTATTAGAGCTATCCCAAATACATTCAACTTCTGAATTAAGTCTGCTTAGAACATTACGAAGAGGGAAAGATAATCCATCCGTTTTTTTCTTTATGATGATGAAACAGAGACAGACAAACATAAAAACATTTATGTAGTAGAACAAAACATTTATGTAGTAGAACGATGGTAGAGTGTAAGGACGGTCGATATGGCACGGCGGCGGGCGAAGGTACCCTGCACGAAGATTGAGCTTTCAATTCCCGCATTGGGACAAGGTTTGTACGATCTGCAAATATTTGTTCGGGATGTTTTCTATTCACAAAAAAACAATTAAATACAAACTAAAATTTGAGTCATCACCCTGGTGAGCTGGTGAAGATCTGCCGCAAATGTTTATGTTTCAATATTTGGCAATGTTGCTGGAATAGGCCTCCCGCATTGAGGACTTTGTAATAACATTTTTATATAATGGGTTAACCTATAAATCTCAATAAACTTTATTTTATGAAAATACAAATTCTATCATCGTCCCAAGAAAATATATATTTCGAGATATTGCAAAAATATCAATCTAGGAAAGTGAATTTTGAATAAAATATGTCCCAACTATACCTCCGGTCCATTATCCGGGCCCCATTAGGTGTCAGCGGTGAATATGCATCGTGTGCGAAACTCCGCCAGATATTTCGGTCTCAGGAGACACCTCCATCCTCATATTCAATAACGTCTGCTTGGAAACCCGGACCTTTTCACGACACCCGTTTACCGCCATAACACCCTCTCAAGCCATCTCGGAATTCTGCCGAACCTACGTGTACTTGGTTATATTAATATGGACTGTTTGCGAAAATCTGCCGAGGTAAAAACCTCTGCCCTCCGTAATTGGAAAGTCTATCTTATTGGCAGTGGGACATAAATTAATACGGAGGTTTTCATAAGAAGGTTGGGAAGGTTTATTCAATATTTTTTTTCCGGTTTTTCCTGAACATAAGAAACTTATTATGTTCAGGTGAATTTTTAAGCTAGTTCTAACCCTTGGTCCTAGGGGTCCTGATCTCACTAAATTTATCAAGATCTTACCAAACTTCTCATAGAGTCCACAGGTGATCGGAATGTTGTCTTCTATTTTCGTTAACGAATTAGCATTGCCATTCAACGTGGCAATGCTGCCAGCATTCTGGGCACTCTGCCTTCTGGTGACGGCTTAGATTTTTAGAAGTTTGTTATAATTGTACATACTAACTGTAATTAGTCGTTTTGTTATTTAACACCTAGAAAAGATAAGAACTATTTCTCTTTCTTTCATAATTTCTTCACTCTCCAATTCATATTGCAAAGACCTGTAGGTAAACTGTCAAAGTTGCGCGTCTGGTTTTATAAAAAAAATTAAAATAGTTATAATAAAATAAAATATAATGAAATATAGATAAATATATCTTTTAAATATACAGTACCCAGCTCTGATTGGATTGGGGCTAGATGACGTTGTGTGAATATCCAAAATAAAAAAGTTTAAAATGAAACATGCAAAGGATCTCATTCCCGCGTAGGATATTTAGGTTATGAATACAGTTGAGTAAAACTTTTAAAATTATCATGCTTTCTAACACTAAAGTAGGTACCTAATTTAACAAGGGATATTTACCATAATTGGATTTTATTTGAGGCTTTTAATATTTCGGCACAGTTTTAAGAGCCATGATAAAGAAAGAACTTTCTTGTACCTTTTTGTAGGTTTCTTTCTTGATCATGGCACTTGAAACTCAACAAAATAAGAATAAGGTAAATATCCCGTGTCATATGACTTTACAGTTGAGTAAACCGTCTTTCATGCTGCAACGCTCTAGAATAACATTATTCCACAAATGGTCGTCCGAACGGGGACACGAGCTACCATCCTAGTCGTATCATGTGCCCAGCCATTACTTTCAATTACCTACATAACAGATATTTCCTTGTAGGTACAACGCTAGACCAAAGCGAAAAAAGGAAATACTATTTTGTAGCGTCGTTTTATCTTCACATAATCGTCATTGCGTTTCTGCTATTATCCCTCCGTTTATATGACCCCCGCTATAATAGACATTTGCCTCTAGGAGGAAAATGGTCATCATGATTTATTATTCTAGTCCCTCTGTAGTCCTCGACTGAAGAATGGTATAATGATCTTTATACTGTCTTTCAGATCTTTACTTTTATATCCAGATGTTAGCGGATATACGATTTAAGTCGTTACTAAAATACTAACTAGTAATATATATTATAGAGATACCATTCCGGCAATTGTTGATCAGACGCGACTCACAGCGAGCACTTTGTTGATCCGAAAACACTTGTTGATCCGAGCCTCTTTTGTTGATCTATTATACATTTTCAGTAACAAATGTTGCTCCGACCAGATCAACAATTGACCTCACGAGGCATTTGGCATTGTAATACCATTTGTTGATCCGATATACAAATCCATTTTACACAAGTTGATCCGATTCAAATGAACCAATCAGAACGCAGCATTTGTCAAAAATGACAGCGGCGTTGCCGCTTCGTGCGGGAGTCGTGGAGGTCGATGACCACACGTGTGGAAACGAAATGACAGGGTAACGCTATGTTCTATGACATTTATTATTTATGACATCGCGTTACTTAGTCCTTTTATTATTAGTTTGATAATTATGTACCTATTATTAAAATTTGACTTGTTTGAGTGTTTTTTTGTAAGTCTAAAGAAATAATGATATTCATTTACTGAATAATTTTATTTAGAAACCAAAAATCCATTGCGAATACTTTTCTACGGACAAATGTTGATCCATCGATATTTTTCTAACGATAACTAAGAACTTTTCTGTTTTTTAATTTTTCTTTATACCTGAAAACTAAAACCGAAAAAGTGGCACTTTGTACCTTAATATGACATTCCTTGCGTTTACTTTAATAGGTTTTTTAATTATTGAGTATCGTGTCAAATAAATTATTATTATTTTTAATTCATTTTTGAAACTATATGCTGCCTTTGGCACATGAGGTTGCGGGTTCGATTCCCACCTTGGAACAATAAATGTTTGTACGACATGTAAATATTTCTACGGGGTTCTGGGTGTTTTCTAAGTGTAATAAATTTCTCAATCTTTGTAATATTTTGTATTAAGTTACAGATATTTGTCATCTCGTACCCATCATAACACAAGCTCTGCTTAGCTTTGGGCTAGATGAGGCTGTGTGGATTGTCCAGCATTATTAATCTAGTTATTTATTTTACACTAAAAAACTACACATCAGAGATCACGGTAGTGGCCCGAGTAGAATAAACAATTAATTGCCCATCGTTATAATTGTTACAAAAAAAAACCTGCTACCTTAAATTATTTTGGAGAACTCAAGTAGTTGCCTACCTTACGTGGTTAACCGGCTTAAAAAAATAACTAGTGTCAATGCCTTGATCGATGTTTAATTAAACGTCAATTATTTTAGACTCGTTACACCCCGCGGCTCCCCCCGCATGAAAATTTATTTGTCATATTACAGAAATTTACTGCACGCCTCCTAGCCTCCGCCGGGTAGTTCCGTAAAAATAAAAAATACGTGTTTAATTATTCATTTTGCAGTTTATTTGTACCGATTTTTAAGTCACTAGCAGCTGGTTCAGCCTACCGGTGATTAATACCTACCTGTTTAGTTAAAGTAAAAAGATTATAGTTTTAAATTACCCAATATGCGAATTGCTAGCAAGGATCTTCACACATAATTCTGTAAAGTACCTAGCTACCTCCCATAGGTAAACAGGATCCTTTCATATTATGTAGAGACTAGGGTCATTGTTCTTCAGAGTTCAGTCAGACTCAATTCTTATCTATCTTACTATTTTAATAAATGGGAAAGTCTGTGTGAATGTTTGTTATTAGTAATCTCCGTATTAACTTTAGTTATTTAAAGGACATTTGGTACGTAGATAGTAGGACCTAGAATAAGACATAGGCTAATAAAATTATCAAAAATTAACCTATGAGGGCGTTAAATAGGGTAAAGTTTGTATGGAAAATTATTTTTCCTTGGTTTGATTTACTTAAAACTCGGTACCTAAAAATAAAGTATGAAATAATTAAACACGTATTTTTCATTTTACCAAAATAACCCCCAGGGGTTGTGTAATAAATTTCTGAAATTTGTTTAAAAACCTGGTTGGCGGGCGAAGCCGCGGGGCACATCTAGTATATAGTATTATAATAAATGGGAAAGTCTGTGTGAATGTTTGTTATAGGTAATCTCCGTAGCTACTTAAGTTACAGATGAAATTTGGTACGTAGATAGTTTAGGACCTAGAATATGACATAGGCTTTTAAAATTTGGAAATTTTTAACTCTGAAGGGGTTATTAGATGGGGTGGTAAAGTTTGTATGCAAAATTATTTTTCATTGGTTTGTTTCACTCAAAATGAACACTATGAATAAACTAAAAGTAAATAACTAAACACGTATTTTTTTTACGAAACTACCCCTAGTAGGCGAGCAATAAATTTCTGAAATTTGACAAATAAATTTCCATGCGGGCGAGGCCGCGGGGCGCATCTAGTTATTACTAAAGTAAATAATTTCCAAGTTGTAATATTCTATATTGTGTTATTCTAGGTCCTTAACTATAAACATATCAAATTTCATTTAAATAACTTAAGTAGTTACGGAGATTACTTATAACAAACATTATTTATTATAAAAGTAAGATTTGCAAATTACCCTAAACGTATCGTTGGTAGTTACTGATCATAAAAATGTTTTAGTAAACTACCTAGCGGGTCTCATCATAATCATCATCTTCGTCGCCAACCATTAATAGTCCACTGCTGGACACATGCTTTCCCATATGAATGCCCATTTGACTAGAGGACACCATACACTACGTTTACCGAGACGTGGTCTTCACTCAAGAGTACGTTTACCCCAGCGGTTGTCAGTTCTTCGCAAGATATGCCCGGCCCACTGCCATTTTAGCTTGCTAATTCTTTAAACTAGACTTTATCTCGCGGAGAATCGGCAACCGTTGGGGTTAACGTGTTCTTCAGTGGAGACTGCGACTTGGCAAATGTAGTGTAGGACGCCCCGCCCTCCGGCCAGTTGGGATGACGACCTGCGAATGATTGATGGTAGATGCTGGACGCGACAGCGCTATGGCACTCATTACGGGAAGCCTATGTCCAGCTGTGGACTAATGTCGTCCTAAATAATGTTGCCCACTAGACAGTTTCGTGAGGTGAATGAAAATTCAGTTAACGGCACACTCCTACCTTCATTTGGGAAGTAGGATTTATAGACGTGATATTTGTAGGAGTTCATTTGAGTCTAAAATATATGAAACATTTTAAAATCTTTCTCTTTATATTTTCGTTTGACGTGTAGTGCGTTCTGGCATTCTTAGATCGCTGTAGGATTGAACTCTGAAGCAGGTTCTCACTAGGTTCTTAGTTAAAAATAAAGGGAAATTTCATTAGAATTTAACGGCTCTGTTACCAAAAAAACCTTTTTACCAACTTCACACACCTAAGGCACATATCGAAGAAGAACATGACCTACAAACTGGTTGCTAAAGAGTTCAGTAATTTTTTGTGAGCTATAGTAGATTTCAAAAATACACATACCTACACAAAAATATTATTTTATAAATGTGATGTGCTTGGTCAGTGAATTTTAGCTATTTCTACTCTATTCTATTCAACCATCCGAAGGGAATTTGTAAGAACGAACGCTTTCAAGTCTATTAACTTCGATTATGGAAGTCTCGAAAAGTCCCCCACTACCGCGCGTGCGGCGTTGCCGCTTTGAAAACAGACGAAGTAGTAATTTGTGGCTCCAGAGACTGCAGATCAACATTGTCTAAGCTAATGGGCGCGTAGTATATATGCACCGGATGTGAAAATGACGTTTCGGTGTATTTTTTTTGACCGTTAGAAGATCAACAAAATTGGTGTATTTTGAGGATTTTCTAACGCGAGTATATTGAAAACGAGTCAATGCAGATCCAGCGTTGCCATGTGCTTTTGAAATTCGGATCGAAGTATATCTGTTTACTAGGTCCAGAGTCGAATGTACACATGAAAAAGGTGGATCAACATTTCTTAAGAAATCGTACTGGATCAACCATTACCGTGAACGGTTCATTATATATATATATAAAATATAAAAAAATATAAAGCAAGAACTGTTTTGGGGCTAGATGATGTTGTGTGAATTGTTTCATTATTTCATTTTTTACTAAAATACAGATAGAGCTAGTTCAGGATCCTACGAATTCAATACTTATACATTTTGGAAAACTGTAAATGTGTCAAATTAAATGAATATTATTATTCATTTTACCAAGAATTTTATGACAAAAAACTGACCCGGTTAAATCTAATACGAACTGTGTAGTTAGTGTAGTTACTTCATCAATTTATATGTAAAAAGTAAAACACGGTAACACGACCGCGCTGATATTTTCTGAAAATAAGTTTTCTTTGTTGGTATTTCTGCCAGAAACTCCTTTTATTTGTAGTGAACTTTAATGAAATCAAAACTGAACTGAAATCATAGCCAAAAGGTAACTGTGGTAGCACATTACACGATATAAACATAAAATCTTGTTTAAATGCAAAATAAAAAAATGTGTAAAAATAAAACTCAGTTATTTACTAAGTAAAAAAAACTAAATAAATAACTTACTTTTATTATGTACAATATTATACACCTTATTTAACTAAAGATAGGGCGCTATATGGCGCTAATTAGGCGAGGCGAGGCGCTATGTCCAGCAGTGGGCTAATATAAGCTGATGATGATGACTGAGACCTAGAACGGCTGACTAGCATGTCGGTAACCTCGGTAACAATTTTAGTTATGTTTCAACGCGATTCCGAGAACATTAAGACAAATATACCTTCAATACTGAGGTAAATTATACCTACCTCATTATTTTGCAAGGTGTCATAAATTTCATTTCGTTCCGCTCTCAAATCGCAGACAAGTTGCCGACCCAGCATACCTCATTAACATCTGCAATGGCAACGTAGGCTGTTCTGAGCTGCTTGAACTATTGGGGTTGCGTACAAATACTGCTGCTTTCGAAAACCTAGTATTTTTTACGTGCCTTTGATAAAATTAATTATAGACAAAGGCATTCTTAATACGAGCTAGCAAATCGTTCAACTAAAAACATTAATGTTGATTTATTTAACACACCCGCAAGGAAAAAGAGAATTCTTTTTGAAGTGATCTACAACAAATCGCGTTTTTTTATGTATTTCCTTTTTATTTTGTTCTAATTTGTTAACTTTCACCGTACATTATTTATTAGTTATCCTATTAAGTATGTTATATCTGCGGAATCTTTTTAATTTGCCTTCAGCACACTTCTTCTGGTCCGAGTCAGCAATAGTCGGCATGTTTTAATTAAAACTATCCCTAAGACCTAGCTGTTATGATTGCTTAAAAATTTTGAAAATAAATTGAATCAATGATTTTTGAAACTACTAATGTATTTACATATTTTAAGGGAAGGTGGTGGCTCGATCTAATTTGCAACTGCAAAAGATAAAATGCACCGCCCTCGTATTTATTGTTAGTTAGCAGAACTGGCCCAAGTTCCCTACTTTGCACTACCTAGCTGGTATAAAACTTTGCTCTCTTGCGGCGAACTCTCGGTTAACAGACTTCAGACAATATGCATCCGGTAGTTTTCCGCGCCAGTGGAGAGGTTATTGTGTATTTGAGACCGGACATGTTCGTCTCACGATACGACTTTTACTATTTAATTTAATAAATTCCTTACTATTCTTAATCCTTTCTAATATTATAAACGCGAAAGTTTGTATGGATTTATGGATGTTTAGGCTGTGTAGCCAGTAGGCAAACGGTGAGCAGCCGACTGAGTTTGCGGAGTATCACTTCAGTACGCCCTTCCATATATTTAAATTGAGTGTTGTTTGCTAGTTTGCGCTCACTGTACGCAGTTTGCACGCAGTTTGCAGCGATACGTGCGCCGATTGTCTCAGTTAGCGGCCGACTCGCAGGTTCCAGTGCTTGCGATACGCACGCAAACTGATCTGAGTTTGTAGCTGTTCGCCACAAATTTGCGGCTCACTCAGTCGGCCGCTCACAGTTTGCCTACTGGGGACACAGCCTTAATCCTCTTTCAAGCAGAAACTACTAAACGGCTCTGACTGAAATTTTGAATAGACGTACGTAGTTCTAGCATAAGAATAAGAACAGAGTAGAAGGGAAACTTCGCTCCGAACGCGCTCAAGGTCACGATATTAGCCTACGCGATTCTGCACGTTAAACGTGCAGTAGGGCTGTCACAGCCGGCGACGCCGCACGCGGATTTTAATAATTGTGTAGGTTAGGTACCTACCTCTATAATATGACGTCATGGTCAAGTTATTGTGGTGTGATCGGTTGTAACAATAAAAGATAATTCATATTATATGATAATACATACCCTATGTAAGTAATATTTTCTAAATATTATTTATTTATTTATTTATTTATTTATTTATTTATTTATTTATTTATATAGCAGTTAGCTTACAGTCTAACACCAAAACACTAACTACTTAACATAAAATATAAAAGGAAAATTAATGTACAGAAAGATAATAAAAAAGATAACAAATAGGCAGCTCATAATACTCACATACATTTCACTTAAAAGTAAGGTAGGATCTTAAAGATAAGTATATATGACTCAAACTATCATTGAAAATATCCACATGTTGGAATTCTTGCAAAAAATCGTTAAGTAGTGCGAGTGCTCTGAGTGTGGGAGCGTTACCGGCGTGTCGTGTACGCGCTGCTTGTAGAGCAAAGAACCGATGGAACCTGCGTCCCGTTCTATTATAGTTATTTGGGACATAGAAGGTAACTGTACCCAATATCACGGGATTGTCCACTCTGTTACGAAGAAGTAGACAGTAGTGCATGGCTAAATGCAGTTTGCGTCTCAACTCCAATGTATCCAGACCAACCATACCAGTAACAAAAAGAGATGGAAAAAGATACGGATAATACCCATACATTCGTTTATACAGATACCTGGCAAACTTACGCTGTAGTCTTTCTATCATTATCTTATACTTGGCCTCCCGTGGATCCCAACTAATTGCACTAAACTCCAATTTACTTCTGACGAATGCGTTGTAAAGCATGATCGCTACCCGTACATCATTAAAATGCGAAGCTGTTCGCATTATAAAACCCAGAGTTCTATTAGCAGTTTTGCACATTGCGACGATATGCTGGCGAAAGTTGAGGCGCGTATCCTCAACCAAGCCTAAATCACGAATGGAATCCACTCTCTCCATAATGTCAGTTCGGAGGGAGTAATTGTGAATATTGGGAGCTTGGAGTCTTGTGAATGTCATCACTTTACATTTCGCCACGTTGAATGATAGTTTATTTTGTCGGCTCCAAATATCCAACGAGTCAATGTCTCGCTGCAGTTCAACACAATCGTACCTATCAGTGACTGATTTATACAATTTTAAATCATCAGCAAACATCAGACACTTCGAATTATGTAAAACTGCAGGGAGGTCATTAATCATGGCTAAAAAAAGAGTGGGACCGAGCGTACTGCCCTGACTTACGCCTGATCTTGTGTAAAACTCCTGAGATCTGTACTTATTAAGCTGAACATACTGTCTGCGGTCCCTCAGGTAGTCTGCAAAAAACCTTAGTAGTCGGGGAGAAGCTCCTATTGCAGAAAGCTTGACCAAAAGGATGTCATTATCAACTGTGTCGAATGCACGTCGAAAGTCAAGATAAACAGTATCGACTTGCCGTCCATTGTCCATTTCATTTGACATAAAATCAATGTAGGCTGTATGATTCGTAACTGTTGATCGTGCCTTACGAAAACCATGCTGTGAGTCATCTAAGGAAGAATTTATTGTGTTTTAGTAGGTTCCTATCTAACTAATTAGGTAGGTACCTAATCAAAGGAACGTGAACATCGTTCGTTGACCTTTTCTCACTCGCCTCGCCTCGCGAAGACGCCGCGGCGGCGGCGGGGCGCGGCGGTACAATGCAGTAGCAACCCTGGCAAAACGCCTGGACGACAGAGGGGCGTAACGAGGTGAAGGGGGAAGTAGGTATATAAATGGCGGCGTTTGGGACTAGTGCAAAGAAGAGTCCTTTCTACGTAGTTATTATTTATTCTTATGGTTCTAGTTAGAATAACAGTTACCGTTGATTAGCTTTGAGATGTTTCCGTAGAAACAAAGCATGCGGAGCCGCGGGCAACCCTGTATTTACTTGGCCTTTATTTACCTTCCCTGTATATTTTACAAGATTTTAAAAACTTCGTTGAAGCATAATTTTGGTATCGCTATAACTTACTACTTTCTAGTATAGACTGATTTACTTTTACTACGATCTGATTTAGACTGACTTAGAACATTTTTAAAACAAATCCTACTTAAATCCGTCTACGTGTGAGCCAGGATATCGAAGCGCTTTAATAGGTATTTTATTTTTAATTACTTACAGCGGAAGGCAAACGCTATCCGAGTTATATTAACTTTGTCCAAGAAAATCGCTGGAGATCGGAAATCGCCGTTCATTTAATACTTGAAAAGAACTAAAATAGTTAAAGTTTTGCAATGAAAAATGTAAAAGATGGTCGGCGCTGCACAAGTTTGGTTTTATCGCATGATGAGGTTCAAAATAACTTCTTGGAATAATTAAACTCGGGTGTTCCTTTTTATAAAATGTTGTGTTTATTTAGAAACTTCATTGTAAAAAATAAATACCTATTGATAATGGGATTACCTGTTACGGTTTACGCTAGCATACGTTCCAACTAATTAATATTAGAATCATTCGATGACCTTTATGTTAAACTTATCCAACATGAGATATAGTAGATGGATAGAAAATATCACAAAACGACAGGAAATAATTAAACCAGTGCTAGGGATAGAAGAAGTATAAAGGGCAGCCTTAACGCTACAAGTGAAATCTTCCAGACAACCTTACATTACTTTAAGTACAAGTAAACCTTACACTAGACATAAATAAATAATATGCTGAACAATTCACACAGCATCATCTAGCCGAACTGATACTTAATTCATTACATCTCAATACTAGGAAGAAATCTCTGTAGATCGTACAAAATTTATTCTAGGGCGGTAATCGAACCCGCAACCTGCTGCGCCACAGACGGACCTTCGCCCGCAACGCCACTGACTGAGGTCGTCGACATGAAATTGCAACTACATAGTATAAAACAAAGTCGCTTTCTCTGTCTCTATATCCCTATGTCTCTATGTATGCTTAAATCTTTAAAACTACGCAACGGATTTTGATGCGGTTTTTTTAATAGATAGAGTGATTCAAGAGGAAGGTTTGTACGTATATGTATAATGCAGCCAGAGTCTTGGGGACGCGACGACTGGTATTAATATGGAACATTTGAGTTACCTCTAGACTGTTTGCAACCATCTCCAGTTAGCTCTTATTCACATATTAAGTAATAGTTTTTTTTAATTGCTTCATTGTAACTTTCATTGTCAATAAAGTTTAATCTATGTATTTTTAAAATGGTTTATTTACTCATAGTAGGCTAAGCTAACGAAATGCCCTCCCTACCAACATGCCATGCTACATAAAAATGCAAGCATTTAGGGAATTGTAGAAATAAAAACAAAAAATAAACCACAGACAACAGACGGATGAAAATTCCAGCTTTGCTTGCAAAAGTTGCAAAGCATACACTCCTTTGAGCCTTTTTGGTTAGAAAACCTCATTCCTGTCAGTACGTAGAGTAGGTACATACTATATTTTTAGCTTGAGTTTGTGTTCACATTCCGAGGTACACTGACGGTTTCAAAATGTTCTTCACCTTAGAGTCGGTTTTCGCTTGCATCTTGCAGATTGCAAGAATCAATTTTTATTATACCAACATATTACCAGTGACGTTCCAAGGAGGCAGAAACAGTGCTGCAAACATTTAAATAAATGTGATGTTTGAATCGAATGAGGTTTTGCTTGGTTCTACATCTCGTCAAGTATTGACAACTTAGAAATACAAAAATAAACTTTTTTAATAAGGCGCAAACAGCAACTAAAGTGGCACCCCCACTTATTCTATCATATAATTTCGTCTTACAAGGGAATTTTCAAAATTCACACGTACAGTTTGTACATATCATAAGTTTTTTTTAATGCATCTGTAGTAGTTTCATTTTGTCTATTTTAGGAAGAGATACCTACGAAAACAGAGTTTGGCGGCCGCCAGAGGCAACTTCGTATCTCTTCAGATATATCTATCTAGACAAAATGAAACTACCTACTACAGATGCATTAATAAAAATCTTATGATAGGTTTCTTACACTACTACTTCGTTTCTGCACAGTGTCTTAATATATCTATTTCTATATATATATTTTTTTGTGAGCATTTACTTTAATTTTATTTTATTTTTGTTCGTAAGCATATGGACACTTTTGGTCTGAAATAAAAACTTTTAATTTTATTTATTTTAACAAACAATATAATGGTGTGAATTTTGAAAATTCCTTTGTTTAACGGAATTGTGTAATAAAATAAGTGGGGGCGCCACTTTAGGTAAAAACCTTAACTAAAAACTATGAATAAGTATAATAATGTCATGATTAATTAACTATATTAAAGTTTAATTCATAATGAAATTGTATTTATATTTTAATAATCTTATCACGATTATGTACAAATTACTCATAGAATGTAATTGGTGTATCCCGTATTAAGTAAATAAAAAAAATGTTAACATTTAAATATCCCATCATCAAATTCCTTACCTACTATTATTGTTGGAGTGGAACTGAGAGACAGCATGACGGTACTTATACCTAATCTAATCATATTATTATTATCACTATGTACATACATAGTATAAAACTAAGTCGCTTTCTCTGTCCCTATATCCCTACGTCCCTTTGTATGCTTAAATCTTTAAAACTACGCAACGGATTTTGATGCGGTTTTTTTTAATAGATAGAGTGATTCAAGAGGAAGGTTTATACATATCATAATAAAACCATGCGAAGCCGGGGCGGGTCGCTAGTGTGATATATGTATGCAGTATGTATAAAGCAGAGTCTTTACAAGTCTTTATATATGTATGTAGAGGGTGTTATACCTATTTTATCGTACATACATAGGTATGAAGGTACGATATAATCTCTAAACCTTAACAGTGTTAAGTATAGATGTTATATTCATGAACGGGAAAGGTTTTATATAAAAACTTTATTTCAAAAGTAGAACATATTATCTTACCGATACGCGTCACAATCCGAGCAAAAACTTAATATTGCTCCTAAAGTTTCTATCAAAATAATATAAGCTGGTTTATATTGTACCAAAAATATAAAGCGACTCCCGACGCTAAAAACCTTTGTGAAAGATTTGTGCTGAGATTTTGTTCTGTCTTCTCGGAAAATGGTTTATTGTTCTACGTCTTACGAGCGAAGCCTGACTTCGAACAGAGCGGACCGTGATGTGCCTGGATAACTTGGGGACATAATATATTTCACAGTTTTGGAAAATAATATAGTTCACAGTTTTGGAAAATAATATATTTCAAAGTTTTGGAAAATAAAATACTTAAGTATATCCCAGATTTAAACCGAGAATATGAAAATTTTGAAAACTGAAAATTACCATATGCCAAATTGCTAAGGAATGTGCCTGAGGTTGACCATACTAATTACCTCCTATAATTTAACATTTCGTTTACCAGTTGCTGTGATATTATTGAATGAAACAGATAATAAGTTGTCCAACTACGGCTATTTTAAATGATTTCCGGCGGAGTGGAGTACGTGAATAAATCAGAAGCACAATAGTTGCCTGATTAACATAAAACGACGCTTTGTCCGCGAAATTGCAGTCACTTTAATTTTATATTAATCGCACGGGCGCCGGTTAATTCAATCGGATAGGAAATTAACTGTTTTGTGCGAAATAGGAGCGATTACGCTGACCAGTATTTTGATCAATTAGTATGATACAAAAGGCAATTGAAATCAGGGAATATATACTGGACTGGGGAAATAAAATTCCAGAAATTTACTATTTTCTCTGGCAGTGCTAAGGATCAACCTCAAATTAATTTACCGGATTAATATTATTTCGTCTGCCGTTGACTGCCAGCATGTACTGTCTATAATCAAAAAATTAAAAAACATCACTACATAATATAATATTTTATATGAGTTATTTATCACTACATAGTATAAAACAAAGTAGCTTTTTCTGTCCCTATTTCCCTATATCCCTTTGACTGCTTAAATCTTCAAAACTACGCAACTGATTTTGATGCGGTTTTTTTAATAGATAGAGTGATTCAAGTGGAAGGTTTATGCGTATAAAATAAAACTGTGCGAAGCCGGGGCGGGTCGCTAGTATAAAAATAGAAATCTAGCCAGTAATGTGAGGAATTATGACAACCTCCTAATTTCTGGATTAAACTGATGACCAGCCACATGAGCAGGATATTATTATAGTGCACAAGTGTGTGCGCAAACACAGGTGCACTGAAAGAAAACATTCATAGTGAATGGTATTGATCGAAACCTAAATATTATTAAGAGAAAATTATTAATTCGGATCTTTTCTTTAGGTACCTAATAGGGGGTCCAATTTCGATATTTTTCAATTTCGAAACTGGCTTTCGAAATTCGGAAGCTCAATTTCGAAATTTCGAAATTACGAAATTCAGACAGAAAATATAACTTTTATTCTCTGATGATGATGAGATCTGTGACTCCCTTTCTTTTACAGATAGAGTTAGAGTCGGAAAAGTGATTTCCTTTACGTATCCAAAATATTTTTTTTTTAAAATACTTCAATTTTACTACATCAAGTGTCACCGAGGCGCTTGCACTGCAGTTCACTGCACGTATAGCAGTGACGAAGCGACCTCCCAGTCGTTGAAGCCTGGCAATGAGACGCTAGACCGATATTATTGGATACGTAGACGACTGCACCGTGATAGACAGGTAACTGTCTAACGCCAGAGCCAGTCAATTTGACCCTGAAGGTAGTCTCAGATTGGGGCGAAGCCAATCGGGTCGATTTCAATGCCACCAAAACACAAGCATGTCTTTTCTCTGCTAAACAGAGTCCGTTAGTCCAGCTAGCGGCCCTAGACTCGATAGAATTCAGAATTATTGGCGAGCAGTACCTTGAGGAAACTAAGATCCAAAGTCTTGAACACCGCCGCAATGTCGCTTGCCTATCGATCTTTCATAAGTTACATTTCGGAGACGCTAACAGGAACTTCACTACTTGATTCCACCATCTCCCTTCCACTCCAGGACGAGTAGGCGTACGGCGCATTACCACCCTTACCTTGTGGATATTCCATCCACTCAAACTAAGCGGTTCCGTGTTCGGACTCAGTTTGATCCATTACGCGTTCTTCATTTTGCTAGCATGGCCAGCCTTACTCCATCCCGAAGCGCAGAATCTTCCTGAGATTTTCATTCTTCACAGGTTTCGCGGAATGACCTCGGCAAGTTGTGGATTTATGTTCATTGTGTTGTTATTCTCTTGCATTCAAGGATTACCTGGGCAGCTGTTTTATCATCGCTGAGACATCCTCTGCAAGAGGATTGTTCGTCGTTCCAATTTTGAATAACTATTTATTTAATGGACAGTGTCCCGTCCCGTTAGTGTTCCCACCAAGATATGCATGTCCAATCTATTTAGTTAGGTAAAGGAAGCGATTTGTTAGCGTCGGTGATATCTACTATATAAATGGAAGCGCCGCTCTGGCTTCTCTGCACTCAAACAGGTGTGTCGTCGCTCTTTATGCATATCTGGCTCAGGACTTTATGCAGTCCTGAGCATAGTCCATATCTGGAGCAAAGAGAATGGCAGAGGTAGGAAGGGCAATGGTCCTTCTGTAATCGGTTCCGATCCGCCGCTCATGAATTGACACGCAGGGGCGTGTCAATTCATGAGCGGCGTCATCATTCCTAGTACTCCGCTATATCCCTTGATCCACTGAAGGATGGTCCTGTTCTTGGTCTTTCTTATCTTTTCTAACGCTAAGTGACATTCGAACACAAGAATGGACTTGCAGCTGTTACCTTCCAGGGATCTGAGTATGACAGCGCTGTCAAAGAGAATACCTTAGTCGCTGATTCCTTTGTTGTGTACAGCTCTCTGGGCTACTGCTACACATTCACATTGGGATATGGAGCTGTGTTCGCCTAGTATAATTGATATGCATAAGAGGTTCATTGAGTGAGCGCCGGCTCCCGTCCCTGTTACGGTTTTGAAGCCAGCTGTGTAGATTCTGACTTCACGGGTTCCTGATTCATCTTTTTGATCCTCATATAGCTGTATCTGTAGTGTTTATTTAGTATCCGTTTACTATCCAGTTAACTTTTTACTGTGATTTTACGTTGATGTATATTGACGTTATAAAAAAAATCCTTTGCAGAATCAAATTTTATTATATAATTATGTAAACACGACTTTTTATTAATTACCTATTTGCGTATTTTATTCTATAGGTATATAAGAACTTTGCGTCTGTGGCACGGTGTAATATATTTTACTGTGGTTGGTAATAAACTCTTAAAACAGTTAGGCCATCCAGCATTTTGGAGCTGAGAAATCTCCTCAGGCGGTTACTTATTGAAGCTAGAGAGCTTCAGCACTGGTCGGGGGGTATTATAATGAGGTGTTTATATACAAGGTACCCATATTATTATTTATTCCGTGGTTAAATCATGAAAACCAAAAAATTCGAAATTTCGAAATTGAGGCCTCCAATTTCGAAATTGAAAAATGGCAAAAAAACCCTCCGAATTTCGAAATTACGAAATTTCGAAATGCACCCCCTAGTACCTAACAAAGGATAATTGACAGGTTACACCCAGCGCTCATTAAACTTTTGTTATCACGTCCGCTTTGTTGTTTATTCTCTCACTAATTAGGACATTTTAGGGTTCCGTACATCCAATTATTTAGGGAACAGTTTCAACCTAAGTAGGTACATAAACTACTTTTGTAATAATAATATTTACCGCTATTTTATTTCGGCTTACGAATGTAGAGCGCGAAATATAATGAAGTTTTGTCCCAAAATATTGATAACAATTTTTTTTTTAAATAAATAATGCATTGGCTAATAAAACTAGCAATTATAATTATTTACTTAATTGTAAAATTTGGTATTTATCATCAAAATAATAAAAAAATGGCTTTAATAAGAATTAAGTTGGTTTTCTTCTACAAAAACTCTATTTATGGTCTAGCTAGGCTACATTTGACTTCTAGCTTTGCACCCAGATGGGTGCAAAGCTAGAAGTCAAAGAAGAATTTGCATGTTTGGCAGATGCCAAACATGCAAATTTTATTGACCATAGAGCGAAATTCCAGAGTATCGTCGAAAAAGAAAAAAAGACGTAAATATTTTCTTTATAGAACTAAATAATTATACGGGTTCACCTTCAATCTTCTCAAAATCTCAGTTGACCGATTTCTTTGATATAAGGTACGAGCTTTGTTAGTGACCAATACAAATGTGAATTTAACGAGGGGTGTGTACGTAGGGTGGTCACCCACTTGTGTTCAATGGCTGTGTCTATATTTTGTCTATTGATCATTATTCTTACAGATTTACTACACTTTTTTGGGATTTTTAGGATTTTACAGAGAATGTTTTTTAAAGGAGCTGAGTAAAGCTCCCTAAATATAAGTATCTAAGTGCTTAAGTAAAGCCATGGTTATAACATAAGATACTACAAAAGACAACATATTTTATAATTTTTTACACTTATTATTTGATCATATTTAGGAAATGTACAGCTACTTATTGACTATAGGTCAAAATATAGGTACTGATGGCTATTTACAAATTGCCACAAAAAGTTACTGAAACATGGTATCAAAATACATAATATGTAGATGTAATGCTTCTAATTCCTTCCTCCAGCTGCGTTAGAAGTAACAATTTTATCAACTTGGCACCAGCCGCAAAAAAAAAAGGAACCTGAAATGTAATGCATGAAGATTTAAAATTCTTAAGGAATTTATTTAGTTAGTTTACTTAAATAGTATAATTTTAATGGATATAGACGAGCGATGTATTGTGAGAGGAACAGCAGCCGAAGCACGATACTTCGACTTGTTTTGTTTAAGTCCATCGCTAGAAGTTCCCATCGCTTCTTGGCACTTTGTTCGTGCATTGTTTGTTGTATGTTCAACATTGCTTAGCGGTAATTGAATTGTTGTGTTCGATCGAAGTTCGCGTGCGACCTTATTGTTGGGAAGTGGAAAACATTGCATTCATGTATTTTCCTGTGGGGAACTAGTTGAGGCAATCCGTAAGCCCACTTACAACATTTCCATTTCAGATAGTATCCGATTACAAAGCAATATGGAGAGATTCCTATCGGTTTGAATACGAAGTAAGAGAGCGAATTATATTATAAACTGTACTGGTGTTGTTTGGATACTTACGAAGATTTATATGCGGGTGTTCTATTACATCTTCTTCTTTTTTACTTTTAGTTTCGTAAGGCTCGATCAAAATCGGATTATTGCCTAAAAATTGCACTCGGTGCAATACATTTTCGAATACGCATATTTCTTCTAAAGCTATCATTTTATATTAGCAAAACTTAGCTAGTTTTTATTTCTTTCCTTCGACTGAAAATAGACTTTTAATTTATTAAATTATGATAAAACACGATACTTATCCTATACTATTACTATATAAAATATATGTAGGAATCTTCTGATCTTTTCGGCAAATGATAAAAATATAGTCTTACAAATAGTACCTAATAATGTAGCCTATTACAAAGTATGTAGAAGATCGAGACACGTAGTGACCCTAATCACAGCTTAGCAGGTTTTACCCACTTGATGTTCCCAACTTATTTTCCGACTAAGCTCTGCCGGACACTAATACCTCGCCAGTTCTCCGTGACCTTGTTATCTTCGCATCTAAAGACTTAAATAATGGAAGGTTCTTAGAACTTATGTTCGTGCAAGAACTCCAAATTCTAGAAATTATTCGGTTCATAGAAGACACCCACGCAGAGCTTTAAAAGATTTTCGTATTATCTGAATTCTACAAATGATTTGCCCACAAGTGTATACGTTTCAATAGACTCGACAACTATTGATTTGCAGTTTGTTTTAGCATGGGATTAGAAAAAGGTCCCAAAATAACCTAACTACTTGCTGAATTGCTCGTAGACCACTTAAATCTTATGAAATACAAAGAGCCAAACTTTTAACCAAGATAACTCTTATTAAGTACGTACCTAGAAAATGGAAAGAAAATAGGGACATTTAGGGCTCAAACACAAAACTGCGAGCTCGCATCGCATCGGAAATATCTGCGAGCTCGCACGATAACGTCCGATCTCATTTGCATCGCGCATTCCTGTCATATTACGTCATACTTGGTGACCCCCCTTTTAGTCCGCTCTGAGACAACTTTAGCGAAAGATGCGCGGCGCCTGAGCCGTATTCTTTGTGTTGTAAAAAAAAACTGCTTTAGTTCTCAACTCATAGTAATTTCGAGTAAAATAGTTCCCTTCAGTGTTCATAATCGTATTAAATGGATGAATCCAGAATCTTCTTTTTCTTTTATATCTATTTAACAATAACAGCAGTGCAATTGGACCGATTTATGCAAAAATGATCTAACCCACAACCTAGTCAATTTCGAGTTTTTTTAACCTATGTAATCAGTATAAGGTATATTTTAACTTATCAAAGACTCACACCTCTATGTTCACAAATGTGAAAAATCCATATGATCCAACCCACAACTGTCATGTCGAAGACCATTTTTTAAAATGTATAAGTGTTTCATGACACTTGAATCATTTTTGTGTTGCTTTGGTTACCCTAACATATAACCGTTCTATTTTGCTACAATGATTCAAACTATAATATTAAGCTGGTCCATAAGTTCAAAGAGCTCAGAAAGCTATAGAAAGAGCTATGCTCGGAGTTTCTCTGAAGGATAGGATTCGTAAAGAATACATCCGAAAGAGAACCAAAGTTATCGAGATAGCTCAAATAATTAGCAAGCTGAAGTGGTGGCAGTGGGCCGGCTATATCTCGCGAAGAACCGACAACCGTTGGGGTAAACGTGTTTTTGAGTGGAGACCGAGACTTGGCAAACGTAGACTTGGACGCCCTCCGGCCAGGTGGGATGGCGATCTGCGAAAGACTGCTGGCAGATGCTGGATGCGTCAAGCTGAAGACAGGGAGCTATGGCGCTCATTAAGGGAGGCCTATGTCCAGCAGTGGACTAATATAGGTTGATTATGATGATGATGATATAAAACAAGTTAAGCTTTGACAAGTTAATATTTGAAATTGCTATTCCATCTAAGTACGTAAACGAAATAAACCATAAAGTTCAAAACACACAGAAGCCGGAGGCGTGGCGGAGGCGAAGGCGTGCCGGTTTTTCCTATGGCACCGCGTTCGCCACGGCCTGCGGTGTGTGTGTAGGCTTTCATAGGATTCCATAGAATACAACTCGCACGCCTTCGCCTCCGCCTAATTAATTAATTTTTGCACCCTACATAGCTCTTTCCATACAAAATTAATTTTGTAATAATAATCCAGGCGCAAGTTTTCCCAATTATCTACTAAACTATTACAATTTATTCTTTATATTATTTATAGCAAAAAAGTTGACTTTACATAGCATTAAATTAAATTAAAATAACAACATTTTGTATTACAAAGCTAGAGAAATACCGCCACAAACTTAAATATCGATTACCTATCTCGAAATGAGGTTTGTGTGGGTTGGATCATTTTTGCTTAAATCGGTTCAATTATCTTTTTGGGATCCATCTTACGCTTCCTAAAAACACGTCCAATACGGCTGACTAAACTTGAAGGTATGGTTACCCTACAAAACGGTTCGCCGCAGAAATTCGCATCGCAGAAATTCGCAAATCAAGTTCGTGTGACATCGCATCAAATCGCATGAAATCGCATCGCATCGCACCAAATCGCAGTTTTGTTTGGGAGCCCTTATTTAGGGCTCAAACACAAAACTGCGAGCTCGCATCGCATCGTAAATATCTGCGAGCTCGCACGATAACGTCAGATCTCATTTGCATCGCGTATTCCTGTCATATTACGTCATACTTGGTGACCCCCCTTTTAGTCCGCTCTGAGACAACTTTAGCGAAAGAGCGCGGCGCCTGAGCCGCCTTCTTTGTGTTGTAAAAAAAAACTGCTTCAGTTCTCAACTCATAGTAATTTCGAGTAAAATAGATCCCTTCAGAGTTCATAATCGTATTAAATGGATGAATCCAGAATCTTCTTTTTCTTTTATATCTATTTAACAATAACAGCAGTGCAATTGGACCGATTTATGCAAAAATGATCCAACCCACAACCTAGTCAATTTCGAGTTTTTTTAACCAATGTAATCAGAATAAGGTATATTTTAACATATCAAAGACTCACACCTCTATGTTCACAAATGTGGAAAATCCATATGATCCAACCCACAACTGTCATGTCGAAGACCATTTTTTAAAATGTATAAGTGTTTCATGCCACTTGAATCATTTTTGTGTTGCTTTTGTTACCCTAACATATAACCGTTCTAATTTGCTACAATGATTCAAACTATAATATTAAGCTGGTCCATCAGTTCAAAGAGCTCAGAAAGCTATAGAAAGAGCTATGCTCGGAGTTTCTCTGAAGGATAGGATTCGTAAAGAATACATCCGAAAGAGAACCAAAGTTATCGACATAGCTCAAATAATTAGCAAGCTGAAGTGGTGGCAGTGGGCCGGCATCTCGCGAAGAACCGACAACCGTTGGGGTAAACGTGTTCTTGAGTGGAGACCGAGACTTGGCAAACGTAGTATAGGACGCCCTCCGGCCAGGTGGGATGACGATCTGCGAAAGACTGCTGGCAGATGCTGGATGCCAAGCTGAAGACAGGGAGCTATGGCGCTCATTAAGGGAGGCCTATGTCCAGCAGTGGACTAATATAGGTTGATTATGATGATGATGATATAAAACAAGTTAAGATTTGACAAGTTAATATTTAAAATTGCTATTTCATCTAAGTACGTAAACGAAAAAGTCAAAAAAGTCAAAAGTCAAAGTGCTTTATTTCCATAAGACCTTACAGGACACTTGGACACGTCATAAAATACATTTTATAAATAATTAAAACTAGGAAATAAAGAGCTCACTTTGATTTTTGTTCACTTTAATCTTTATAAGGTAAAGTAAAAAAGCGAACAGAAATCTTTACCTTGTTAGGTTGTTATTTTTCGAGTTGGAGCAAAACTCATCCCAAGCTTTTTTATCATTTAAATAATCAGATACTTTATAGTAAGCCTTTTTACAAAGAATAGTTTTGACAGTTTGTTTGAATTTATTTACTGATAGTTTTTGCAACTCACTTGGAGTTTTGTTGTAGAAGCGTATACATTGCCCTTTGAAAGATACATTAACCTTGTTTAGTCTAGTTGTAGGCAAAGCTAGTTTATTTTTATTTCTAGTATTGACATTGTGTATATCGCTATTTTTAGGAAACTTATTGATATTTCTACGAGTGTACAACAGGTTTTCGTAAATATATTGACATGGTACTGTCATTATGTTAATTTCTTTGAATTTATGACGGAGGGATTCTCTGGGACCCATATTATAGATTGCCCGAACAGCTCTCTTCTGCAACACAAAAACGGTGTTAATATCTGCAGCATTCCCCCACAGCAGTATACCATAAGACATAATACTATGGAAGTAGCTGAAATAAACAAGTCTAGAAGTATCTACGTCCGTAAGTTGACGGATTTTTTTGACTGCATATGCCGCAGAACTGAGCCTTTTTGATAGCTTATCTATATGTGGGCCCCATTGAAGCTTACTGTCTAGGGTGATTCCTAAGAATACAGTACTTTCGATAATATCTAACGTTTCTCCTTTTACGTTTATATCAGCCTTAACTTGTTTCACATTAGGTAGAATAAATCTAATACATTTCGTTTTGTTTCCATTAAGCAAAAGATTATTGACGCTAAACCAGTGGACAACTTTTGAGATTGCATTATTCACATCGTCGAAATTTGTTGATTGTCTTTTCATTTTAAAAATTAAAGAAGTGTCATCAGCAAACAATACAATCTCGTGATTATTCTTTACAATATCAGGCAAGTCGTTAATATAAACTAAAAACAGGAAAGGACCGAGGATAGACCCCTGCGGTACACCCATAGTAACTACAGACCCCGAAGACCGTTTCCCATTAATGTCAACTCTTTGTATCCTGTCACTTAAGTAAGAAGAAAGAAGAGCCAAAGAGGTGTCATTCATTCCATAGTGATGCAGTTTCCTGATTAATGTTCCATGATGTACACAGTCAAATGCTTTTGACAAGTCGCAAAAAATGCCTAAAGCATCTTGAGACTTCTCCCAAGCATCAAAAATATGCGATACCAACTCTACACCGGCATCAGTAGTTGACCTGCCTCGAGTAAACCCGAATTGCTTACAATGTAGCAGGTCATTGCCATTGAAATGTTTAAGCAATTGGTGTAATATAAGTTTTTCAAAAACTTTGCTAAATGTTGGCAGTACTGATATTGGTCTAAAGTTAGTGGGGTCAGACCTACTACCCGATTTAAACAGTGGAGTTATTTTACTATGTTTCATTAGATCAGGAAATACGCCACAATCAATAGACTCATTAAATATGAAAGCTAGATCTGGTGCTACAGTTTCAATTAAAGGTTTAATAATTTTAACGGAAATGCCCCAGAGATCTGCAGTTTTCTTAATATTTAAAAGTTTAAAAACCTTAACAATATCTTTTTCATCGACGTGGTTGAAATTAAATTTTTTTTCGGATTTAGGAACATTATCTATGAGTAAAGACTCAGCGATCACTTGAGAAGAGTTTAAATTCTTTGTAGTAGAGATTGGAATGTTAGTAAAAAAGTTTTCAAATGCTTGCGCTATTTCAACATCGTTTTTGATTGAGCAATCATTTATTTTTAAGTTATAATCATTAACATAGGTACTAACCTTTCCAGTCTCACTATTTATTATTTTCCATGTGGATTTAATAACATTTTCGCTATTTTTAATTTTCGAGCTAATATAATTTGACTTTGCTATCAGACAAACTTTTCTAAACATTTTTGAGTAATTTTTAACTTTATCTTTGAACTCTTCGCTAAAATTGTATTTTTTTTCACTATATAGTTCATACAACTTTTGTCTACTCTTATGAATACCTACAGTTGCCCACTCACTAAATGAAAGTTTATCAGAAACCACAATCGATCTGGCTGTAAATATGGAATTGAATGCAGAGGTAAATTTCTCAAAAAAACTGCTATATAGTTCACTTGGGTTGTTATGTGAGTAATTAGGTGTTGGTTTTGAATTCCAATTTGATTTCATACGTTCAAATCGATGTGTGGTTACTGGTATATATGTTATTTTCCTTTTACAACTATTATTTTTCATCTGAATGTTGATTTTTATCATTTGACCTAAGTGGTCTGATTTTAAATTACTTATTACATTTTTACTAACAATTTTATCATGTAGGCAAACAAAAATATTATCAATACATTTTGCTGAGGTTTCAGTTATTCTAGTAGGTTCCATAAATAGCGGCCTCAGATTGTAAGAATTAAATAAATTAGTCAATCTGCTACTGAGAGAGTTAGCTTCTAAAAGATTAATATTGAAGTCTCCACATATTATGAGATTTTTACTTGAATTTGATAATTTAAATAACATATCATCCATAATTTTTTCAAATATTTCAAAGGAGGCTGATGGTGGGCTGTATACACTTACTACAATACTTTGCTCCAACTCAACACATGCTACTTCAATGTGGCTTTCAACAGACATACATATTATGTCCTTACGGTCTTTGAATTTCAGTAGTTTATTAAGTAATATTAAAGAGCCTCCACGAATAGCATGTGATCTGCAAAAAGAACTACCAACTTGGTGGTTGCTGAAGTTGAACATGAGCTCATAGCTTTTCAGCCAGTGTTCTGTTAAGCAGATAATGTCAATATCAAATGAGTTCATGAACAATTCCAATTCTAATAATTTACTTCTTAATCCTTGAATATTTTGATGCACCAAGTTAGTAAACTTTGCATTAATTTTACAAATTTGTTTTTTCTTTTGATTGATATTATTTGTTTTTTTAAGGCAAGAGACTTCCTCTATTGTCTTTATTTCTAATTTAAATGACTTGGAATAATTTCCAAGGTCTTGGTTTGTAAATTGTTACAATGCTCAAAAGAAGCATTAGTTATAGCCAAGTTTTTGGCTGTGGTTTCAAAATAATAGGATAGCGAAATTGCTATCTGTCTTTTGTAAAAATTGGAAAGGTAATAATTACCTTGAGTCAGATAATATTTTTTATTAACAATATTGTTAATATCAATCAAATGTACATTATTATTGCATGAAATAGTATGCAATGTCATATTCAACTTATATCTAAGCTTATTTTCAGAAAGTGGCAAGCTGTCGCTGTAGGGGAATGTGAACATCACAATTTGTCTTAAATTTATAGAACAAAGTTTGTCCATGTACTTAATTAGGTCAGATTTGTTCACATTACCCCTATTACCAATGCATATTATTAAGTTTGATTGTTTATCAAAAGTTTCAATATCAATTTTCTGCATAATACTATGCAGAGTTGAATTTTGATAGCAATTATTTATTACAGGATGTTCCATACTCTTATTTAAGAACTGGCCCATGTTTTTTCCGATTTCATCGCAGTACATTATTGTTTTTATACCTGAGCATGAAGTGCAGAGATCCAGATGGGATGCGGCTGACACGGTGCTGTCCGGACCTGAATGGTCAGAGACTGGGCCGGGATCACAGCAGCCGCAGCCTTCCAGAACTCTGCCCTCCAGACTCACCTGGCTTCTGAGTAATGCATCCATGGCCAGATTGAGTTCCCTTGTTTGTTCAGTAGTTCTCTGATAGAGGCTGATGTACTGCTCTAGGGAGTGCTCAGCTTGACCAAGTTTACATCTCAGGTCTTGCATGTCTGCCTCATATTGAATTTGATTATAATTAAGCTGTGCTGTACACAGGTCTAATTTATTTACAAGTTTTCTTTTGTATTTTAGTTTGTATACAACATTTTTCTGGTTTTTTAATAATTTTTTAGTTTTTTCTATAAACTTACTTATTTTAACATATTTTTTAAACTTATTTTTACTAAGGTTGTGTGTGTTGTTGATGTTTTTGCTGCAAGCCTCCATATTACACACTGAGTCATCTTTGGTTAAATCAATGGTTTGCATAGTGTGTAAGTTGCTGCCCGCAGCATAAACTTGGCCCTGGGATGGTTGAGCGGATATCAACTCATCAAATAAACTTTGAGTTTTCGCGGTGGCAGAGCTATCGGCTGCTTCCTCCAGCTGGGTGATGTGTTGGTGGGCGTCACACAGTTGTTTCTCCAGGACTGAAGTTCTATGCAGGACGGACTCAAACTCAATGCCACATTTTTCATCGAACCTATCTATTATCAACTGAAGCCTATCCCGTTCCTCACTAATAGACGTATTCTCAGAATGAAGTGCGCACATCTCGATTTTTAGCTTTTTGTTATTATCTAGAGCTTCTAGAAGAATAATTTCATTTTCAGCTCTTTCCGCTTCTAATTGTGAAATCTGCCCTTTTGCCAACTTTAATTCTAGTAAAACTTGGTTCAACTTGTCGGCTTTACGAGTCATCATGTTGAATTAGTAGATTGTTTTGAAAAAACAACTTGAAATATGAAAAGGCAGATTGCACAATGTCTAGGTTATGTTTTCAAGAAGTTCAATGTACTTACGTAAATAAAGATGTAAACTTTATTGGAAATAGTATTCCTTCACTTATGAAATCGGGATTTATTAGTAGGTAAGCACAAAACACTCAGAAAAACACAAACCAGCAAAACTTGTAACCGAAAAATTCGACAAATTTCCGTTGGCCAAAACACACTTATTTCACAACAAATAGCCTTAATATTTATTTATAAACTTGTATTTAGTTACAAATATGCGATTAAATCGGAAAGGGCACTTTAGAATTAAGTAAAAACAATTATTTTATAATAAAAACGTAGGGAACATTTGCGAACAGCTGTTGCAAATAGGGTTGCCAACCCAAAAAAAAAAAAAAGAAATAAAAAAAAGAAATAAAGTATATAAAGTTCAAAACACACAGAAGCCGGAGGAGTGGCGAAGGCGAAGGCGTGCCGGTTTTTCCTATGGCACCGCGTTCGCCACGGCCTGCGGTGTGTGTGTAGGCTTTCATAGGATTCCATAGAATACAACTCGCACGCCTTTGCCTCCGCCACGCCTCCGGCTTCTGTGTGTTTCGTACTTTAACGAAAAATAAATAAATAAAATAAAATAAGTACAGGGCCAGCAGATCTAATATTAGATACCAGATGATTGCATTGATTAATTTAAGAAACCGAAGGGAAGCTGCAATAATAGACGATGTAGATGGTTTATGTGATGAACCTTATTCTGATTTGGACGAGGAGTAGGGCCAATTTTGTTTGTTTTGTCTTTTAAAACACAAAAATGATTACTAATTTTTAACACACTTTGAATCATTTTTGCATTTTAATTTTTGCACCCTACATAGCTCTTTCCATACAAAATTAATTTTGTAATAATGATCCAGGCGCAAGTTTTCCCAATTATCTACTAAACTATTACAATTTATTCTTTATATTATTTATAGCAAAAAAGTTGAGTTTACATAGCATTAAATTAAATTAAAATAACAACATTTTGTATTACAAAGTTAGAGAAATACCGCCACAAACTTAAATATCGATTATCTCGAAATGAGGTTTGTGTGGGTTGGATCATTTTTGCTTAAATCGGTTCAATTATCTTTTTGGGATCCATCTTACGCTTCCTAAAAACACGTCCAATACGGCGGACTAAACTTGAAGATATGGTTACCCTACAAAACGGTTCGCCGCAGAAATTCGCATCGCAGAAATTCGCAAATCAAGTTCGTGTGACATCGCATCAAATCGCATCAAATCGCATCGCATCGCACCAAATCGCAGTTTTGTGTGGGAGCCCTTACCCCACTATAATTTGGTAATTACGTTACACGATTTAATAAATAGTTACAAATACAAGAAAAATATGTACATATAATTAATATAAGTAATAAATATAAGTAATGCATTTTTATAATATAATTAAATTTACAATAAGGGGCCAAAAAGAACTCTATTTCAGTAAAATGCCGCCGTTACATGCCGCATTTCTTTCAGTCAACCTCACATTTCTACTAAAATGAACCTAATATTCGAACAAGAACAATACTGAGAATAAAGAAGTTTCATCAGTAAGTAACTTGTGGAATAAATACTGAATAGGAACATAAAAAAACAAATTTGTGTATAAAACACGGAACAATTCCGAACCACACGTGTTCGATAAATCCCGCAAACATTGTTAGGTGAAATAGGTCCAATTATGGCGAATGCACTGGAGACCGGCTCGTGCTCTGCTACCCTCATTTATCATAGGATTTAGTTAATCTCCGAGTATCTAAATTATTTTTATTCGTCCCTCCGGGCGAGTAGTGTCCATATGTAATGCAACTACGGTGTAATCTGTGCCACTGATTATACGGGTCCCGAAAGATTCCAGCTACACATATCTACCAAAGGATTTATTTGTATTAGTTATGATATCTATGTGAAAAGTTATGAATTATGTATGATATCTAAAATTTAATTTAATTTTTATGATGTTTTTTTGTTATACTTACGTTTTGGTAGGTCATCGACGTGTTTTGTTTCTAAACATCAGGGCCCGAATTCCACTAAATAAATCTCTTCACCATTTAAATAGTATCGTTCAAAATGTCAGAGTTAAACTCTTTTTGGTTCTACTACAATTCTACTAGCACAAACTTTTAGAGGTTCATTCATAGCTGTGACGTTTACCTACCAATTTGACATTCTAATTATGAAAGTCCCTTCAAACGCAAAAAATAGTAGAATCCCAAATTCATAAACGTCATTTTAATCATCTTGTTTGAATGGCACTATTGAGACCTTTTTTTTTGACATTAGAGGAATTCGGCCCCTGTTCAACGACGGAGGTGATAGAGAGTACTCCATATGTTATGCTCTGTGGGTTCAGCCACTTGGTCACAAACCCCTTTGACTTATTCGTATGCTTTTCAGCCTGAACGCCTTAAATTTTTGGTATTTTGGAAGGCGAACATAGGAATACTGCCACTTATCTAACACGCGCCAAATTTCCTGTCAGAAAACCAGCGTTGCTCATCTTTATGTGGAGCAACATTATGCTGAGACAGGACAGGTTTGCTACATAGCTTGTTATTATTTTATGTAAGTTACGATGTTATTACCAGTTTCAATTATGTACTGAACCAATAAACCAATTTTCTTTCTTTATTTTCCTTTTCTTTATAGCGAGAACCATACGCGGGACTCATTTCTGGAAATGTGCGCTCTGTACGAAGTGAACACGAAAGATAAATAGTTTTAAAATGCACTGAGGGCAAAATGTTAGGCCACCTGTTCATTTCTTTTGTTTTATGAAAAATCCACTAATTTTTTACGTAAGTACTAATTTTTTAGTGTTTCCTTCAATAAATTTAAATAAAATCATATAAAACTTTAATATTAGAAAGCCAAAAAATTTGTTTTATCCTCTTAGACCGTTATCCCCTTCTAACCCTATTTATCCCAAGTCAAGTTTGACGTGTATTTGTTTTCTTGCTCATTGTTATTTGGTCAGTTCCGGATTATTATTGACACCTTAAGCTAACGACGACGTGACAGCGTAAGCTATGGATTGCGATAAACAATCTTACAGGAACTTGGTGGAGTCACAAAATTAATAAACGTGACCGGTATGTTTTTCCCAATATTTCTACTTTTACAAATCCCTAGGTACAAGTTATGTGTAGTAATTGGGACTTATTAAAAGCAGGAACCAACCAGTCTAGTCAAAAATAATACCCGACTTTTACTTACGATGATATGTTTTGAAAACATAATTACCTAAAATAAAAGTAGCCCTGCAATTCTATATAGGCTCCTTTTCATCCTGTAAGAAATTACAATCAAGAAATAGAAAAAATATAAGAACTAATCTTAATTTTTTTTCTATTTCTTGATTGTTGTTTTCGTTGTTAATAAAGCGTTTGTTTTAGTTCTTATAAGATAAAACTGGTTTGAAATTTAAACGTCTCCATAGAAACAACGCGTGCGAAGACGCGGGCTGATGCTAGTGAATGCATAAATTAAATTCGCGGTCAAACCCACGAAACTTAAAAACAGTGAAATTCAAAGTCGGTTGTTACTTCTTTCAAAACAATCAAATTTTTGATGAAATAACTAGATGACTATGTAGATGGAGATATAAAATAAAGAAAACGTTGTTTGTACAGAGATAATTTTTACTTGACTGAAAAACACAATCCAATGACACAAGTCATATAATAGAAAAACGTACGATGTTTAAATATTATCTAATGACCTTTGTTGTGGTCTAAAGAGTTCCAACACTTCCCCTCAAACAACGTCCATCCATCATCAGATATCCTTACATCATCACACCACACCACACACACCCAAACTCAGATCGCGCACACATTTAGTAAACGCCACACGACCTAAGGGTTTTGTCAGCACATCTGCTGGGTTATCTTTTGAACACACATAATCCAGACACACAACATTCTTTAAAATGCAATCTCTGACATAGTGTGCCCTTATGTCAATGTGCTTCGTCCTCCTATGCGCTACAGGATTGTACGCAAGTTTAATGGCACTCTGATTGTCCACAAAAATACAAATACTCACTAAAGATTCACCTCTTATGAAAGCATTTAGCTGCCGCAAGTGTACTGCCTCCTTAGTTGCCTCCGAAAGAGCAATATATTCTGCTTCCGTTGACGACAGTGCAACACAAGCTTGTTTACGGCATTCCCAGTTGATCAAGCAGTTACCGCACCTAAAAATAAATCCAGAAAATGATTTTCTGTCTTTGACATTCCCTCCCCAGTCAGCATCTACGAATCCCGTGATGTCCGGCACCGGCGACTTGGGAAATATCAATGAAATACCCTTTGTACCCTTAAGATACCTCAAAACATGTTTAGCTGCTATCCAATGGCGTTCCTCACAACAGGAATTATACTGCGCCAAAAAATTTACCGCAGCTGCAATATCAGGGCGTGTGTTACAGGCCAAATAGTTTAGCGACCCTATGAGCGCCTGAAAACGACGAGAGTCTTGGCAGGACAAGAGCTTACCTCCTTCCCCTTCCGCCAAGGCTTTATGGAAATCCATTTCCATCGGAGTTTTCACAGGTTTGCAGTCGGCCATACCGTATTCGTCCAAGATTTTCGAAATTAACCTTTCTTGATTCAAATATATTCCGGTAGCCGTTCTAGATAAAAGCATTCCCAAAACTTGCCGTGCTTCCCCTAAATCTTTTATGCTGAAATGTTTCCGAAGATTGTCTAATAAAACTTCCTTCTGCCGTCTGTCTTTGTAAAATAATAAAAAATCATCTACGTATAAAGCAATGTAAAAATTATTATTTTTGTAAAGACAGTTGTCAAATTCACAGCGTTTGAAGTTCAAAGACAATAACACTTCATTTACTTTTTCATTCCATGACCGAGAAGCTTGTTTGAGGCCGTATGTTGCTTTTTCTAGAAAGCAAACTTTTCCCTTCGAGTTTTCGTCTATGCAACCCTCCGGCTGTTGCATATAAACTCTTTCATGTAAATCACCGTTCAGAAAGGCGGTGTTTACATCGAAATGACTGATGAATAAATCCTTTTCAACAGCCAACGATAGCAGCAGTCTAACTGTCGATCTTCTAACGACCGGTGAATATGTTTCGAAGTAGTCGACGCCGTAGGACTGAGTAAAACCCTTCGCTACAAGTCGAGCTTTATAGGTCTTGTTACCATCTGCATCGAACTTGTGCTTGAAGATCCACTTATTTCCCACGATCTTAGCTCCAGGTGGCTTGTCGACAAGCTTCCAGACTTTATTTTCGTACATGGAATCCATCTCTTTCTTCATGGCTTCCTTCCAGTTATCCTTGTCTTTCCGACTCAAGGCTTCCTTAACTGTCAAAGGCTCGGCATCTTCTGTACAGCATGCAAGTCCATGATGATTTCCCACTTGGATTCTGTTACGTAGAGGATAACGACATTCACGTTCGTTTAATTGTCCTCGTTCATCAGTCTCTTCAACTTCAACATTGTCCACCACGACATTTTCCGCTCCGCTATTATCCGTTTCTCCCAAATCCACTTCCGCATCTTCGTACACTTCAGCTTCATCTGTAGAACTCGACTCTAGAGAAGCACTACCAGGTGTCGAACCTGACTGACCTTCTACCCTTGTGAGTTCCCATATAACTTCAGCACCTTTGTCACCGCTTTCTACAAACTGACTAGGATTTCCTGAAATCGCTGTTGTAGAATCCTCCAAGAAAACTACATCCCGTGCTCTAACAATGACGCGTGGATTACTGGGATTTATAAAACGGTAACCCTTGGTTTCTTCACAGTAACCAACAAAGATATGTTCTATCGCTTTAGGGCTCCATTTCTTCCGAGTTTGCTTAGGCACGTGCACAAACGCCTTCGTTCCAAAAACTCTGAAATGTTCAAATGACTGAGCCTTCCCTGTCCACAACTCCTCAGGAATCTTACCATGGTTACCACTGTGAGGCAGCCTATTCTTCGTATAAACCGCAGTACTACACGCCTCCGCCCACAGTTTCACACTCAGACCCTTTTCCGCCAGCATAGCACGAGCCATCTCCACAATAGTGCGGTTTGCTCGCTCCACTACGCCGTTCTGCTCTGGAGTGTAAGGAACAGTCAACTGATGTTTTATACCCTTCTGACGTAGAAAATCATCGAACTTCTTGTTCACAAATTCTGTTCCATTGTCCGTGCGTACGCACTTCATCTTCAACCCGGTTTCAACCTCTACAGATTCTAGAAATATTTTAAAATGATATAAAACCTGATCTTTTGATTTAAGGAAAAATACAAAAGACTTACGTGTATAATCATCTAAAATAACTAGCATGTACCGAGATCCACCGTACGAAGGTTCAGACATAGGACCACAGATATCAACGTGAACTAATTGCAGTTTCTCAACCGCCCTGCAAGCCTCACCAACTGGAAAAGGTAACCGATGTGCCTTCCCCTTAATACAGGCGACACAAGGCTCCATTACGCTTTTTCCAAAATCCATACCCGGAAGCTTACGTAAATCTCGCTCATTTACGTGTCCAAGCCGCCTGTGCCACAACATCAAAGGATTACCTGCTTTCACTGACGCCAACGCAGCCCCATCTACAACCACTTGACAACCTTCAAGCTTGTAGATCCCCGAGACATCACTTGCGGTAGCTAAAAGCTTTCCTTTGAGATGGCCTGGAAACAAATGGTGAATTAGCTTACATCCATCTCTGTCAAAACTCACCCTCCATCCATTCTCTACTAATTTGGAAACAGATAACAGATTAACACGCAAACCAGGTACATACATGACATCCCTCACAGCAAGCATTTGTCCTTTCATACTCACCATGATGTCACCCTTACCCGCGCATTCCATCTTATCATTATTCGCACATATCACGTTACTCTTGGAGACATTCATAACCAAATCTTTAAACCAGTGTTTGTTGAATGACATATGTGAAGATGCCCCGCTGTCAATGTACCACTCCATAGGACTGAAGGAGTCCCCGGCGCTGAATGAAGACAGGCTCACGACGTCCTTCCGTTTGGAGGTCGAACCCGCTATCCTTCCTTCAGGACAGTCTGGCTTCTTATGTCCATTCTTTCCACATTTAAAGCATTTTATCTTGGTCATATTCTTGTCTTTGTTCCCGTTCTGTTTCTTACTCTTACTTACAGCCAATGCCGAATCCGCTGAAGACGATGTATTACAACCTTGACGTGGATCTTCCTGTAGTAGTTTCTGTCGTACATTTTCTGAAGTAAGTTTCATACCAGAATGTTCCAATGCCATACGCATGGGTCGGTATTCTTCAGATAGTCCTCTCAGTAACACGATAGCTACAAGATCGTCGTCAATTCCGGTGGTAATATCCTTCAACTTTTGTGCAAGAGACATAACTGCAGCAACATATTCATGCATCGACGAGTGTTTCTCTAACTTCTCGTCCAGCAATGCGTCCATAAGGGTAATCCTACGATTAACGCCTTTGTCCTCGAACGCTTTTGCTAAGCTATCCCAAGCGTCTTTGGCATGCTTTGCATCTTGTACGTACGCATATAGTGTAGGTTCCACATGCAGACAGATCAAAGCCAGCGCGTCTTGGTCCTTCTCGATGGCAGTAGAGTTATTAGAATCAGGATATTTCGAAGTAAACGCGAACGACTTTTCTCGAATCAAAATCATTTTGATTGCGAATTTCCACGTAGAGTAGTCATCTAGGCCGCAGAGGTTCTTGATGGCGAATTTCGTGGATAGGGCCATGACCTTTTGATGAAATAACTAGATGACTATGTAGATGGAGATATAAAATAAAGAAAACGTTGTTTGTACAGAGATAATTTTTACTTGACTGAAAAACACAATCCAATGACACAAGTCATATAATAGAAAAACGTACGATGTTTAAATATTATCTAATGACCTTTGTTGTGGTCTAAAGAGTTCCAACACAAATTATAATGTTAGTTGTTTTCTTAGTGAATACGAAATCAAAGGACGGAGTAAGGAGATCCAATAAGTACTCTGTATTCAGCGGTCGCACCAAACTGGAATCGAATTAAAAATCAAGCTGTACTGTTTCGGTTGTTAACTTCGAGTCTATACTTTGCATTTAAACTTTTGATTGTTCCCAGCCAGTTACATCCTTTCAATAAGGCATTTTCCAGAAATGGTAAAACCGCTAATTACCTTAAAACTTGATAGATGACTCGGATCTTATGCAGAAGAATAGAGGATGTCATGTTCAACTACCATGTAACTCTGAAAGCTATATGTTGCTCACTTATCATGGAAAAAAATTACAAACAAAAAAGACTTGTCGAACTAAGTTTTTTCGGAGTAGCGACGAGTTTAAATAACGAACTTTCGAAAATGAGTGAGCATTCCTATGTTTTATTCCATACAAAATTTCAGTCTGTTCCGTTTAGTAGTTTTGACTTGAAGAGGTAACAAACATCCACCCATTATCCAAAATTATTCACAATCCCTCAATCTATTAGATAAAATTTACTAGGTTGGTTCCCGCATGGTTATGGAGTTAGGAATCACAGGGGGCAAATGCTTGTCAACTTCCTTGAGAAAGAGGGGTTGTTCTTAATGAACTCCTTCTTTAAGAAGCAGCCCCAAAGGAAGTGGACATGGCGAAGTCCCGACACTGTGACTAAAAATGAGATCGACTTCATCATGACGGATAGCAAGCACATATTCAGAGATGTCTCAGTGATCAATAGGTTCAATACCGGATCTGATCACCGACTGCTCCGAGGCACTCTGAATATCAACTTAAAGCTTGAAAGAAACCGTCTGGTGAAGTCCACGCTCCGACCTAATCCAATCCAAATCATGGCGGGCACCGAGAAGTTTCAGCAGCTTCTCGGGGATAGATTTGTTGCTTTGGAACCTACTGATGACGCTGACGAGAACCTACACAATCTGGTCGAAACGTTGAGGGATGAGGGCATTAAATTCTGCAGAAAACAAGGTACTGGCAGGAAGTCCAAACTCTCGGACGAGACTCTGGATCTGATGACAAGAAGACGGGAAACCACCCACGTGACTTCGTCAGAGAGGTCAGACCTAAACAAGCGAATCGCGAAGATGGTACGGCGCGACCTTCGGAGCTCCAACACACGCCTCATTGAAGAGGCGATAGAGCGCAACCGAGGGTCCAAAGTATTCACTCAGCAGCTTGGCAGGAGCCACCTGACGAAGCTTAAAACGCACGATGGGAGGACCGTTTTGTCGAAGCCGGAGATCTTGGCCGAGATAGAGGATTTCTATGGCCGTTTGTACACTGCACATGCCCCCCGTTCCCGGCGAGATGACCATGATTCCAGAGCCACCCTGACACGCCACTATACCGACGAACTGCCAGATATCAGTCAAGATGAAATCGTGTTAGCTCTGAGGCAGCTTAAAAATGGAAAAGCCCCGGGTGAGGACGGTATTACTTCAGAGCTTCTGAAGGCAGGAGGAGCCCCCGTTATACAGGAGCTACAGAGCCTCTTTAATGCCGTCCTTCACAGTGGGAGAACTCCTAAGGCGTGGAGCGGGGGTTTGGTGGTGCTCTTTTTTAAGAAGGGCGATAAAACCCTCCTTAAAAACTATAGACCCATCACACTCCTGAGCCACGTCTATAAGCTGTTCTCGCGAGTGGTCACGAATCGTCTCGCCAGGAGACTCGACGAGTTTCAGCCACCGGAACAGGCCGGGTTCCGCGGAGGATATGGCACCATAGACCACATTCACACAGTGCGGCAGATTATACAGAAGTCCGAAGAGTATAATCAGCCCCTGTGTCTCGCTTTTGTGGACTATGAGAAAGCCTTTGACTCTGTCGAAACCTGGGCTGTTCTGGAATCCTTACAGCGATGCCAAGTAGACTATCGTTATATCGAGGTGCTGAGATGTCTCTACGATGCCGCCACTATGAGTGTCCAAGTACAGGACCAGCAGTCTAAACCCATCCAATTGCGCAGAGGAGTGAGACAGGGGGATGTCATATCCCCGAAACTGTTCACGAGCGCATTGGAAGATATGTTTAAGACGCTGGACTGGAAAGGTAAGGGCATAAACATAAACGGCAATCACATCTCACACCTACGATTCGCTGATGACATAGTCTTAATGGCGGAGTCGCTAGAGGAGCTGACCCATATGCTGGACGGCCTAGCCTCAGCCTCACGACGCATCGGTCTTGGCATGAATTTGGATAAAACCAAAGTCATGACCAATGACCACATAAATCCAGGACCGGTCGTCGTAGAAGGCCACCTTCTCGAAATTGTTTCCGAGTACACTTACCTTGGGCAGATTGTGCAGTTAGGTAAAAACAATTTTGAGAAGGAGGCCAAGAGGAGGATTCAGCTGGGCTGGGCAGCGTTTGGAAAACTACGTCGAGTCTTCTCGTCATCCATACCGCAATGTTTGAAAACTAAAGTTTTCAATCAGTGCGTCCTACCCGTAATGACCTACGGAGCTGAGACGTGGACACTCACGGTAGGGCTGGTCCACCAGTTCAAGGTCGCTCAGCGAGCTATGGAAAGAGCTATGCTCGGAGTTTCTCTGAAGGATAGGATTCGTAATGAATACATCCGACAGAGAACCAAAGTTATCGACATAGCTCAAAGAATTAGCAAGTTGAAGTGGCAGTGGGCCGGCCATATCGTGCGAAGAACCGACAACCGTTGGGGTGAACGTGTTCTTGAGTGGAGACCGCGACTCGGCAAACGTAGTGTAGGACGCCCTCCGGCCAGGTGGGATGACGATCTGCGAGGGCAGATGACTGCTGGCAGATGCTGGATGCGGCTTGCCGCATCCAGCATCTGCCAGCAGTCCTTCGCTGTCTTCAGCTTGCTGAAGACAGGGCGCTGTGGCGCTCATTAGGGGAGGCCTATGTCCAGCAGTGGACTAATATAGGCTGATGATGATGATGAGGTTGGTTCCCGCTGAAAACCAGCGTGTGTGTACCCAGCACAATGCTGAGCGGTGCCACGTTTGCCTTGCGCTCTGCTACGCACAAATCGTAATAAGGTAGAGCTTAGGGCTCCCACACAAAACTGCGATTTGGTGCGATGCGATGCGATTTGATGCGATTTGATGCGATGTCACACGAACTTGATTTGCGAATTTCTGCGATGCGAATTTGTGCGGCGAACCGTTTTGTAGGGTAACCATATCTTCAAGTTTAGTCCGCCGTATTGGACGTATTTTTAGGAAGCGTAAGGTGGATCCCAAAAAGATAATTGAACCGATTTAAGCAAAAATGATCCAACCCACACAAACCTCATTTCGAGATAATCGATATTTAAGTTTGTGGCGGTATTTCTCTAGCTTTGTAATACAAAATGTTGTTATTTTAATTTAATTTAATGCTATGTAAACTCAACTTTTTTGCTATAAATAATATAAAGAATAAATTGTAATAGTTTAGTAGATAATTGGGAAAACTTGCGCCTGGATCATTATTACAAAATTAATTTTGTATGGAAAGAGCTATGTAGGGTGCAAAAATTAAAATGCAAAAATGATTCAAAGTGTGTTAAAAATTAGTAATCATTTTTGTGTTTTAAAAGACAAAACAAACAAAATTGGCCCTACTCCTCGTCCAAATCAGAATAAGGTTCATCACATAAACCATCTACATCGTCTATTATTGCAGCTTCCCTTCGGTTTCTTAAATTAATCAATGCAATCATCTGGTATCTAATATTAGATCTGCTGGCCCTGTACTTATTTTATTTTATTTATTTATTTTTCGTTAAAGTACGAAACACACAGAAGCCGGAGGCGTGGCGGAGGCAAAGGCGTGCGAGTTGTATTCTATGGAATCCTATGAAAGCCTACACACACACCGCAGGCCGTGGCGAACGCGGTGCCATAGGAAAAACCGGCACGCCTTCGCCTTCGCCACTCCTCCGGCTTCTGTGTGTTTTGAACTTTATATACTTTATTTCGTTTACGTACTTAGATGAAATAGCAATTTTAAATATTAACTTGTCAAATCTTAACTTGTTTTATATCATCATCATCATAATCAACCTATATTAGTCCACTGCTGGACATAGGCCTCCCTTAATGAGCGCCATAGCTCCCTGTCTTCAGCTTGGCATCCAGATCGTCATCCCACCTGGCCGGAGGGCGTCCTATACTACGTTTGCCAAGTCTCGGTCTCCACTCAAGAACACGTTTACCCCAACGGTTGTCGGTTCTTCGCGAGATATAGCCGGCCCACTGCCACCACTTCAGCTTGCTAATTATTTGAGCTATGTCGATAACTTTGGTTCTCTTTCGGGTGTATTCTTTACGAATCCTATCCTTCAGAGAAACTCCGAGCATAGAACTCTTTCTATAGCTTTCTGAGCTCTTTGAACTGATGGACCAGCTTAATATTATAGTTTGAATCATTGTAGCAAATTAGAACGGTTATATGTTAGGGTAACAAAAGCAACACAAAAATGATTCAAGTGGCATGAAACACTTATACATTTTAAAAAATGGTCTTCGACATGACAGTTGTGGGTTGGATCATATGGATTTTCCACATTTGTGAACATAGAGGTGTGAGTCTTTGATATGTTAAAATATACCTTATTCTGATTACATTGGTTAAAAAAACTCGAAATTGACTAGGTTGTGGGTTGGATCATTTTTGCATAAATCGGTCCAATTGCACTGCTGTTATTGTTAAATAGATATAAAAGAAAAAGAAGATTCTGGATTCATCCATTTAATACATGAACTCTGAAGGGAACTATTTTACTCGAAATTACTATGAATTGAGAACTGAAGCAGTTTTTTTTTACAACACAAAGAAGGCGGCTCAGGCGCCGCGCTCTTTCGCTAAAGTTGTCTCAGAGCGGACTAAAAGGGGGGTCACCAAGTATGACGTAATATGACAGGAATACGCGATGCAAATGAGATCTGACGTTATCGTGCGAGCTCGCATATATTTACGATGCGATGCGAGCTCGCAGTTTTGTGTTTGAGCCCTTAGTATTAAATAGATTAGATTTAGTTTGTAGTAGTTCGTAAGGTAAATAAAAATCTTTCTTTCTATTGTGAAAGCCAAATTCTTTTTGTAGGACAAGATTACAAAACGACAGAGACAACGATGAGAAGACGAAAGTAAATGCAGAAAAACAAAAGAACTTACAAAATTAGCGATCGGTGCGGGGCGCCGCCGCTCAATCGGTAGTCGTACAGCAGTACGACTACTGATTGAGCTTCAAGACATGAGAAATAACTGGCTTCTTTTATTGTAATAATTGTAACTGAAAGAGCATTTAAAGAGCGTTTAAAGAAGTAGGTTTAAAATGTTGAACTTATAAATCAACTTTCAATCAACAAACCAAATATCATAAACTCAAATATGTATTATTAGTGTCTATTAAATTTATACCTAACTTACTAATTTAAATCCGAGCATTCGACTTGTAAATAATTTCAACGATTAGTTGGTAATTTCGTTAACTTTCGTTCATATAACGGCGTCTACGGAGTCTACAAAGTTCGTAGCCATTCCACGAATTTGCTACGAACTTGAAATTCGGTAATTGTTTATGTTATAACTTTATGTATGCATAAATAAACGGTTGTTCAGTAACTCGCCATTAAGTTTAAACAAAATTAAATGGCTGGTAAAATTTTCGTTTTTTCTTTATACTTATAAAAGTGAAAAAAACTTATAAAAGTGGTGTGTACCAAGTGCAATAAATTCAGTGCAAAATAAATATAATTTAATCTCTTATTTTACGTGTGCAGTGAATTTAATCGTTCAGTGGATGAAAAAATACCAGATACTAATCTAGATGATCTAGATCTAGACTTTAAAGTTAAACTAAACCCAAGAGAAGGTTACATTTGAAATTAAATAATCTCCAAGTCCAGACAGTTCACCGAGAAGTCCGTGATATTATGTATAACAACAAATATTTGAAATATACGAAAAAGACGATTATATTTCAAATTCTTTTTTGCAGCTATAAATAGGTCACTTTATCCGGATAAAACCATTTCATAAGCACGAAGTAAGTACTAGTTCACCGTATCCAGAAATCTGTTTCCCTTCCCTTGGATTATGATCGATTGCAATAATAAAGTGTTGCCGCCGCCTTCATTATTTATTCTCACACCTAGGGAGCCGCGTCAGGAACATTTTTCATGCAAATACGCGCCGGCGGCGATGGAAGCGACGACGCTGCGGGACGAAGATTCATAAAGAATTAGTCGGAAACTTGGAGATGAGAGACGAGCGTTACTAACGCCGTTTAGCGACAGCGAAAATGAGCCTCTTTAAAAGCTTTGTTTTTTCTTTTACGTTGTTAAAAGTATTTGAAAGGTACTCATTGATTAAATATGATAATAGATTGAAGGGAAACTATGGCCTTGCGGCTTTGAAATCTTTTCCATGGTAAAAATAATTCCAGGTTTCACAGATATACAACTCTGTGGCGTAGCTGGCGAGGGTCCACCTACGACGACCTATGGGTTCGCTTCCTGCCTCGAAACAAATGTTTTTATGATCTGTAGACATTTGTTCCGGGTGTTCTGGTTTTTTTCTAAGTATGATAAAAAGTACCTAATACCCAAAACACAGGCTCATTTTAGCTTGGGCCTAGATGATGTTTCGTAGGTCCATCAAATTGACCATCGTTATGTAATTTATAAAAAAGTCCTGCTAAACATCTTTCAATCGTTTTGTCGTCAACATTTAAGACAGACATAGACAGATTCTGACTGTCGAGTTTGAGTATAAAGATGTGTCTTACACTCGAGTAGCACTCATAATAAAAGAGGAATACGAGGTAAAATGAAAATATGTTTCAAACGTAAGATAAATTTTAAAATGTTTGAAACCTAAAAATATTCAATACCTGTTCCTTCGGAATGAAATTGAATATTATTTCACATTCGAACGAAGGTATATAACGGGCTCGTATCTATTAAAAATATTGTTCCGGGAAAGATACGAAGAGTACTGAATGCGACGGAAATGTGTGTACATTTTAAAATGACACGGAGTTCAATAAGGCTGTGCGAACGTTAGGGCTTCATTCTGAGACCCGACTCCGGAGTCACGAGGACGGAACATCTGTCATAAATAAATAATAATAATAAATAAATAACGCAGGATAATCCAGCTACCCCCAAGCTAAGCCGAGCTTGTGTTATGGGAACTAGACGATTGATAGACATAATATTTACAGTTACATAGTACATAGTATAAAACAAAGTCGCTTTCTATGTCCCTATATCCCTATGTCCCTTTGAACGCTTAAATCTTTAAAACTATGCCACGGATTTTGATGCGGTTTTTATTAAATAGAGTGATTCAAGAGGAAGGTTTATACGTATAATAAAACCGTGCGAAGCCGGGGCGGGTCGCTAGTACATTATAAAACTATATCTATTAAAAAAAACGGCATCAAAATTCGTTGCGTTGTTTTAAAGATCTAAGCATACATAGGGACAACAGACAACGGGAAGCGACTTTGTTTTATAATTACTATGTAGTATTCGAAAATACCTACCCATAGATATATCCAGATTGTAAAAATATTTGTCCTGAGACGGGAAACGAGTGTGAATTGTTGGGCATTTTTATTTAAATATACTAGCAGCGCCTAGCAGTTTCACCCGCGGTAATTCCCGTTCCCGTGGGAATTCCTGGATAAAATATAGCCTATGTGTTTTTCCAGACTATAATCTATCTCTGTGCCAAATTTAATCTATATCCATTCAGTAGTTTTTGTGTGAAAGAGTTACAAACATCCATCCATACTTACAAACTTTAGCGTTTATAATTTATTTATTTATTTAGAATATTATTTATTAAGAATAGTTTTTTTTTGTTTTACTTTTTACTTTACATCTAGTACATAAAACATAATGAGTTGACAAGGCAAATAAGGTAAACATATATAGGTCTTAATGTATAAGGTAATATAAGAATTGAAAGTAAAAGCAAAACATACTAAGTAGGTATACAATGGAATACCTATTCCTAGCAAAAAAAGTAGGTATAATACTAGTAGGATTATAATAGTTCGGGAGTGGGGGCCCTGACACGCAGCCAATAGTCGGTCGTTTCCGTTATATCCATTAGGTGGTAGACGCTGCGATTTGTCACAGGTGCTGCAGAACTCCCCAACGTTCAGGGTGGAACGATTCCCAACTCTTTATCCCGCACTAGGTCTGACCGTGGCTTGACACGCGATATAGTAAAGTAGACTGTGTTATGTGTCTTATATGGACCACCACTGGTGTCTGAATTAAAGGATTTTCATAATATTTTAGTATTTTTTATTAATTTATAGATATGTTAATCCATTCCTAGAAGTATCCATTCAGTAAGTTTTGGGGTTTCTAACATACAAACATTTTAAACTCTGAACTTTCGCAATTATAAAATACAGTTAAAGCGTGACTTATTTACTAGTATTTAGCTAAATAAGTTTCAAACATAGCATCATCATCATAATTTACCTACTTACTACCATAAATTTACGAAATATCTACTAATACCATAATACTGGTGGAGATTCCATAGCATCTAGAAATCGTTCCACCTATTTAGGTTCTATTTCGTTGGCAAGGAGAAAACCCGGGCCGGCCTCGAGGTAGGCATTCTCGGCAGAACCACACGATACGTTTGACTTTGTTACTACTATTGAAATAGGGTTAGGTTTATCCTTTTATCAATGGAAGACAACAGAATTATCGGCTCGGATGAGTTTATACAGGGTTACTGGTTAAATCGACCTAGACTCTTTATGGTGTTCAAGAGTCATCATTAATTTACAATTAATTTAAAAATAAATTCAATAAATTTTATTGAAATACCCCTACCATATCCCAAACTAAGCCGTTTAGTTTAAGTTTATTATAATAAAAGTTGGTCCATTATCCTAACATTTTTTATCGTATTTTTAGTTTATTAATTATTTTACTGTTTTTATTATTTTCAACGCCAAAATTGCAGGTATAAGTACATAAATAAACTAAGTGGGTCGTAGAAAATTGTTGAAAAAGAAATAAGTTTGTAAAAGATTTTTTTCGAGGAATAAAAAAAATCTAAGGCGCTGTTATGTTGCTATTTCATTAAACAAGGTTAAAAAGTCTAAAGTATTGTCAGTACTTTTAGGAAACTTAGATCAAAATCTCAGAGGTTATAAGAATAAACCCAAAAAAGAATTTTGTGTTGGTATATTAGTCTACAGAAGTTTAACACCACCTTGCAACTCCTACCAAGATGAAACTTTGGCAGTAGGTATGACGGGGATCGATCCAATAGTTCCTCATACTTAAGAACTAATTTGAAGAGCAAACTCTCAAGTTCTCGATAACTTTTTCCGTTTGTTATTTTGCAATCTCATACTAGTCTCTGAACTGCTCAGGAGTAGACGCTTCAGACTAGAGAGTAATCGTTACTAATATTATTTATAAACACAAAGGTTTGTATGGATATTTGGACTTTTGTTTCTCTTTCACCCAAAAACTACCGAATGGATCGGGCTGAAATTTTGTATCGACGTAGTTCTAGCCTTGGAATTACACATGGGTTTAATCGCATATCTATCAGTTCCCATGGGTGGGATAAAAATACACTAGAGACATTTACATATAAACAACGCGTGCTAAGCTGCGAAAAGACCCTAGTTTTTATAAATACCTTCATGTATTCTAGGTACTTCTCACAGGAGGAGTCTGTACAAAGAACTTAAACTCACTTTTGAATTCCCTGTGCTCAGCTCAAAGGTAACTTAGTTTGTTAAGTCGAAGACGTTTTCAAAACGAGACGAGGACTTGCATGTCGCAAGGATAATATGTTTTTGAGATCTGAGACTAGTTTATGTAGGTACCTTCAGACGGCATGAAGTTTTGCTTCGACGTGGCATGGATACCAAAGAGATTTTCTCTTGAAGTTTTTAAGGTAATGATAAAATGAATCTTTGTATTAGATTCGAGATCTTATTAAGTTATTCATCCCCCTTCTTGCAGGATACCTACAAGGATGATAGAAGGGCCTTTATTTAAAGATGTTACTATAATAGTACGAATGAACGAATGAATGCAGTAGGTATTAATCCTATAGATTCACGCACATTTCTGTGTTTGTATAAATGTATAATATGTACCATGTCTTGTATGAATAACCTACTGAATAGAGTCGAAACTACTGAAAACTGCCTTACAGTCGAAAACTAACAACCTTACAAGGTAAGGTTTCCTGTTCGCTTCTTTACTTTACTTTAAAAAGATTGAAGTGAACATAAATCGAAGTGATCACTTTATTTCCTAGTTTTAATGTTATGTATCTATACAGGGTTATTGGTGTTAAATGATTAACCTCGAAAAGGCGACTTGGGTAAATCAAGACTAACATCTTTTGTTCTACTATAACCCTGTATATGAGCTTTCTGACGTGTCCTAGAGCCCTGTAAGAAATAAAGCACTTATAGAGTTTGAATGGGGGACAATATAAAATCAATAACGCTGTGGTCGTAGACTTAGGATGTACAGTGACAAAGTTCTAAGTCTATGGTCGTGGCAGTCCCGGAAATAGACTACACCAGCTAATGGTCTTAGATCGAACTGCATGATTAGCAATTAAAAATACTTGCGGCCAAATTATCATAGGCAACCTGGTAGGTATATTATATTCTGCTACTTACACAGAAAAAATAAAAAAATTGGTCTCAAGCAAAACCGATGAGCGGGCTAATCCTGCAGTCGGATCTCATGCTTTAAGTTTGTTGAAGAGTCAGAATCGACTATGCATCAGCTTTTTGTGTATTTTTACCATTTCCACTGCCATCACCAACCCGCCTCCCAAGCGTGGTGCTTATGGTAAAACCATAAAGTTAGTGAAATTTTTTTAAGTCTATGGGTAAAACTTTGATTGAGGGATGCATTATATATTTTTATGTAATGTATATTGACAATTCATAATTTCACCCTCATTTAGTTTGTAATTTTTTTTTAAATTTGTTAATATGTACCAATATTCTTGTGACGTGACTTGTAAATGTGTTTACCTATAAAATTACTAGGTATAATGACTATCCATCGATCTGTCTATCAGGTGTAACAAGAACAGAAGCTCCAACGAGAACTACCCACGAAATGTCTCCCACAAGAGAGTAGGCAACACCAGCTGTTCCCAAACAATAACATGATCCCGGCGTGTGTAGAGTTCAGGTGGCCTCATTTGACGCAAATTGCGCTAATACTCGCGGTAATCCCCCGAAGCACGCGGCTCTGGGGGTTGATTTTCAGTAATGGGTTGCGAACCCGCGTTCCTCTGTTTATAACGCTTTTACGATGAATTGTCGGCTGCAGTAATGAAGATCCATCATTATAATTACTATAGACTACCGTTCAGATAAGTTTTATCGATAGAAGATCAAAATGTTATATAGTTGATGGTAACAATCAGCAACGTCGAATAGAGAAGATTGAGATGTTCCGTGTGAAGCATTACCTTTGTCTTCGAATGGATGACATAATTTCTAGTATTTATTAGGATACCTACACATTTAAAATAAATGGTAAAAATACTGAGTAACATAATAATGTAGCGACCGAATTAGCTAATGGGTTAATTTGGTTTTAACATACTTCTATAAAAATACTAGAAACCCACCCCGGCTTCGCACGGTTTTATTATACGTATAAACCTTCCCCTTGAATCACTCTATCTATTAAAATAACCGCATCAAAACGATACCGACTACCTACCTAATAATACGTCGTAAACGACAATTACCTACGACGAAATATTTATAGAAACTTTAATTGCAACCTACATACAGTGATTATAAATAACATAAATAAAAGAATGCAATGATTATGCAGCAACCTACATACAAATAAAACAGATTGTACTCTAACTTTTCTACTCAAAAATAAAGCTTTGTTCTTGTTCCAACAATACAATACCGTATATTGTTTGTACACAAATTCACTTGGTTATGATCCGTGAAACCAACAGGACGCGGCGTACCGTGAAAAATGTCACATATAAATTTAAATAAGCGAAGGAATAAGGAAAATGCGCGACATCCCCCGCATATAAGTGGCGGGAAATCTCACAATCAAGCCGGCGCAAAGCAACAATCAGAACACAACATTGTAAACGTATTTCTCGTGTAGGCCGACGGTCGTGTCAGTCCCCCTCAGCCTCTCCATTACTCATAAAGAAAAAGGAAAAGAAAAGAATAAACAAAGCTTACAAAGAAAAAATGGCTACACTTACGCGTTTCACAACTATAATGCTGAGCTATGGTAGTTGGATAACGGTTCTTTTGCTTTTATTTTAAGATTGATCGTTTCGTTATGGCCCGAGATCCCATTTTTTCGGGTTTTTAATTTTTCTGCGTTCTGCGAGAAGTAAAACAAATGGTTAAAGTAATTTGCTGCAAATCGTACACCATTTACTAACTTCGATTCAATTGTATTTTGAGAGTTATTTGGAAATCAAATCTACAATATAAAGAAGTCTCTCGATAAGGAATGAATCGTTGGTTTCAATATAATCTGGGTTCGTAAGTTACTTACAGTTACAATTAAATATTTTGGTAATGTGTCGATTTTTAAGTCAACATTTTACTAATTATAACACAAACATAAAAACATAATCTCGCCCTAACACGTAACATATTTGCTGGTTCGAAAAATAGTGGATAGGTAAGGAAGGATGTATATACCATACAGCAGTTAAAGCGAATGTAAGACATGTGTGAAACGGAGATAAATGTCCGCAGGAACGGACACGGAAATGTCCAAGATTTTCTACTGCTCCGGCCGCATTTACTACAGGAATTTTTCAATTTGCCCCTTCAGAGAATAAGAGTTGAAAGTTATTTGTTACGAAACCAGCGGTAACCTAACCTAACTTTATTTTAAGTTAACATGTTAGTCGGGCTCGAACCTGACCTATTTGATTCAAATAAATGCTCGCTGAACGCAAGCTCCAAGCTGAGTTTATTCGTTTCATTTACTTATGTTCCACGGTAGTGAGGTAGGTTACCGGAATGTTTTAATTCCCGTTGATGGATTCAATCACTGTTTTTTCAATTCAATTGCATTGAATGGAATCTTATTGGAAAACAATGCTATCTAAATTATCTTTTTGAGACAGAAGAATAAAACAATTTAAACAAAATTTATAAAAGTCTACGTGTTGGATCGTCATAATTAGCTACGCTGCTACGATAGGTTCAGTATCCAAAAATAACTTTATCATGTTTTACACGAAGTTTTACAGGAAACAACATTTTTATGGAATCAACTTTAAGGAAATATCATACTTTATCTCATTACTTATATATACTTATACTTATATATATATATACTGATATTGAGCAGCAATCAGATATAACAATCATAGGTACTTAAAGATTTTTCTGTTTTTCCATGGATTTTAAATGTATAAACAAGGCTAAGTTATTCAAACAGAAATGTTTCCGCAGCTGAATTATTTTAATTCACAGAATAGTCTGTCCGGGTCCTGAACAAGCCAGGAACATTGATTACGTGCCCAGTCAAAATGTTGAACTAATTCAATTCAGCCGCTTACACGCGAGTGAAGGCGTGTTTCAGTGTACCGATCTGCACTAATTCCGTACCTTTAGTGCATTCTGTACTAAAGGTACGGAACAAGTCGAAATGGTTTAAAATTAATTAATTGAAACAATAACAAAACGACTAATTACAGCTAATAACTAGCTATTCAACTTTTACTAAACAACTACCTACAAAGCTTTTGTTGTTAGTAATTCTAATTAGGTACTTAATAATTTCCTTTTCAATGGTAAATGTATAGATGCGTAGGTAGTCAAAGTCAAAGTATGTACTTTATTTTCTTAAGACCTTACAGGACACTTGGACACGTCATAAAATTAACTGTTAATTAATAAATTGTAATTAAGCTAACTGCAGACTTCTTCCACTAGTGGACAAAAGATTGAAGCGAACTGAAAATCAATTAGCACTTTATTTCTTATATTATTTTGATAATTATGTACCTACCTAAATTTGACTCATCTAAGTGCTTATTTTGTAAGCCTAAAGAAAAAAAGATATTGATTAACCGATTTACTGATTTACTGCTGCTGATAATCTGGAGATAGCCCAACAAATCTTCAATTCGTATTTCATTTCATATCAATACCAGTGGTCGCATCCCCGAGACGCTGGCTGCATTGCCCCGTTGTATGATATTGCTGATGCGTGCTCCAGCTCTCGGGTCACACGTCGCTGCGACCAGAAGCTCACATGATAACATAGGTAGTACCTTGTGCACAATCTGATGGTAAGAGTATGAGACCGATGTATCACGAAGGACTTAAAGGCACTACAGACTTGAGATATAGGTTTTGATTTATCTACGAGCTTTAAATTACGTTTGACTCGACGTTTTACAAAAAGAGGTAATTTTTGCTGGAATCAAACTTTAAGGAAATATCATTTTCTATCTCATTACTTACTTAACGAAAAATAATTCGCGAAGATATTGAGCAGCAATCAGATATAACAATTATAGGTACTTAAAGGTTCTTCTGTTCATCCATGGATTTTAAATGTATAAACAAAGCTAAGTTATTCAAACAGAAATGTTTCCGCAGCTAAATTATTTTAATTCACAGAATAGTCTGTCCGGGTCCTGAACAAGCCAGGAACATTGATTACGTGCCCAGTCAAAATGTTGAACTAATTCAATTCAGCCGCTTACACGCGAGTGAAGGCGTGTTTCAGTGTACCGATCTGCACTAATTCCGTACCTTAAGTGCATTCAGTACTAAAGGTACGGAAGTAGTCGAAATGGTTTAAAATTTATTAATTGAAACAATAACAAAACGACTAATTACAGCTAGCTAATAACTAGCTATTAAACTTTTACTAAACAACTACCTACAAAACTTCTGTTGTTAGTAATTGTAATTAGATATTTAATAATTTCCTTTTAAATGGGTATATATAGATGCAAAGGTAGTTAACTGTTAATTGATAATATTGAAATTGTGCTGACTGCAGACTGCTGCTGATAATCTGGAGATAGCCCAACAAATCTTCAATTCGTATTTCAGTTCATATCAATACCAGTGGTCGCATCCCCGAGGCTGGCTGCTTTGTCCCGTTGTATGATATTGCTGATGCGTGCTCCAGCTCTCGGGTCACACGTCGCTGCGACCAGAAGCTCAGGTGATAACATAGGTAGTATCTTGTTCACAATCTGATGGTAAGGGGATCAGACCGATGTATCACGGAGGATTTAAATGCACTACAGACTTGAGATGGAGCTTTTGATTTATCTACGAGCTTTAAATTCACTAAGGATATTGGTAATTTATCACTCAGGTTTTATTTGCTAATGAGTAGTTCTAATTTATTAAAACTATCAGAATCTGGGGTGATAAATGAATTATTATAAAAGTACCTACATGTATTCAAGGATTTTTCGAAACTACCCTTTATAATGGGTCGAATGGGGTGTCAAAGTTTGTATGAGCATTTTAAACGCGTTTTTATTGAAACTCCCTCCAAATATGAAAGAAGCAAAATATACTGTAAGAAAACTACCCTTAATTGAGGTTAATCAACTCTCCTGAGTTATTTCAGATTTAAGATGCCCATACGTATTAAATTTTCAAGAAATTTAAAAAAACCATTCAATCCAACGGAAAATAAACTGAAAAGAGAAAAAGAAAAATATTGACATGCAAATTGTGATGCGTCAAGCATCACAATTTGTACCACGTAGGTGTATGTTTGGCGCTAACTAAAAGATAATAAACGTTATAATTTAATCAAGCATTAAACTCATAATTTCATGCACAGAACGAAATTATAATGCATAACTTTCCAGAGCTATTTCAGTTTGAAAATGCCAATTAAGTATTAAATTTTCCAGCTTGGTTATAAATAAATAATAGAACGGAAATTAAATTTGTCAGCGTTGTATATTTATTCGACGGCTCTCGGGGCGGCGCGAGTCCATTCCATTTTGAAGCATTCGTTTTGAATCTAGAGACATATTTTATGAAACTCACAGTTGTACGTACCTAGATGCCACTCACTGCCGCGATTTGTTGCAATATTTTGTTTTCTGTACATTTTCTACTAAGATGTATTCGAAATAGAGATAATAAAATGATATTACAATCTTTGAGATTTATTACTTTGAGGCTAGATGGTGCTGTGTGGATTGTCCAAATCATTTATATATATTTAATTTTAAACAATGATGCGATTTCATCGGCGGTGGCGGCGGCGTGTAGTAATCGCGATTACAAGACCCAGGGTAAGGCGTTATTGGAAGAGATCGGATTAGCGTCCGCCCGCCCCCGCCCTAGACATCATACCTTATAAATAATTGCTGGAAAATCCACACAGTATGATCTTGTTACTATACTAGGATTATAAAATCTGTGACAAGACGTACTTAGCTGTGTGTAAGGAATCGCGCTACAAAATTGCAAAAAATCGCGCGACTCAAGACTCTTCAAAATCGCGGCAGGTGAGTGGTGGCTAATATTCATGGCAAGAGAACATTTTGTTTAATGATCGATCACTATGAAATTTGATTAAGTAGGTGAAGAACTCCTACCTCAAGTGCCCTCTCACTAACTCTCATAATCCGAGTGCACCTGTGCGCACACACTTGAGCACCAGACACAATAGCTCTACCTAGCTCTACAATCCGGCATAGAGGATATCGTTCGTTATACATTTTTAATAGAACGCAATCAAATTAACTTGTTTTTAAATAAGTACTTGGTGGCTTTTTACTTAGTACTTATGTATTTTATTTTAGTGTAAATTCGCTAACTTTGCAGCATACTACTTGTAAACAAAAATAAAGAACTCACATAGCGGAAGTTATTGCGTTGCGTTGCAATCTTTGTTTTAAATTTATTCGTTTTGTTATGTTGCTTAGTTTCTCAATTATACGTGGCTAGGTTTAGTAATTATTTATTTTACTTTGTATTATGAAACCTTGTTCAGTTTATGCTTGTGTCGTTTACGCTATATAAAAATGATTCCGATGAAAGCTTTCTCAATCATCAATCTCTGGTAGAACGACAACGGAGGGAAAACTCAGAATCCATAAATTTATTTCTTTTCTTACAGATAAGATAAATCAAATTTTAAAACATTTAAATATTATCAAATAAGAGATTAAGTTTTAGATTTTAGCTTTCACCTTTGTATCTACTGTGTTTTGCAGTAGTACGTACCTACTAAGCTTTAGCCATCTTATAAAGCCTCAGTTTATCAGTCTGTAAGCATCAAACGTGAGTTTGAAATTACATGGTGCTAAATTTATGTATACATTTTGCTTTTTTCTATTTTTAAAGGACAGATTTTTTACCTAAGATTATGGACCATTTTAACCCCAAATCACAGTTAGGTTAGGCTGCCACTAAATCATTTGTTATTTATTTTCCAGCTTCTCAATTAAGAATAAAGGCGTCGGCGGGCCTTTCGTCCAGCTTTCTGTTGTATAAGTGTACCTACTTAGTTTGTTATTTCAAGTTCTTTTTCACTATACAACCAAAGATTTTGTTTGAAAAGTTGTAGTGTTTTCCAATCCAGTTAGTGTTTGTTCATGCAGAATTCAGCTGAAATATTGCTGCTAAACTTCAGACGTTATTAATATTTACAGACAATTAGCATTCACTTGTAAACATAAACGTCTAAAAATATTTATGCTTCAAAGGTCCTAAGTCGTTTTATTGTTGTTTAGTAGAAAGCGTTGTGAGAATTCTTGGTAGTACTAGCCCGGTTCGGCTGAATGTCACGACCCGCGCATTTCAACTGGAGTGTGCTATAATTTCGGCGAGATGTTTTAATGAGATCCTCGCTGTTCACTAGCTCTTGTCGGCGACTTTGCAAGCGCTATTCACGAGTTGAAAAGTCTTTATTCTTCACTGATCTATCTCTTTGCTTTATTAATTCATAATGATAGCTGCAGCTTTTTAGTCGTGTAGAGATCTGTCAGATTAAGTTTTACGTTTACAACAATAGTATACTTGAACAATGGCTTCAAGCTATAAAAATATGGCTTATTACCTTCTTATTACATGGTTATATCTTATTATATACGGTCATGATAGGAGATGTCACATAATGGGATACCAACTGCTTCCCGCGGCTTCACCATCGTGAAAATTTATGAAAATTAGTCTATAACTATGTCCGTTTTCTTTTTTGCTTAGACGTGAAGAGGTAACAAACAAACCCATCCTTCCAAAGGTTTGATAGTGTGATTATAAGATTTAAATAAACGAAATAATACAATTACAAGGTTTTTATTTTTGTTATTCCATGCTGGGCATAGACTGCGGGCATCGGCATCCGAGTCTGGACTGTAAAATACGATCAATTTCAACGACAGATGGATTTCCGTCCTTTATTTTAGGTAAACCTCATTGAAATGGCAGCCATTAAAACTTTTATGCGAAGTTGAGCGAGTCGGAGTTTATTCATCCATGTTAGACAAGTAGGTAAACATTTTATTAACACACAATGTTTGATTCTGCCAATAATTTAAAGGTAGTTTTACACTGGCAAGCCTTCGGGAAAACTATGATCGATACAACCGCTGTGCGGTCCGATGAGTGAGACGTTATTTCCTCTCGTTACAACACAGGTATAGGTACAAACTGTGCAATGCAAAGTTGTCAATAAAGACGTTCTATCAACAAACTGTGAAATTCTGTTAGTACCCTTGAGTATGTGACTCCCAATCAACCATTCTGCTATACCTTTATAATTAGCACGGCCAGAGAGTGGAATGAGTTTCCTGCGTCTGTTTTCCCGCCAGAGTACGATCTCGAAGTCTTCAATCCAGAGTGAATTGAATAAGTTCGTTCTGGGAAAGCATGCTCCATCTTGGGCCACACCCCCACGTAAGTGAGATAGTGGCCAAAAGCATAACAAGTTTCAATAAAAAAAAAAAAACCAGGAGATATCTGCCACTGTGATTTATCGGTCCTATCATTTGCAAAAGTCCATGTATAGCTCTACTAATAGGCTTAGGATGTACAAGACCAACATTGACAGATGAACTGCGTTACCAAAAAAGAAATGCAAACGTGTAGGTGAAATAGTGATGTCATGACATGACTAATATTATCGATAGTTTTAGTGTACAGCAATGAGTTAGTTTAACGATGTTAATACAACTAAACTTTGTTGGTCTTTAGAACGTATTTAAAAAATTCTGGGTACATGATTCTACCTCTCTTTACCATTCCTTATGCGTGTTTAATTTCACAAAGAACAAGATCCTTATAGATACCATTACCGCCCGCATATTATGTAAAGATTGGCTGGTTGGTCGTGTCCCTGCATTAGTCAGTACTAGGCAGTTCCTTCTTTACATCTGTAAAATAACTGAAAAATAAGGAAAGGACTTTTTTTGACAAAAACAAGAACCACATATCCCCAGTAGGTTAAATAAAGATTGTTAAAAATCATCCTCGTAAGATTGCGATGAGATGTAAGTTTTATATGCGAAATCGCAGGAAAGTCTCCAATATAAATAAAGACGTAAAATTTTACATTAAGTATACTTATTATTTTCAGAAGTCCATTTATTCAAGTCAAGTCATTTTAATATCTATACTTATAATAAAACTGTAACAGGTCCAATTCTGTACATTGAAGATATTTTGAAAATTTTTTTTGGAGGGCACTCTATTATCGATACTCAAGCCAAAACTGTATTTTTTTTCATTCATGTCTGTCTGTCTGTCTGTCTGTCTGTCTGTCTGTCTGTCTGTCTGTCTGTATCGTAAACGCGCATCACGCCGAAACTACTTGATGGATTTAAATGAAACTCGGCATGATTATAGGTCATACTACGAGGAAGGACATAGGATACTTTTTATCCCGGAATTCAGTAAGATTCTCATGGTAGAGGGTATGAAAGTAAAATTCCTTTACCGCGCATCACGCCGAAACTGCTGAATGAGTTGGAATGAAACTCGGGACGATTTGAGTTCATACTACAAGGAAGGACATGGGATACTTTTTATCCCGGAATTCGGAAAGGTTCCCCTGGGAGAGAAGGTGAAAGAAGAATTCTTTAACCACGCATCACGACGGAAGTGAATGAATTCGAATGGAACTCGGGACGATTAGACATGGGATACATTTTATCCCGGAATTCAGTTTGGTTCCCCTGGGCTATACGGGTTTTCAAAAATTTCTCACAGCATCTGAACGACGCGTGTGTACGCGTCGTTCAGATGCTGTGAGAAATTTTTGAAAACCCGTATAGCCTAAGGGAACCAAACTGAATTGAACTGATAGACGCGAAAGTTTGTAAGTATGAATGGATAGATTGATAGATGGATGGATGTTTGTTACTCTTTCACGCAAAAACTGCTAAACGGATCTGGATGAAATTTGGCACAGAGATAGATTATAAGCTGGAATAACACATATATTTATTTTATCCCGAAAATCCCACGGAAAAGGGAATTACGCAAGTAAAATCGCGAGTACTCGAAATACTAATCATGCGCAGACGAAGTCGCGGGCACCAGCTAGTAGTTAAATAATTTTATGAAATAAATAAAGTTTTTTTTAATTTTCTGTTTACATTAATTTTGTCCACTTGTGGAAGAAGTGAAAAAAAAACTAGAAGTTTATATTAAACTTATGTGTCTAATAGATGTTGGTTTTGTTAATTATATTTATTACATAATACTGTTGGTTTAATAATTATAAAATCTTATTATGTACATATTTAAATTAAATCACCTATCCTGAGTGTCCAAAAGGACTCGTAAAACAAACATGTGAGGAGTTTTCACAATTTTCGACCCGAGGATTGAGTTATTCTCGTTCCCACAAACCTACCTACTACCTACTAAATTAGGTTACTTAGCCCTTTTAAATGAGAAGTGATTCGTTGGCAACCCTTTCCGTATTTCACTCTCTCTCAGATTACTTTAGGGTTTCCACATTGTTTTGATGACAAATGTTACGTCGTCGTTATGATTGGTTAAAAACATGTTTTAAACTTTGGGATAGTGAGTCCTTTGTTAGTTCGAAATAGCTTTACTACTTTCTATGAAGAGTCAAATAATCAAAAATATTTTATCGGACTGGTTCTTAATTATTTTTAGGAATAACAGATTGTGTGTGTAGGTGGATATTATACAAAATAAGAATACAATTTTATATGTTTATCTATTTAACCGTTGTTTATTTATTTGCCGACAGCCTCTGTGGCGCAGTGGATAAAGGTCCGTCTTGCTACGCAGTTTGCAGGTTCATTTCCTACCTCGAGCAAATGTTTTTACGATTTGCATGAAATTTGTTCCGGACAATCTGTATGTAAAGTCTTGTATTAGGAAAGTATTTCAGTTATCTAATACTCATCACAACACAAGCTCTGTTTAGCTATCCCATTATCTAGCCCCAAGCATAAGAATAAATCCCCAAGCTAAATAATGATGCGTGGATTGTCCAGCATTATTTATTTATTTAAAATGCTAATCAAAATGTAAAAGTAATATATTTTTCTTAAGTTTATAGTCAATCAATTAAGTAAATTGAAACTAGGGTTTGGAATTCCTGATAATTTCAAAGTCCCGGAAAAGAGCCAGGCTACAATCACTAAAGTCCCGGACTTCGAGACTTAAGAAAAATATTATAAATATTTATGTACGGGTATTTATCGCGTTTATTTACCTATTTTTCCCGACGTTTCGACAGGTTTACACACTGCCGTGGTCACGGGATGACTGGAGTAACTGGAGCTACCGCCTCTGCGAAACGGGGTCAGCTGAATTTTCAACTACCCGCATTTCTTCTTCATTGATAGGATGACGACACACAACACTAACAGTGTCCGCGACGCATTGAGAAACCGGCCTACGAGTACACTTAGCTATAACTGGATTCCACGAGGCAGAGAGTCTGAAACCGTCTTCACGATTGAAATTGGGATATTTCTTAATTTCAATCGCTTCCCGAACCATTCTCTTGTAGTAATGCCTTTCATTACAGATCACTTGTGGTTTATGTAGTTCAATCCAGTGGTTGGGTCCTGAGTCTACTATGTGCTCGGCTATTGCAGACTTGTTTACTTGTCGATTTTTGACCGCTGCTATGTGTTCTTTAACACGTTCAGCGACCGTGCGTTTAGTCTGGCCTATGTAGGAACGCCCGCAGCTGCAATCGATTTTGTAAACACCAGGAACTTGCAATGGTACAACGTCTTTAGGTGTTCGTAGACACTTCGCCATCTTCGTGAGAGGATTGTAAATCGACTTGATTGAAAATTTACTAAGAAGATTTCCAATTTTGTCCGTCACTCCTTTCACATAAGGCAAGAACGCCGGCTGTCTTTTCACATCAGTGTGTACTTGTTTGCGCCTACAGTTAGGACGACCTCCGATTCGAGTACTGTAGCCATTCCTTTCCAGAACTTTTTGAACATGATCTAGCTCACCTTGCAGATGTTCAGGGTCGCAGAGGTCATGAGCTCTGTTCACTAGTGAGGAGACTACTGACTGCAGGTGTCCCGGATGGTGGTGCGATGCTGCATTCAGGTATCTGTCAGTGTGTGTAGGTTTTCTATACACCGTGTGTGCTAAGGTCCCGTCGCAATTCACCATCACTTTAAGGTCGAGAAAAGCTAACATTCTGTTCACCTCCACTTCATGTGTAAACCGAATCTTAGGGTGTATGGAGTTCAGATAATCGGTTAGCTGAACGACTTCCTGGTAATTCCCGTTGAAAATGCAGAACACATCATCGACGTACCTCTTCCAAAGCTAAACTAGAGAAGCAGACTAAACGCACGGTCGCTGAACGTGTTAAAGAACACATAGCAGCGGTCAAAAATCGACAAGTAAACAAGTCTGCAATAGCCGAGCACATAGTAGACTCAGGACCCAACCACTGGATTGAACTACATAAACCACAAGTGATCTGTAATGAAAGGCATTACTACAAGAGAATGGTTCGGGAAGCGATTGAAATTAAGAAATATCCCAATTTCAATCGTGAAGACGGTTTCAGACTCTCTGCCTCGTGGAATCCAGTTATAGCTAAGTGTACTCGTAGGCCGGTTTCTCAATGCGTCGCGGACACTGTTAGTGTTGTGTGTCGTCATCCTATCAATGAAGAAGAAATGCGGGTAGTTGAAAATTCAGCTGACCCCGTTTCGCAGAGGCGGTAGCTCCAGTTACTCCAGTCATCCCGTGACCACGGCAGTGTGTGAACCTGTCGAAACGTCGGGAAAAATAGGTAAATAAACGCGATAAATACCCGTACATAAATATTTATAATAATGTGTTCTGATCGCGTAAGTTTAAAAAACTTAAGAAAAATATGTTTTTTATTTATTTTTAGAAGGTATCCTCTTTTGAAGAACTTTAAAAACCATTTATGAACGACGATTTTACAAAAGCGCCGCCGTGGCAAAAGAAACACCACACCACATACATCATAATGAAATTGACTAACTAAACTGACACACACCCAAAGTATATACTGTGTTGTGTGTTCAGACTAGGGGGTCCAATTTCGATATTTTTCAATTTCGAAACTGGCTTTCGAAATTCGGAAGCTCAATTTCGAAATTTCGAAATTCGGACAGAAAATATAGCTTTATTCTCTGGTGATGATAAGATCTGTGACTCCCTTTCTTTACAGATAGAATTAGAGTCGGAAAAGAGATTTCCTTTATCCAAAATATAAAAATTATAAAAATACTTCAATTTTACTAAATCAAGTGTCACGGAGGCGCTTGCACTGCACGTATAGCAGTGACGAAGCGACCTCCCAGTCGTATCGCTGAAGCCTGGCAATGAGGCGCCAGACCGGTATTATTGAATACGTAGACGACAGCACCGTCAATGACAGGTACCTGTCTAACGCCAGAACCAGCCAATTTGACCCTGAAAGTAGTCTCAGATTGGGGCGATAAAATAGCAGCCATGAAGCTAGGAGTCCTAAACAAGGTTCAGCGATACATTACACCGGGACAGCTTGTCACTTGCCTATCGATCTTTCGTAGGTTACATTTCGGAGACGCTCACAGGAACTTCACTACTTGATTCCACCATCTCCCTTCCACTCCAGGACAAGTAGGCGTACGGTGCATTACCACCCTTACCTTGTGGATATTCCATCCACACGAACTAATCGGTTCCGTGTTCGGACTCAGTTTGATCCATTACGCGTTCATTTTGCGAGCTTGGCCAGCCTTACTCCATCCCGAAGCGCAGAATCTTCCTGAGATCTTCATTCTTCACAGGTTCGGCAAGTTGTGGATTTATGTTCATTGTGTTGTTATTCGCTTGCATTCAAGGATTACCTGGGGAGCTGTTTCATCATCGCTAAGACATCCTCTGCAAAGAGGATTGTTCGTTGTTCCAATTTTGAATAACTATTTATTTAGTGGGCAGTGTCCCGTCCCGTTAGTGTTCCCACCAGGATATGCATGTCCAATCTATTTAGGTAAAGGAAGCTATTTGTTATATAAACGGAAGCGCCGCTCTGGCTTTTCTGCACTCAAACAGGTGTGGTGTCGCTCTTTATGCATATCTATAGTTCTGAACCTAGTCCATATCTGGAGCAAAGAGAATGGCAGAGGTAGGAAGAGCAATGGTCCTTCTGTAATCGTTTCCGATCCCCTGCGTGTCTATTCATGAGCGGCGTCATCATTCCTAGTACTCCGCTATAACCATTGATCCACTGAAGGATGCTCCTGTTCTTGGTCTTTCTTATCTTTTCTAATGCTAAGTGACATTCGAACACAAGAATGGACTTGCAGCTGTTACCTTCCAGGGATCTGAGTATGGCAGCGCTGTCAAAGAGAATACGTACGCCTTAGTCGCTGATTCCTCTGTTGTGTACAGCTCTCTGGGCTACTGCTACACATTCACATTGGAATATGGAGCTGTGTTTGCCTAGTATTATTGATATGCATAAGAGGTCCATTGAGTGAGCCGTAACAGGGACGGGAGCCGGTGGCTCCCGTCCCTGTTACGGTTTTGAAGCCAGCTGTGTAGATTCTGACTTCCCGGGTTCCTGATTCATCTTTTTGATCCTCTTATAGCTGTATGTGTAGTGTTTATTTAGTATCCGGTTACTATCCGTTTAACTTTTTACTGTAATTTTACGTTGATGTATATGGACTATATTGAAAAAAATCCTTTGCACAATCAAATTATGTAATTATGTAAACACGATTTTTTATTAATTATTTATATGCGTATTTTATTCTATATATAGGAACTTTGCGTCTGTGGCACGGTTTAATACATTATACTGTGGTTGGTAATAAGCTCTTAAAACAGTTAGGGCATCCAGCATTTTGGAGCTGAGAGGCCTCCTCAGGCGGTTACTTGTTGCAGCTAGAGAGCTTCAGCACTGGTCGGTAGGTATTATAATTAGGTGTTGGTATACAGGGTACCCATATTATTACTTATTCAGAGGTACAAGGTACCCATATTATGAGGTACAAGGTACGCATATTATGATTTATTCATGGAAACCAATAAATTCGAAATTTCGAAATTGAGGCCTCCAATTTCGAAATTGAAAAATGGCCAAAAAATCCTACGAATTTCGAAATTACGAAATTTCGAAATGCACCCCCTAGTTCAGACGTTACCAGGTAGACCAAGTAATTAAGTATTATTATTTATTTAACTGACCGATCGTGATAGGCTGCTGCAATTATTTCAAAATAAAAATTACATCACAATTTCGACAATCTTGTCTCGTCCCGAGTCCCGACAAGAAAGTCCCGGGACAGCAACTTAAATTACGAAAAGTCCCGGGACTTCAAGACACGAGACGTACCAACCAAACCCTCATTGAAACAGAGCCTCAATAACGAAAGCTTATTGAACATTACTTATAGGTTCGCAATACGGAGATGTATGGGCCCCTTCCTTCCTGCTAGGCTTTATAGAGGCTTCTCGGGGTTGTTTGCACCTGAACCACGACCAAGTGCCCAACAACCTGATATACCTAAGACAAGTTCCTCGATTTAATTACATTTAACATTACATAGCTGCGGGATTGTAAACTTTGAGCGGAAATATGGATATTTCAAATAATCGAAACAAATTACACTTTGGATATTGGCTTTTTAACTTTTGGATAGGAGATCTGTTTCGTTTTTCTGGTGACCTCAAAATGCAAAAATGAAAATCAGTGTTTGTTTTTCGAGCAAATCTAACTGTTGAGCCTTTTTGTTGAATCTTTTTGTTGAGTCTTTTTCTTAGGCTGCACACTCATACCTACATACAATTAAGAAACCATACTTTTTTAATATATTTGTCTACTTACTTACAAGTCTTTTTCCTATAATTCTCAATTCTCATTTGTTATTATACTTATTTAAATTATGATGTACTTACTTAAATTTTTTTTTGTGACTTTGTATAGTTTGTCGCAGAAGCATATTAAATCATTTGTCTAAATATGTACATATTAATTCGTCAATTCTTATGCAATTGATTACGATTTACCTACTATAGATACCACATAAAGACAGGAAACAATTCAGCCAGAAATGCCAAACATAGAGGAAGGGTGGCTCTATGGTATGTATGCGATCTTTGCAACTTTAGGAACAAATCAACTATTTATTTATTAATAGACGGTCCTGACTGATATTTATATGGACCGCATGAACCACCTCTAGTTTGTTTGAAACCGTCTACTGTTAGTACAATTCTTTGAATCTGTTGTAGCTTAACTAGTTCTAATTTTGTTTATGTTCTTTTCTTGTAATTTTTGTTAATAAAAGTTATGAATAACTTATTCATAACTTTTATTACCTAACAAAAATGGTACTTACCGTTGAAAGATTTTACAAGTCGTGGTAAAGCACGAAAACATTCAATATGATAAACTTAACGTATCTCATTCCAGTCTAAATCCGAGTAAAAGACACCTTAGTAATATTTATATATGACGGGTGAGTGAAGACCTCCGCACCGGATATCGAAGGCTCAGGGGTTTCTCCACAGATTTACCGAGATTATCCGTGGCTCGACTCACTGGATGGACGCCTCGCGCCACAGGTACGGACACATGAATCAGTAAATCAATAACTTTATATACCTACAGTAAATCAACTTTATATTTTGTGACCCTGAAGAATTAGGCTTACAAAATAAGCACTTAGAATTACTTTTTTACTTAGACAAGTCTAAGAAAAAAAAATCTTCCTATAATATTATAACCGCGAAAGTTTGTAAGGATGGATGGATGCATGGATGGGTGGATGATTGTTACTCTTTCACGCAAAAACTACAGAACGCATATGGATGAAATTTGGCACAGAGATAGAATATAGTCTGGAATAACACATAGGTACATATTTTATCCAGGAATTCCCACGGGAATGGGAATTACGAGGTGAAACCCCGAGGCGCTGCTAGTTTTTAATATTGTAGGACAGTCATTTCCGATATAGAGGTCGGCTGTATGTAAAGTTTATCAATGTTAAATTAAAACAAAACCAATACGACTAATCGCAGCTAGTATTTACAATTATAACAAACTCCTAAAAACCTAAGCCACCAGAATGTCCAGAAGGCAGAGTGTCCAGAATGCTGGCAGCATTGACACGTATTCAACATGGCAATGCTTACTTATTCGTCGATCGAAATCGAAGCCAGCATTCCGATCACCTGTGGACTCTATGAGAAGTATATTTCTTAATATTATAATTTCGATTGTATATTTTACAAAAAAGTAATTATTTTATTCTAGCTTAACCTAAAAACATGATTCGGTTTATCTGTAAGTACCTAAGCCTCTAAGAGCAGTGTTCACTAAAAGATAATCGGACAGTTAGCAGCTTTGTCGATTTTGTTGAATTTATTATTAAATCGATGAGGAACTTAGTTATGTCAAAGATGTCAATATAAATTCAATTGCTCAATTGAGAACTCCTCTGAAGAACACTGGCCCTAGTATCTAGTTTAAAGTATTATTTATTTGTATATTTGTTTAGGTATGTCGATAGTGTGTCTGTTGGTTTTTATGGTTCTTGGAATCAAACTCTTTACACAAAATAAATAGAGGATTCCCCGAGGTCTTTGTTTGCTCCTCTCAGTAATGCGCACCCCAACTCTTAATTCACTTATATCTTTATAAGACTGCCCGGAAGAAATTTCTTTCAATAAAACGGCCGCCTATTGTTGGTAGGTAATGTTTTTCCTTGCTCAGATTTAGATACTAGATTTCGTTTTTTGTTATTTTTTGTGGCATAAGTACAGTGAAGAGTTCAATCAATCAATCGCCAGATTTTATATTTTTCTAAAAATTAAATTACAAAATATGTTGTACTAGCGACCCGCCCCGGCTTCGCACGGTTTTATTATACGTATATATAAACCTTCCTCTTGAATCACTCTATCTATTAAAAACCGCATCAAAATCCGTTGCGTAGTTTTAAAGATTTAAGCAGTCAAAGGGAAATAGGGACAGAAGAAGCGACTTTGTTCCTTCAGTTGCTAAATGTAATGAGAGCTTTAACTTTAGTTAATATTATGTAAATGCTGATTATGTAGTGAAAACCTTTAAATCAATTAACATTAAAAATACTGAGGATCTCTGGGGTTTATCCACCTAAGTATTAAGTTCAATTATTAAGGAAATGGCTCCTTGTTTGGCCTATATTTTCAATAACTGTGTCGACGCAGGAATTTTTCCTGATCTCATGAAATATAGTAAGTTAGTTCCTCTTTATAAATCTGGTAGCCACACCGATCCGGCCAATTACAGACCGATTTCAATACTTCCTGCAATGAGTAAAGTTTTTGAAAAAAATATTCTTACCCAGTTAACCTCTCACTTCAATCTTAATAGGTTATTTCATGAAAACCAATTTGGCTTCTCCAAGGGTAGATCGGCAACGGATGCTGGTACAGTTCTATTAAGGCATATATTGAAGGCCTGGGATAAAGCCAAAAACGCTATTGGTGTATTCTGTGACCTTTCTAAGGCTTTTGACTGTGTTGATCATAGTACATTAATTGAGAAATTAAAACATAAAGAAATTAAGAAAAAGGCTCTGGATCTTATGAAATCATATTTATCTGATAGAGTTCATAAAGTAGATGTTGGTAAAGAAAGATCTACGGGCTCAAATATTGAATTAGGCGTACCCCAAGGTTCAATATTAGGTCCCTTTTTATTTTTAGTAAACGTATATGATCTCCCCTTTCTAGCAAAAGATCTTTGTGATATAGTCTTATTTGCTGATGATACATCACTAATTTTTAGAGTAGACAGAAATAAATATAATTATGACGATGTAAATAATTCGCTTTCACAAATACTAAATTGGTTTACCGCCAATAACCTCTTACTTAATGCTAAAAAAACAAAATGTATAAAATTCATGTTACCAAATGTTAGAGAAATCCCAACTCAAATCATCCATCTGAAGCAACTGAACTTTCTATTCGTAGGTTTAAACAGTACATAAAACTAAATCTTATCACTTCTTGATAAGATTTAGTTTTATTCCTTATATGATTACATCAATGACGTTAGTGCTTGGCCAGATGTCGCTCAGTTCCACATCGACAATAGTATTGAATTATTTATAAGGCAAACATGTATTAGACACATAAGTTATACACATGCTAGTGGTTTCTATTTCGCCTCCTCCACTAGTGGACAAAAAAGTGAGGCGAACTGAAAATCAATTATCACATTATTTTTTATATTATTTTGATAATTATGTACCTATAGTATTAAATTTGACTTGTCTAAGTGCTTATTTTGTAAGCCTAAAGAAATAAAGATATTGATTTCTGATTTCTGTCGTCACTCAAAGTTTAGGTAAATAAACGCCTGAATATCCGATCACTGCTGATGACGTTACCATTATGTGGTTATTTAAATTAGTATTTTATATCATCTACCGTAAAAAAGTAGAATAAAAAAAAATTATATTATATTATTAATTATTTGAAAAAAGAAGTAATTGTGGTTTTAATTGATTTTTACTTTGTTTTTGAAAGTAAATAAAAGTTGATTTTCATATATTACTTCGATTTTATTTACCTGTCTACGGATCCCGGGATCGCCTTTCACAAATCCCAAAATCCCGGGATTGAAAATAAAGACCGGGATCGAATCCTCTACTAGTGCGGACCACTTCTACCACTTCGGAGAGACATAAATCGTTGTGACTAAGTATCTACAGGTATTTACTTATTAGCTTTCAGTCTGCTCGGCTGCCTTTTCACGAAGTGTAGGTACCATACTAGAATTCTGATGAAATTCATGAACATAATTGTCATACTTACATATTTTATTACATCACAGCATACTACTAATATTAGCTAGGTCCTAAGTACTGGATATTTTACCTCTAGCATACTTGGCATTTCCTCTTCAGTTTCAAGTTGCTCAGTCACTGTACATCTGTAAATGAATAATAGTATAAGATATGTAATAAATGAGTAGTAGATAAATAAGAAGTAGGTATTTAGGTAGATACCTACTTACATCTTCGTTCATTTATTTTTACCTGGTACTACGCTGGACGATGGAAAGCGGACACCATAGACTTCCAATATACTATTATAAACTTTGTAGTTCCTTACTTGACATCATTTTCACCGTCCATTGTCTGAATATTTTCTTTCTGTCCTAAGTACTGGATATTTTACCTCTAGCATACTTGGCATTTCCTCTTCAGTTTCAAGTTGCTCAGTCACTGTACATCTGTAAATGAATAATAGTATAAGATATGTAATAAATGAGTAGTAGATAAATAAGAAGTAGGTATTTAGGTAGATACCTACTTACATCTTCGTTCATTTATTTTTACCTGGTACTACGCTGGACGATGGAAAGCGGACACCATAGACTTCCAATATACTATTATAAACTTTGTAGTTCCTTACTTGACATCATTTTCACCGTCCATTGTCTGAATATTTTCTTTCTGATGGATTAGCCTTTTCTTCGATCTCCTATAAAAATACATGATAAATCTAATATTGCTAATAGTAGCAATTGCACAAAATTAGGGAAATAAAATAAACGTAGGTAGGAAGGAAGTAGTTAGGTATACTTACATTATTTCCACCAACTTTTGGGCTTTCAGAGCTCTGGTCTTCTTGAGCTTACTGATTTTCTTTATAATTCACCTACACGTACACACAACAACACTGAGCAGTCAAAGTATATTTAGGGCGAGGGTATTATAAAAGTAACTTAGCACTAAAAGCGTCCTTGCGCGATAAAAATAAATATTTATGTACAGGTGATGTACAGCTTATGTACAGTCGGTTTTCTTATATTTTTACAAACTATTTAAACTAAATAAATAAATAAATATAATGCTGGACAATCCACACAGCACCATCTAGCCCCAAAGTAAGCTACTCAAAGCTTGTGTTATGGGTACTAGATAACTAATATATTTTTAATACAATATATACATAGATAGATATATTTTTTTAGTATACATATTAAACACCCAAACCAACGAAACAAATTCCTACAGATCGTGCACAAATTTGTTCCGAGGCGGGAATCGAACCCGCAACCTCCTGCGTCGCAGGCGGACCTTCGCCCACCGCGCCACATGGGTCGTCTAAAGCGTCCATGCGCGCACAACTTAGAACAAATAAAATCAATTATTAAAAACATAAATTCGACGAGTAAGGTGTGCGAGCACTAGGCAGACAAGCACAACCTCCCCGTACAACAGCCAGCGAGGCACTGCCGCCCGTCGCCCGCGCGACCACTTACGCCCACTAATCCTACGGAAAACTAGAAAAATAATATTTACAAGGTGAAAAACCGTCGCATCGCAAAATCGTACGTACCAATTGAAGACAAAGTTCTTGCCGACATTTAGGTGAAAAAAAAAGTACAAAATTCTAAGTCGTTTAGAAGTAGATACAAATTTAAAGTCCGAAACAGCTGAACTTTGTGAATTTTTTTCACAGGGAAAATGAACACGTAGAACATTTTTGTACGTTCCATATATAGATAAAATGTCAATTAAAGTCATATATTTTTTTCAGCTCATAAAGTTGACTCCTCTATGAGTAGATAGCCTCCAAAAATGACCATTCAGCTACTGTTTGCGCCTTAAAAAGGGACAAAGTGACATAGGAACAGAGAAAGCGACTTTGTTTTATACTATGTAGTGATTATTTAAGAAAAAAGTTTAAAAAGTGAACATTTTCCAGTTTCTACCCCACAACTACAAGCAAAAACCTTGCGATGATTAATATTCAATGTAGACTTGGCTACCATTCATGCCCACAACTTTCAATCAATGCAAAATGTTCTGTAGTTGGCGTGATATACGGAACATCCATTATCCATCCAAACTTTCTGCTGTTCCGACCCGAGCCGGGTTTGTTATTACGAGCTATTACTCTGATAAGGTCTCGCATATTTCAGCTGTCGGAAGCTATGATGGCTCGGCTATGTTGGTATACAGTATGCACTACGCATGCTTGCATCCCATTCCACCTGCAGAATGTTCTCTACGTAGTGATGCGCCTGTTCAACCGGCAACCTACGTATATGGGGCGCTTTACCGAATAGCTCTAATTTCTGGTGCCTATATTCCTGATTCCTGAATGCATTGAGGCATATCTATCTTCAGACATAATTGGATAGATTCTCCGGTAGCTAGATTAGGGATAATAGTTTGGTCTATATTGTGATTACTGAGATTATTCTGTAGTTTTATAGCGACACATTCATTCAAATTATAAGATAAATTTAAAATATGTAATGCTGGATATATTTCAAAATATTATATAGCCCCAAGAGCTTATCATGAGTACTAGATGACTGATATACCTGCTTGCTACATAGATAGACATATTAACACTTAGAAAACAACTAGAACACCTTGAAAAATATATAATAATAATAAATACAGAGTATTTTTAAATAATTAAAGATGTGTTTTTAAACTAGAGATATTGAGTAATTCAGAAAAGCTGCTTCATTCCTAATCGCTACTTCATCACTAGAGGTACATAGTATAAAACAAAGTCGCTTTCTCTGTCCCTGTAGCGACATCTAGCATGATGTGAGCTGAACTAAAATGAAAAATGAAATAACAAAAATTCTGAGTGCAAAAAGTGGATCACTTGACCATTATTCCTAGATCGCGCAAGCGTTGGTTTCTGCAACATCTAACCTATATAGAACTTTCCGACATCAACTGTCGGTCGAAAGACCCCGGGTAAGTGGGCCAGATGGGCCGACCCGGTACAGGGAAGATCTTCTCCTGTATCTCTTTGGGGGAATTCCACCTTTAACCCCCAAAGTCCCTGTATCCATATGTCCCTTTGTACGCATAAATCTTTAAAACTACGCAATGGATTTTGATGCGGTTTTAATAGATAGAGTGATTCAAGAGGAAGGTTTATACGTATAATAAAACCGTGCGAAGCCGGGGGGGGTCGCTACTATATTATAACGCGAATGTTTGTACAATGTATGAATGAATTTAATTGTATGGATGTTTGTTAATTGTTACTCCTTCACACAAAAACTACTGCCAACGGATCGGACTGAAATTTTTAATGAACTTAGTTCTAGCCCCGGAGTTAAACCTAGGCTACTTCATCTAGTTCCCATGGGAGAAAAATAGCCTTGAAACGACAAAAAAAATGCGTGCAAAGCGTGGTCAGATATATTGGCATATTATATTTACTAATAGGTATAAGTACATTGATCATTAGCCCTATGTCCAACGGTGGACTAATATAGGCTAATGATGATGATACATTGTAAGAAAGAAAATATAATGATATCTTGATCTAGCTCGCTAGAGACTAAAAAACATATTAGTTTTTAGTCGTTATCTAGCTAGAGCAAGCACTATTTGCTCAGGTTGTTGCAAACCATTTAAGAAAAACAAACGAAAGTTTTCCTGAAACAAATAAAAACACGTTTGTGAGTGAAATTAATTATTTTAATGAAGGCTTGTTCAACCCACGCCGCCTCGCGTGCCTCCTTTGTTTCAGTGTAAACACTACTACGTTTTTTCAACACTCCTTTTACTTATCAATTTTCTTTGACGGTAATGACCGTGTTGTTTTGATTGCGAGTTTTCTCACAGTATGAATATTAATAATGTTGGACAATTCAATGAACCAAATAGCCTCGAACTGAGCAGCGCTTGAGCTAAAAAATGCAAATGCTGGACAATCCACAGAGCATCATCTAGCCCAAAATAAGCTTATGTGTAACTTGTGTTATGGGTGCTAGATAACTGATAAACTTGATATAATCCATTACATAGATAGCAAAGTACTTTTTATGAAACATAATGTTAGGAGTACTAGATAATGAGAAAACTATACTTGAAAGTCACATTTATTATTATTATACCTAGAAACCACTCAGAACACCTGGCAAATATCTAAAGACCGTACAAAAATTGTCCCGAGGCGGGAATCGAAGCTGCAGCCTCCTACATCGCAAGCGGTCCTTCGCACGCCGCACCTTTCAAAAATCCTAAAAGACCCGGGTTTTGAACCTGGGCCCTTATTAACAGCGGTTGAACAAGCTACCGCTAGAGCGCCAACGAGGCAGTCGAGTGAGTCAGTACTCAGTACATAGGTACTTTTTATTTATTTATTTTTTTGTTTTTTTTTGTTTTATTTCGGAAGTAAACAGTACATAACTACATACGTATTACTTAACATCACTAATTATATACTACACACATCAAATAATAATACACTAGCACGAAATCTACATGATAATTAATCAGTGTTTCAGCGGAATTCCTGTTCCAGGCTCGCATATGAGATCCAATTTGAACTACATTTCCGCGAAGGCTTTTCAGTTCAATTTTCCATATCATGCTCTAAGCGGTTGGGCATGTTATGGTGAAACGCTTCCATACAAACTAGTCAGTGTAAACCATAATACAATCCTACGTAATGGTGTAAACATAATAAATTGAGGAACAGAAAGTGTAACAGATTATTAAAATATTTATGTGACTTCCAAAAAAAAAGGATTCACTGTTCGGCTTTTTTTTATCACCGATTTCACCGTTAGTTATAAACCGATTTTAATTATAATTTTAGTTTTGTAAAGGAAATCGAGTTCTATATTTAAATAAAAAAAAGTAAAGAGAATCAATGGAAAGTTGAGCTACCTCTAGACTTTTTGCATCAGTCAGAAATTAGCTCAAGTGTTTCAATAATTTATTATTTGTCTGTAATTTTCTTATTAATTTATTGATCGACATAGCAATTAACGCTTTTATAGCTTATTTTATAATAAAATTTACTTGTAAATAAGACAATAGTTTAAAACTAAGTGTTTAAGTATTTTGAAGACTAAAACTAATAAAAGTTATTCATTTATAATTATATAGACTAACCTAAAATTATTAACAACGCAACGCTTTGTTAGGCTCTACAATTTGAAACTAGTGTCACAGAATAATAACTAATTCTCACAAACTGTTATGAATAACGATCAAATGTTTGAGAATAAGTTTAAATTAACCGATTTTAAGGCTTCGCAGAAATCTATATACGATTCAGTTTTCTCTTGTAATATGTTCTCGGTATAAAACAATGGGAAACATTCCACCTCTACGATTCGAAGCCTACAATAACAGTGTGCTAAACTCGGCCCTGACAATCATCACCCTTGCGGTACCAGTGGTCTCGGAACACGGCAACGTGAGCGAAACGTCGGGAATTAAACACTTTAAGTACTCTGTGAATAGGTAAACAAATATGTGTTTCGATCGCGTGTCATATAAAACTAATACTTAAGTTTTTACTCCCGAGACATTTCTATCGCGTCGCAGCGATCGTGGTCATAGTACGGCGTCTGTCTGGTTGATAAATCACTAGGTACATAGTATAAAACAAAGTCGCTTTCTCTGTCCCTATGTCCTTATGTCCCTTTGAATGCTTAAATCTTTAAAACTACGCAACGGATTTTGATGCGGTTTTTTTAAATAGATAGAATGATTCAAGAGGAAGATTTATACATATAATAAAACCGTGCGAAGCCGGGGCGGGTCGCTAGTACACTATAAATAAATCGTTATAATATCAACTAATCTAGAAATTTATAAAACTAAAAATTTATTATTTCACATAACTACAAAAACCAACTTAAATTCATGTATGAATTACAACTACTACTAACTACTAACGATCTGCTTAGCTTGGGGCTAGATGCTGCTTTGAGAATTGTCCAACATAGTTTATTTATGGAATGGATCTTTGAAACTTCTTATAGTAGGTATCGGCACGGCGGTACATTATGTAGATTTATTTAAAAGTACGCCAGACTTTGAAGAATGGCGGGAGCTTCCGTTCGCGCCTGATAAGTGACCTCAACACGTGAAGGAACATTCAGAAATTATTTCCTTCCCGAAGACGTATACTGATGCTTGGTCATGCAATGAAAAACTTAGAGAATTGGCGCAAATAGGAGGTTCACTAGCGCACCACTTATTTTATCATTTACCTATTTACGTTAAACAAAGGAATTTCCAAAAATCAAACGTATAGTTCGTTGCACCTACTTTACTTTGTCTATTGTAGGAAGAGATACGAAAATAGAGTTTGGTGGCCACCAAGAGCAACTTCGTATCTCTTCGGAGTAAAATAAACCTAAAACCTTAATAATTAATATTCCTGACAAATCAATGTTTTATTGGATAGAAAAAACTCTAACTTAAGTTACCTAAATCTAAAAAAAACATTAAATTAAAAAGTAGTCGACATGGAAAATATAAAAATGAAAAACCTGCTAAGTATTTAAATTTATTGCTTTTTAAATTAATTATCATTCTATAAGATATTAAGAAGTTTAATAGAATCTACCTATAAAACTAGCTCAGCTTACTTTGGGGCTAGCTAGTGCGTGGATTGACCATTCTTGATTATTGAATCTGATGGAGCAATTAATGAGAACAATGCTTTAAACACAAACTAGTTATCACCTCCGTATGTTACCTTCCTAAAAACTATTAAGTAACTGGTCTATTCCTTAAGCTATCTCAGGACATGCGCAGTAGAACCCCTGGTGTATGCCAGACTGCGACCCGCTCAGTGCTCCCTGGTCGTGGTCCCAAGTTGGACCTCTGTTGATCTGAGCTGGTGGAACGCGCGCGTATTGCGAGAATACTTTCCGAGCGTGAATAAGTAGAAGTAAACTCAATTTTCGACGGACGGTCATTGATAACAAGTTAAACTTTCACGATACGTATTTAGATACAATTTCAGATGTAAATTTTGTGTGATGTTTTAGAAACTTTCGTGCGGTTTTTTTTACGAATTTTCGTTTTTTTAACTATCTTGTGTGTATCGGTTCAAGATTAATGGATGTAATGCCTTGGTGAGTATTTTATTATTTCTAGCGTGTACATAAATAAGGAAACTAACTCTGGAACTTTCTTAGAAAAGTTCGTGATATATATTTTTGCTTTGGTCGACTCAGCCTGCGGGCCGATATGTCCGCTACGAATTATCGATAATAGATTTTCTTTACACGACAATTTCCCCTGATGGTAAGTGACGTTGTGGCCAACAATGTATCACGAAGGTGTAGAAAAGCGGTTACAACTTTTAGAACGACGGCATCTTTTTTCGACAAAATAATTGATAGAGCTCCAGTGTCCAGTATGTAAATATATTTTAGTGTATAAGTCAAAGTCAAATTACTTTATTTCCTTAAGACCTTACAGGACATTTTGACACGTCATAAAATTCATGTTATTAATAATTAAAACTAGGAAATAAAGGAGTCATATACTTATAGGTGTTTTATAGGCTGCTAATAAAACACCTATTAAGTAACTCCTTTTTTCTCACTATTCATATTTCTTTCTTAAGCATAAAAATAAAAGCTTTCTACTTTTACATAGTATATAATTGAAAATGATTAAATATATATTATATTATGTACTGAATAAACCAACATTCTATTAAACGAGATATTATTATGGGATAACGACTTTCAGTACCTTCATTATAACACTAAAGTTAACATTAACATTAAAAGTACTTATTTATAAATTCCAAATAACCCATTTTTAGTACTACATCAAACAACAGAATTCATTTACAACGTCCGTAGCGTGTCTCCAAGGGATTAGGTTAATTCTTCTTCCATTTACTACATCCACTACCTTATCATTAGTGACTGTAGCTGCCTATTTTATATCATTTTTTTCAGTTCCTGTTATTTCCGACACTTATTTATGGGTTCCTTTGAGCCCTTGAACCACATTACACAATGGCACGACCTGGGCCGCCGCACGCATAGCCCAAGCCATTGTCCCACTATAAGTGGTGCTTTCACCATGGAATATAGTCCGATGTTAGCAGATATACTTCCTTACTAATATTATAAACTTGAAAGTTTAATAGATGTATGGATAATTGAATGTTTGGTCCTTTTAAACGCAAAAACTACTGGAGGTGATTCACTATGACCAATTCAAGCGTGTTAAGCCGCGTACAGACTGCTGTAACGTAACATGCAATGTAACACGCAATGATAGAATTTACCGTCCACACTGTCGCAATATAATATCATGCAATGTAACAGAAATCCCATAGTGTGGACGCCTTGCCGCACGAACCGCGCACACTACGCGCACGAACAGAGCATTTAAACTCGTGCGCGCCGCGATCCGCCATTTGTCGGTTTTTTCGCCGAATACAGAGGGGCGCGCAGGTGTGCGTGGAGCGCCAGTGTGGACGGGTTTGTGTCTGTACTGCGGAACGCGCGTGAACCATAGAAGAAAACACAGCTACGGCAGACTGAGCTATGTTCGCCGCGCGCATACCGGAAAAGATGCGAACACGTACGTGCTCGGTTCGTGCGCGCGCTGTGTCCACACTTATGAAATGCTCCTTTCATGAAGTTTCATGTTACATTGCATGTTACGTTACAGCAGTCTGTACGCGGCTTTACACACCTAAGACAAGATAGAGGCGTGGAATCGAACGTCGTGACGTGACGCGGTCAAGGAATCTCCTATGTCATAGTGAATCACGCCCCTGAACGGATTGGGCTGAAATTTTGGACAGACGTAGTTCTGGACTTGGAATAACACATAGGCTACTTTTCATCCCATAAATCAGTTCCCATGGGATAGAAGCCTTGAGACTTTTCCATCTAAAGAAAGCGTGCGAAGCTGCGGGCGGACTTCATAACTTCATCATCACTACATAGTATAAAAAAAGTCGCTTTTTCTGTCCCTATGTCCCTTTGACTGCTTATATCTTTAAAACTACGCAACGGATTTTGATGCGGTTTTTTTTAATAGATATAGTGATTCAAGGAGGAAGGTTTATACTTATTATAAAACCGTGCGAAGCCGGGGCGGGTCGCTAGTACTTCATAAATGTATATCACTGTACTAACGAATGACGAATATAACTTACTAATTCATATAAATTATGATTAATGGTAATATTTCTCAAATGAAATGAAAAAAACATTGTTAAAAGTTTGTTGATTGTACCTATAAAAATCATTTTATTTAAGTGTCCGGGGACCCCCCCCCCCTTCCCCTACATTAGTATAATCATAGATGGTATAAAACAAAGTCGCTTTCTCTGTCCCTATGTATGCTTAAATCTTTAAAATTACGCAGCGGATTTTGATGCGGTTTTTTTAATATTCAAGAGGAAGGTTTAAACCGTGCGAAGCCGGGACGGGTCGTTATAAGAGTATAACTGACACACTAACAGACAACACAGCCTAAACTATTTAAAATAACGAACCGTGGCGTTGTAAACCGTCAAAATGTAAAACGCCGGTTTCCCTTATAAAATAAACAAATTTGTTTCAGCGCTTTCTGAACTTTTACTCAAAAACCCGGCGCAACACTAAATTGTTCCTAAAAATAAAAGTTTTTACGTTGTAGCCAGATTTCAAAGTGCTCCTACACAGTAAAAGTAAAAAAAGAGTAGATGGAAAGTTTTACCTGTAATCATCACCACATAGCTATAAAACAAAGTCGCTTTCTCTATCCCTATGTCTACGCAACTGATTTTGATGCGGTTTTTTTTAATAGATAGAATGATTCAAGAGGAAGGCTTATACGTATAATAAAACCATGCGAAGCCGACGCGGGTCGCTAGTTATTATTCAATTTGAATATGATCTTGTTGTGTAAGTCCTAATTGTTTAAATTTGGAGTGTGTGTTCGTCTTAGGGTGATACAAAGACACCAATTCATTACATACTTATACATAACAACCTAATTATAATAATATGATATTTAGCTCATGCTCATAACCAAATCTGAAATGATACCTAAATAATGATCATGCACTTTCCTTTTGGAAGTGTGCTGTGCTGTGTGCTGTGTGCATTTTATATCAACTGGAAGTTTGTTATAGTTTGAAAGTCTAAAATGAATCTCTATAAAAGATGTTCGCTGAACTGAAGCCATCAGGAACAGGGAGAGAGAGAGAGTCGCCTTAGAAAGAGTGAAGAAACTCTAAGACCATATACGATTTATTGAATACTAGCGACTCGCCCCGGCTTCGCACGGTTTTATTATACGTATAAACCTTCCTCTTGAATCACCCTTTCGCGCATCAAAATCCGTTGCGTAGTTTTAAAGATTAAAGCATTCAAAGGGACATAGGGATATAGGGACATAGGGACAGAAAAAGCGACTTTGTTTTATACTATGTAGTGTTAATTTATTTTTCTTTCTAGCTACTAGTGACCTGCCCCGGCTTCGCATGGGTCTACTATAGGTATAAACCTGCCTCTTGAATCACTCTATCTATAAAACAAATCGTATTAAAACCCGTTGCATTTTAAAGACCTATCTAAGCATAAATAGAGACAGACAGACAAACAGCCAGCGGGAAGCGACTTTGTTTTACATAGCTATGTAGTGATTAAGTTGAATCTTACCTTATACAATGAGATGAAAATATCTCCAACCCTTCTAATGTCATTGATCTTTCTACCGGACTTTCAAAGAAAATAGTCGGGTTTTTAAAAAAATAATTACCTAGCTCTAAATTAGATTTAATAACCCTTGATAAGAGTTCCCTTGCCTTTCTATAACTGGTCAAGTAAATCCAAGTGGTCACGCAATCCTATAGCAACCAAGACTCGATTCTACCAAACTAGTTTTCGTATATTGGTCTGAAAAGTTGTTGAGTTGTACTAACTAAAAATTTATCAGATATCCGATACCTAGTTAATTTAAACTTAGGCAGCTACAAAACAGAGTGAATATTAAAATTTGTAGCTCAATATAAAAAATAGGGTTGCAAATGCCCATTTTTTGTAATTTTTTTGGAAAGTTTTTGTGTTTTTGTTTTTTTTTGTCTTGGGAGAAAAAATTCTTGAATTTTTTTGGATTGTTTCCTCAGACATCGATCCCTCCATAAAGTACCTCTCCTAATTTTCCCGTTAAATAATCCACCCTGTGCCTATTGGTTCCATTAGCTGACTGTACAGATTAGTAATGGTAGCGTATTGAGTGCCAGGAGCTCGTTGCCTCCCTAACTAGGGCTCATTAATATGAACGCGTGTGAACGGACACCACGTGCCTTGATGAGACAGTATGCTGAGCTGGTAGCTTGCCAAAAATAACTTTTCTTCCCTCTCACTCAAAAATACCTATAACCTATGTTTCCTACTTTAATGCAGTGTAAAATGGCTCGAATAAATGGAATTTACTTCTTTCTTTCTTCTTTACTTTATTCACTCAGAAATTACATCGAGTACTTATCTACACGTAACTAATCGACATGTCGATATTACCGACATCTAACGATAATTTGAATCAAAAGCTTTTGTTTTCATACCGAGTCGGTATGAAAACAAAAGCTTTTGATTCAAATACCTTCATTTAAATCAATGTTTTTAATCTGTGATTTTCGTAAGTTGTTGTGTTTTATAAGAAAATCACGTTTCGATAATTATCTTTTCTTAAATAGAATTTCTGTGAACGAGAAATATTAGATTACATACCTATTGACTGCCCTTGAGGCCTCATTCGCACGGGAGGGCGAATATATTCGCCTTCGCCTATACGTTCATACGACAGAGCTTTTAAAAAGCGTTGCGTTAAAAAATCGCTAACGCCGACGTTAAAAATGGAACACTGCATAATTAGTTCTAACGCCCCCAACGCCTAGCGTTCATAATGGAACACTGCGCGATAAAAAAGCGTCACGTTTTTAAAGCGCTGTCGTATGAACGTATACTTGGAATTGCATTTTTTCTATTCGAACGCTTTTTTAACGGACGTCAAAAAAGCTCCCGTGTGAATGAGGTACAAGTTGAAATGTTACCAGTGAAAAGAGCACTAACGCGGTTGCTTTTTCAGTAGATCAATGGACAACCTACCCTTGATTACAGTGGTGTCGTTACGATAATGCCACTACGCTTCAGAATTCAACATTTTCTCTTTTTGTTATGGTTTATTAATGAGAGGAGAAATTAAAAGCATCATCCCTTAAGGGCGAACTCGGCGGAAATATAATTACTTAGCCGCACTTAATTGTAACTCTTTTAAGTGAATTGCGATGTTTACTTCTTGACGTCTATTAAAAAGTTTTTAAGTTAATTGTTAGGTAAAAGTAAGAAAATGCTCCAATTACGAAAAAAAAGAAAGTACTTCCAGTTTCGGTTACTTAAATAAATAATTATCGAACTACAAATAAAAAAATAATGCATTTTCTTAAAAAAAGAATACTTACATGTCATGTGTTTACGTACATACAAAGAAAAAAAGTTATTGTTTTTTTTTCTGTAAAAAAAAAACAATTAAATACGGAATGATTCGATGAGTGAAAGTTTGGGTGGATGGATGTTAGTTACCTCTATATGCTAAAACGAATGCAGGGATTAGGCTGAAAATAATAGACGAGGTAATCATATCCTGAGGGTAACGTTTTAGTAATCCTTTCGTCTCCGAAAGGATTACTAAAACGTTACCGTAGTGGTGCACGCGACCGCGGATTTAGACTAAGAATCCGGCTCGAAGGACGTCGGTGGTAATAGGATGTCTATCCTTCAAATATATTAAATGTGAAAGTCTGTGTGAATGTTTGTTATAATGTATCTGCATATCTACATAGATTTATATTAAATTTGGAGTAGATTTAAAATCAGCGCCGCATGTTTCCTGCATGCAGCTCAATATAGCTGAATCTACTCCCAAAGCCTATGATTAGATTTTTATTTTTATTTATAATTAAATAAATAAATAAATTATTTATTTATTTAATAATTATTTATTTATTTAATTATTTTGCTATGTATTCGTAGATAGTTTAAGATCTAAAATATCACACAGGCCAATTTTGAAAAAATCTTCTCTGAGAGAGTTAAAAAGGGTTAATAAAATAACAGCCCAAATTCGACATCGACCAAATGAAATACAAAACAGTACATTTTCATGGTATCTTTCTCAATCGTTTTTTTAACTTATTATGTTTATGTAACAACTCAGCAAAGCATAAGTAACAAACTAATTGGTGGAAGTTGTAACGTCTTAGCGCGCCCTATATAGATCGAAATCGTAGGTGTATTCCACAAGATGCTCATTTCGGTGTCAACTGGTGGAATACAATTTGCAATCGTGCTGCAGAGCGGTTGAAAGCCAGCTTTGAATGGAGTTAATTAGGTGAGACGCTGGTTAGTGGGAGATGAAGGCAGGGATGCATTCTCTGCTCCAATCGCCTGCAGGTCGTATTCAATGGACAGATTAATTAAAGCTTGTCTTACTGGTTGTGCTCTCTGATAATTATGCGCCAAGGTATTGAATTTAATTAATAAATAATACCTGACAATCCGCATAGGAGACCAAGTACCTATGTTATGGTATGTATGAGATGTATGAGGTATGTATGATGGTATGAGATAGGTGATGCACTAATAATAATGTTATTTTATACTTTAAATCTTACTATTATAATAAACTAGCGACTCACCCCGGCTTCGCATGGATTAATTATACGTATAAACCTTCCTCTTGAATCACTCTATCTATTAAAAAAAACCGCATCAAAATCCGTTGCGTAGTTTTAAAGATTTAAGCATTCAAAGGGACATAAGGATATAGGGACATAGGGACAGAAAAAGCGACTTTGTTTTATACTATGTAGTGATGGGAAAGTCTGTGTGAATGTTTGTTATAAGGAATCTGAGGTGAAATTTGGTATGTAGATACTTTAGGACCTAAAGATATAAGACATGCTAATAAAATTTTCATAAATTTACCTCTGAGGGGTTTAAAGGGAGGGTGGTAAAGTTTGCAAGGATAATTATTTTTCCTTGGTTCGATTTACTCAAAACTCGGCATAAATAAAGTACGAAATAAATAATCAAACACGTTTTTTTTTTTTAATAATTTCTAGGGGTTGTGTAATACATTTCTGAAATTTGTATGAAAAAATCTCTGGTCCGCGGGCGAAGCTGCGGGGCGCATGTACTAACCAATAAATTCCAATCAAGGAATAGAAACAAACTATAACGAGTATTTAAGATTGAAATGCTTTAGCTAACTACAGAAGGTTGTAAACAGTACAGAGGTAGCTCAACTGATCGAAATCAATACCAGTCTATGCGTCCCCAAGACACTGGCTTCATTACCACGCTGTATGGCAATGCTGATGCACTGAGCCAGATACTCATCAGCTCTCGGGTCACGCGTCGCATCGACCAGAAGCTCAGGTATTTTTTCAAAAAGGAGCTCTTCTTGAAAAAAATGCACATGAGCAACTAGTATCCGACTAGTATTTGATTTGTGTCATGACAAGTTTTCTATTCTTTCAAGTAGTTATAACATAATCTATAGGAATACATATTTTATGGCTGACGATTTGATCTATCAGACGGCATCAGGATTAGACTCCTCATACAAAACTCATCAAATGTATAATTCCACACCAATTTCCCTGTATTCAACAGTAATTAGAGCTTTTGATGGTCGTTTCCTGTTTGTCCCTAACGTTTGTAATTATGGAGTCGGTGTGTATGAATAAATAATGTAGTATCTATATTTGATGATCGGTATACAGTGTGGAATATATAATGAATTGGAATCAGTAAATTAATTAAACAAATTGTCAAAACTACTGGTATTTAATGGTTTCAATTGTATATATTAGTTTTATTGTTTCTCTTCCCTGATAGAGATAGGTTAATAGACATGTTCTAGTGACAGGTGTTCAATGTTCTGGTTGCATTTCGGCCACGGCAGCGAGTCTCGTAGAGACTTTTAACCCATGTACATTAGGGTGTCCCGTAAAAACTTTTTTTGGATTTAAGTAACGTAAGACCACTCGAAAGTTGCGAAATTGTACGTAGATTACAAATAAAATAGAAACAAAAATCTAACAAAAGGTCTTTAGGTCTCTACCGGCCTTAAAAGTTTCCCAAAAATGACATTTCAACGTCAATTTTTGACTCTTTTTAATTTTGAATCCTGCAAAAAAAAATATTGGTTTACTATGCTTATGTGTAGTACCTGAACAGATCTTTAATTTTCGTGGTTATAAACTTGACCAGCAGCTTCGTACTTGTTAGGGTTACACTGAATTCCACCTCCAACTACTCTCAATTTCCAACTTTTTTCAATGATTTTCTTTACTTGACTCGCGAGTGTTTTGTTAGTATTTAAAGTAAATTTTAGGCCCTAGAGGTACAATTTCAATTAAAATAATGTCAAAAGTGGATATATGTGACTTTTAAATAATGAGTTCGAGGCGAATTGAAACTACATTTTCTGTATTTGGACCATAGCTTAGGTACAAATAACTTGATCACCTGCAGCTACCAACTGTAAAGGACGTCATTAGAATTATTTTATACGTAAAGAACAACCTGAAAATGCAATATAATCTGCAACTAACACAGTAAGGGTGGCGTTATTCGATATTCAGAGGAGTACCTATTTGGAGAAACCGTTGCAATGGTGTGGTGTTTGTATGCTTCATGCCAATGAGTTACCCCTTCGTCATTTATTCATAACCTTAGAGGGCACATTGGAAAAGAATTCGCTCTGTGTGGAAATAGACCCACGGTAGGTATCTTTTTGTGCAATGACAGGTAATTTACCTGATTTGCCGATAAATGTGATTGAAGAACTTACGGACGACGGATCAAAAATTTCTGTATGAGATGTGTCAAGCTGTTTTTTCGACTGGTTCCTGCAATCCTGAGCTAGCTAACCGTCAACCTGGGAAAATGGAACACTCGAGATGGCTTACTACACCTAATCGGTTGCTCAGACTTTATCCAAATCCATCTGGATACCTACAAATGCTTACAAACTTCATTGTTAGAGTTTACGCACCGATTTGGGTTTTAATTAAGCACAGGGCAAATTTTAAGGACAGAGCCAACCATTTATATCAACTGATTATGTTTTCTTGATGCTTACCTGAAAAACTCAATACTGTAGTCGATCCTGTGATTACAAGAAACGCATTTTTTGCGCATCCAGAGAACGTACTTGTCAGCATGATTTTTGATGAAAGAAACCACATTAGGGAGCTAATCTTACGTAAAATAATTAAAGCTAGAGAAGCAAAAATAGCAGAATATTTAAGGCCTAAAATAAACTTCGATGCCAGCGACTACACCGAAATTATTATGTAGCAAGAATGTCAAGTTACCGCACCGCCGGTTCTTCGACACATTTCAACTGAGGACTTTCAAATAATGATAATAGATAAAAAAATTGTGACTTGAAGTCTTTCCTTGCCACACTAAATCTGTTGAGAGGTGTGTGAAATTAGTGACGGAGGCCTCAAAAAGCGTAAGTGACGATAAATCGAGAGATGGATTCATTAGAGCGCGGATGCAATCTCGTGCTGAAATGCCAAATTTTGGTCTTATAAATAAGTTTTAATTTTAAGTATTTGCTTGTAATTTTTTTGTATATTTTCATAGTAATGCTTTTTTTTATACTTTAAATTCATGAAACACCCTCTAGCTAGACTCTATTTTTGTTTCATTTTAGGCCCACGATGTAAGAAACAAAAAATTTGGAATTTACAAAATTTCAAAGAGTGGTAGAGGCCTCAAGATAAGAAGTAATTTTAGTTTTTTTACCAGTTTCATAATCTACGTGAAATAACGCAACTTTCGATACCTCTTACGTTGCTGTAGCTTGAAAAAAAAATTTTCCCATACATCGACGGGACACCCTAATGTACATAGGACACAATAATATGTATAGTGCATATTTGTGGGCACATGTGCACTCTCTATTTCCTCACTATTATTACAGGACTCGTGTTTATATGAGCGTGTTTATATGCCTGCTACTTTGCACGCCTTGATTCTATGGAAACAAGACTGTTTCCATCCCATGAAAACTAATTTATGCGATGAAAAGTAGCCAATAGGCTACTACGTGTATTCAATATGTTAGCCCGATCCATTCAGTAGTTTTTGCGTGAAAGAGTAACAAGCATCCATACAAACTTGATCGCTTATAAGGATAAGGATAAACATGTTTGAACTGAAGTTCACGTCTACCTACATAACTAAATCCACAGGTGGTTTAAGGAAATGATACCATTACACCTGGTATTATTGGTATCGTTTTACCTTGAATATTGGTATCGTTTTACCTTGAATATTGGTATCGTTTTACCTTGAATTTAAAAGTATATTCAGCGACCTTTACCGTTAACGAATGTATTTTCAGCGCCTAAATAAATTGTGATGAGATGGAACACGACGGAGTAGCGTTATTGGAAACTGAGGAAAAAGTTGATCAATTTCCAATGCAATTTATTGTTCGACGACCTGAGTGGCGGGCGAAGGTTCGCCGGTCATGAGGTTGCGGGTTTGATTCCCGCCTCAATATTTTTATTTCAAACTAACCTACCTCGCGGTTTCACCGAGGGAATTCCGGGATAAAATAAAGCCTATGTGTTATTCCAGACTAGTTATAATCTATCTCCGTGCCATCCGTGCAATTTCATCCAGATATGTTCAGAAGTTTTTGCGTGAAAGAGTAACAAACATCCATCCATCTATCCATCCTTACAAACTTTCGCGTACCTATATAATATTAGTAGGAAGAAGTATATTCGTAAAACCTACATAATCTGCATATAAGTTTTTGCAGATATTGGATTTGGGTGTTTCCATGTAATCATTTCTATCTATATACAGCGTGTAAACAGACAACTATCGAAAACGAAGGGGGATGGCGAAGCACCTTTAAACTTAAACAAAACAAAAATCCGCAGGCCGAAAAAAAAATTGTAGCCGAAGATAAACATGTTTAAAGATTTTCAATTATTTTGTTTGCAAGCAATGTACGCGTCCACTTCGATACCTACGCCGCCGCGCCGACGTGAGTCGCGCGCGACGCATCACTCACTACATAACATAAGTACATCACTACATAGTATAAAACAAAGTCGCTTTTTCTGTCCCTATGTCCCTATATCATTATGTCCCTTTGACTGCTTCATCATCATCATCATCATCAACCTGTATTAGTCCACTGCTGGACATAGGCCTCCCCCAATGAGCGCCATAGCGCCCTGTCTTCAGCTTGACGCATCCAGCATCTGCCAGCAGTCTTTCGCAGATCGTCATCCCACCTGGCCGGAGGGCGTCCTACGCTACGTTTACCGAGTCGCGGTCTCCACTCAAGAACACGTTTACCCCAACAGTTGTCGGTTCTTCGCGAGATATGGTCGTAATCGTTTTGACTGCTTAAATCTTTAAAACTACGGAACGGATTTTGATGCGGTTTACTAGCGACCCGCCCCGGCTTCGCACGGTTTTATTATACGTATAAACCTTCCTCTTGAATCACTCTATCTATTAAAAAAACCGCATCAAAATCCGTTGCGTAGTTTCAAAGATTTGAGCAGTCGAAGGGATATAGGGACATAGGGACAGAAAAAGCGACTTTGTTTTATACTATGTAGTGATACACTCGTGCGAAACCGGGGCGGGTAGCTAGTAAAGTTATAAGTCGTCAAAGTTTAAGGTAAGGTCTTTATAGCAAGTACCTAGGCTGTCGGTACTCGGTAGATATTTCACGACTTACCTAAAGACACGAGCATCAGCTGGGATACGCAGTAAGTAAATGCGCAACACTTCTGACGCATTTCCTAGAGCTTCACCATAAGAAACACAAGCATTTGCCCATACTCCATCGCACTGAACATTATGTTGGCAAATAAAACACACTTACTAAACACAACCGATACACATCACATTCTCCATAGCACATCATGAGCATTTGTCCATACTCCCTCGCACTAAACATGTTTATAAAACACACCGAAAAACACAGAAAGTAACTTCCACTATTTACCTTCCTACACTAAGACCATGTACTTAAGAAAAACTTTAAAAACACGCATACCACACTAAAAATCTGTTTCACAAAACAAAACAGTATTCGCAAATTTCCGCAACGACCGCGCAAGTTCGAATACTAACACCGACTAAAAGACGAATAAAAATAATACAAGCACTATGTACCTACATAGAGAAGTTATGCATTCAAAATCCGTTTTTAAATGCCGACAGCCAAAGTGTTATAATCCTTATGCCTAATTAAATAAAGTTTAGATTCCTTTCCATACATTTCCTTTGACTATAGCCGACTGGCCGCGTGCCGACTACTGCCGACCCACGGCGCGGCGCTCCGCGCCCGACAAAGAAAAACACCGCTGCTGTTATAAACCTTATGCAGAGTGAAATAAGGTTTTCCTATACCAAAGCAGATTATTCAGTATCCAATAAGGTTCAAAATGGGGCATACTCATTTTAAAATCTTTATCACAGAATTATGAGATAATTTTATTTTTTTCGCGGGAATATTTGAATACTACGACTAGTAAAAGGATTACTTAGTTATGAACGTTTCCAGCTAGAATTAACTTTTTACCCTGAACCAAAAAAGCACAGAATACATAATAGTAGTATACATGTAGTAGTATACAATTTATGACAAATTACATCCCAAGGTTGCCTGGATGGAAGAAATGAGAGAACTTTTAGCGATAAGACCGCCCTTTATACTATGTATGCAGTATTTTTGTTTTGTTTTCTTTCTTTGTGTGGTACCTAGGTCTAAGTATAATAAAAAAGAGTTTTCTATTCTATTCTAGTAGGAACAGGTAGGTAAAATGTAAATGATATCTTCAATTTGTTAATAGAAGTAGAAGTGTTAGGAAGGGTTCGATCCTACAATCTTCAGATTGAAAATCGAGTGTATTCTTTCTATGCCAAGACGGCAAAATACAGATAGTCACCAGCGAGCAGCGCGGTAACCTACGAGTACGTGCGTACCTAGCGTATGTATGTATCTTGCGTAGATAGATAGATACCCATTTCGCTCGCGCAGTCGAGCGGTGGTGCGGGCGTCCATAAACAGCTGAGTTGAGGTCATTCACTTGCGTGCAATACATTACATCTTTTTTTTAATTTGTTTATTTTTGCTTTTAAAAATTGTTTATTCGTGTTGATATGTTTTCTTAGTGCTCAGGTATAAAAACAATAATGTACTGCGATGAAATCGGAAAAAACATGGGCCAGTTCTTAAATAAGAGTATGGAACATCCTGTAATAAATAATTGCTATCAAAATTCAACTCTGCATAGTATTATGCAGAAAATTGATATTGAAACTTTTGATAAACAATCAAACTTAATAATATGCATTGGTAATAGGGGTAATGTGAACAAATCTGACCTAATTAAGTACATGGACAAACTTTGTTCTATAAATTTAAGACAAATTGTGATGTTCACATTCCCCTACAGCGACAGCTTGCCACTTTCTGAAAATAAGCTTAGATATAAGTTGAATATGACATTGCATACTATTTCATGCAATAATAATGTACATTTGATTGATATTAACAATATTGTTAATAAAAAATATTATCTGACTCAAGGTAATTATTACCTTTCCAATTTTTACAAAAGACAGATAGCAATTTCGCTATCCTATTATTTTGAAACCACAGCCAAAAACTTGGCTATAACTAATGCTTCTTTTGAGCATTGTAACAATTTACAAACCAAGACCTTGGAAATTATTCCAAGTCATTTAAATTAGAAATAAAGACAATAGAGGAAGTCTCTTGCCTTAAAAAAACAAATAATATCAATCAAAAGAAAAAACAAATTTGTAAAATTAATGCAAAGTTTACTAACTTGGTGCATCAAAATATTCAAGGATTAAGAAGTAAATTATTAGAATTGGAATTGTTCATGAACTCATTTGATATTGGCATTATCTGCTTAACAGAACACTGGCTGAAAAGCTATGAGCTCATGTTCAACTTCAGCAACCACCAAGTTGGTAGTTCTTTTTGCAGATCACATGCTATTCGTGGAGGCTCTTTAATATTACTTAATAAACTACTGAAATTCAAAGACCGTAAGGACATAATATGTATGTCTGTTGAAAGCCACATTGAAGTAGCATGTGTTGAGTTGGAGCAAAGTATTGTAGTAAGTGTATACAGCCCACCATCAGCCTCCTTTGAAATATTTGAAAAAATTATGGATGATATGTTATTTAAATTATCAAATTCAAGTAAAAATCTCATAATATGTGGAGACTTCAATATTAATCTTTTAGAAGCTAACTCTCTCAGTAGCAGATTGACTAATTTATTTAATTCTTACAATCTGAGGCCGCTATTTATGGAACCTACTAGAATAACTGAAACCTCAGCAAAATGTATTGATAATATTTTTGTTTGCCTACATGATAAAATTGTTAGTAAAAATGTAATAAGTAATTTAAAATCAGACCACTTAGGTCAAATGATAAAAATCAACATTCAGATGAAAAATAATAGTTGTAAAAGGAAAATAACATATATACCAGTAACCACACATCGATTTGAACGTATGAAATCAAATTGGAATTCAAAACCAACACCTAATTACTCACATAACAACCCAAGTGAGCTATATAGCAGTTTTTTTGAGAAATTTACCTCTGCATTCAATTCCATATTTACAGCCAGATCGATTGTGGTTTCTGATAAACTTTCATTTAGTGAGTGGGCAACTGTAGGTATTCATAAGAGTAGACAAAAGTTGTATGAACTATATAGTGAAAAAAATACAATTTTAGCGAAGAGTTCAAAGATAAAGTTAAAAATTACTCAAAAATGTTTAGAAAAGTTTGTCTGATAGCAAAGTCAAATTATATTAGCTCGAAAATTAAAAATAGCGAAAATGTTATTAAATCCACATGGAAAATAATAAATAGTGAGACTGGAAAGGTTAGTACCTATGTTAATGATTATAACTTAAAAATAAATGATTGCTCAATCAAAAACGACGTTGAAATAGCGCAAGCATTTGAAAACTTTTTTACTAACATTCCAATCTCTACTACAAAGAATTTAAACTCTTCTCAAGTGATCGCTGAGTCTTTACTCATAGATAATGTTCCTAAATCCGAAAAAAAAATTAATTTCAACCACGTCGATGAAAAAGATATTGTTAAGGTTTTTAAACTTTTAAATATTAAGAAAACTGCAGATCTCTGGGGCATTTCCGTTAAAATTATTAAACCTTTAATTGAAACTGTAGCACCAGATCTAGCTTTCATATTTAATGAGTCTATTGATTGTGGCGTATTTCCTGATCTAATGAAACATAGTAAAATAACTCCACTGTTTAAATCGGGTAGTAGGTCTGACCCCACTAACTTTAGACCAATATCAGTACTGCCAACATTTAGCAAAGTTTTTGAAAAACTTATACTACACCAATTGCTTAAACATTTCAATGGCAATGACCTGCTACATTGTAAGCAATTCGGGTTTACTCGAGGCAGGTCAACTACTGATGCCGGTGTAGAGTTGGTATCGCATATTTTTGATGCTTGGGAGAAGTCTCAAGATGCTTTAGGCATTTTTTGCGACTTGTCAAAAGCATTTGACTGTGTACATCATGGAACATTAATCAGGAAACTGCATCACTATGGAATGAATGACACCTCTTTGGCTCTTCTTTCTTCTTATTTAAGTGACAGGATACAAAGAGTTGACATTAATGGGAAACGGTCTTCGGGGTCTGTAGTTACTATGGGTGTACCGCAGGGGTCTATCCTCGGTCCTTTCCTATTTTTAGTTTATATTAACGACTTGCCTGATATTGTAAAGAATAATCACGAGATTGTATTGTTTGCTGATGACACTTCTTTAATTTTTAAAATGAAAAGACAATCAACAAATTTCGACGATGTGAATAATGCAATCTCAAAAGTTGTCCACTGGTTTAGCGTCAATAATCTTATGCTTAATGGAAACAAAACGAAATGTATAAGATTTATTCTACCTAATGTGAAACAAGTTAAGGCTGATATAAACGTAAAAGGAGAAACGTTAGATATTATAGAAAGTACTGTATTCTTAGGAATTACCCTAGACAGTAAGCTTCAATGGGGCCCACATATAGATAAGCTATCAAAAAGGCTCAGTTCTGCGGCATATGCAGTCAAAAAAATCCGTCAACTTACGGACGTAGATACTTCTAGACTTGTTTATTTCAGCTACTTCCATAGTATTATGTCTTATGGTATACTGCTGTGGGGGAATGCTGCAGATATTAACACCGTTTTTGTGTTGCAGAAGAGAGCTGTTCGGGCAATCTATAATATGGGTCCCAGAGAATCCCTCCGTCATAAATTCAAAGAAATTAACATAATGACAGTACCATGTCAATATATTTACGAAAACCTGTTGTACACTCGTAGAAATATCAATAAGTTTCCTAAAAATAGCGATATACACAATGTCAATACTAGAAATAAAAATAAACTAGCTTTGCCTACAACTAGACTAAACAAGGTTAATGTATCTTTCAAAGGGCAATGTATACGCTTCTACAACAAAACTCCAAGTGAGTTGCAAAAACTATCAGTAAATAAATTCAAACAAATTGTCAAAACTATTCTTTGTAAAAAGGCTTACTATAAAGTATCTGATTATTTAAATGATAAAAAAGCTTGGGATGAGTTTTGCTCCAACTCGAAAAATAACAACCTAACAAGGTAAAGATTTCTGTTCGCTTTTTTACTTTACCTTAAAAAGATTAAAGTGAACAATAATCAAAGTGAGCTCTTTATTTCCTAGTTTTAATTATTTATAAAATGTATTTTATGACGTGTCCAAGTGTCCTGTAAGGTCTTATGGAAATAAAGCACTTTGACTTTTGACTTTTGACTTTTGACTTTTGAAGTGTTGTACTATGGGTGTGTAACTAGATAAAAAAATAAAAAAATTTAGAGAGGTGAAATTTTATTCGCGTTTTTTTTTCGATAAATATGTTCAGAATCATGGTCTGATTGCCACCTTTCATTTTTCGATAGTAGTCTTTTTACACCCTGTATATATTACTAGCAGTTCCCCGTGGTTTCATCGCGTTAAATTCGTATTTCATAAGATTATTTCCATGGAAATTTGATGTTTTACCAGGAAAAAAAGTACTTTAACTTTAAGTAAGTAATTTCATCCCGATATTGCTTTCTATACCCACTCATTTTGAAATGAGGTCATTTACCGCTCTGCGTGACATAGTCCTTACTCATCGAATGCACTATTTGCGTATTGAACTGGAGAGCCGCAACATAGGATCGAAAGAGCCGCAAGTTTGCCGATCTCTGGGCTAGACGAGGCTTGTATTATTCTGCATTATATATTATTTTTTAAATGGCTAGATTTTAATTATTCGTAGTAAAAGAATATAATCTTTATTAACAACAAAAATTACAATCAAGGAATAGAAAAAAACTTAAACTATTACAATAAACAATTGAAACCATTGAGCTAACTGCAGACGGTTGCAAACAGTCTAAAGGTAGCTCAATTGATCCATGTCAATACCAGTAGGAAGCGTGTCCAAGATTTATTTAATCAATTTATTAATTGTTACAGATCCAAGACTAAGTGATCACGTGATGCATGAAGGCTTCCATCGTGTGAGTGGAAGGAAGATGTAAGATGTCGGTGGGACGTCACCCGCTCGGCCACTTGCTGCCCTTGTGGGCACTCCTGCTGTCCTGCTTCTCCACTGAAGGTAGCTCATTTTGTAAAAAACTATAGGCTAGATGCACCCCGCGGCTTCACTCGCGTGTAAATTCATAAAACGTAGCCTTTGTTAAAAAATTATTGGGAGTAAATTTTTGTCGATTCGTTCAGTAGTATTGACGCGAAGAGGTAATATGCATCCATCCATAAATGCCTAGATTAATGTATCCAAACTTTCGCGTTTATACTATTATTGTGTTTTTTTCGTATAAACCTAAAGCTTTTTGATTGGTTTGAGATTATTCACAAAGAAAATTAATTGACACAACAGCAAAATGACTAATTACAGTAAGTATTTACATTTATAACAAACTCCTAAAAATCTATAAAATAAGATAGTGTGACATATTGTCATCATTAAATGGTCCTCATTAAAATATCAGTCAAGAGCTGCTCCCAAAAGAGCAATGATCGCTTGAACCATTATTAAAAAATAACTGCATAAACTGAAAGAAATCGGACATCAATAACTTTATTTCTTTAGGCCTACTAAGCATTTAAATTACTATCTAAATATCTAATATAAGACATCATTAATTATTTTCTCTTCGCTTAATTTTTTGTCAACAAGTGGAAGAAGCGAAAAATAAAGCATAATACATGTTTGTTTTATAAATATTTAGACACTATTGTGGGTTTGGAATAAAAGAAAAGCTGAAAGGAACGGCTACGTTGCTAAAACATTCAAAGATTTACAGAATCTTTTCCTTTACCGAAGCTAACGAGAAAAAGGTGGTTTCCTTAGTCAAAGAAGTCAAGACAGGCGATCGTAAAGCATATTCTTTGATTTTTCGTTCCCAAAGCAAAAGTATCTTTGTGGTTAAATTCATCGCACTTTGTTATTCTTCAGAGGATTTCTCAGCTATACTTTTTTAGTTTAAACCTTTTTAAAATATCAGCTAGTAGTTAAAATGTGGGTTTTTCACAAAGGTGTATCTGATGAAGTCAGAAGTCAATAAATAAATCAATAAGTTTATTTCTTTAGATTCGTAAAATAAGCCCTTATTTTTTTTAGATGAAATGCACGTTGTATTTAACTCAATGCCAGTGAATTATCAGCAACACAACACTGTATTTATCAGTTACTAACTTTTGCCTGCGTCTTCGCACGCGTTTTTCTACGAAAACGTTCCTAGGATATTTATATCCCATGGGAACTGATGTCTGGGAGGAAAAGTATGCCATGTAATATGTTTTGTCCGGGGCTAGAACTTCCTGTATTAGGTACAGCCTGATTCGTTCAGTATTTCTGGCGCGAAGAGGTATCAAACATCAATTCATCCTTACATCCAACTATCCATCAATTCATCTCCAAACTTTCGTATTTATGATATTACTCTGATTCTATGACATCAGTCAAATATCCTAAAGCTAAGGAGGTTTCATTTTACACGTAAGATGCCGCTTTTTCTTATTCTAATGCCTGCCATTCGCAATAAGACGACTCGATAGCTGATGTTTACCATATCACAGTGGAAAACAAACGTGTTTGTTCGTTTTTTAAAGTTACATATTATGGAGCAAAGAGATGCAATGGATGTAAGTGGTAGAGCAATAATTCGCAGAGCACAATGACATGCTAGGAATGCGCTCTACGATGAGTACTAGCCACCTAGCGGTTTCAGCTATAGGTTTTTTTCTACCTCGGCTGCAAAGAAAGGAGCTTTCTAAGGATTTCATTATGTGACTAGGTACTTCTTATTGATTTATATACCAGGAGTCTACGCGCGATAGTTTCAGTTTCAATGTTTTTCAATGTAAACTGTCATATTATCTGAAGAAGGAATCTGTATAATTAACAAAAACACTCTATTCAATTTAAGTTAATTTTGGGAACTAGTCATATAAGAGACTATTTAGATGGTTTGCAGGAAACTTGGTCATTCATTATGTATGCGGATCACAAATTTACATTTCATTGAAGTTCTCAGTATTATCAAATTGAATTTAATAGGTTCCTATGAGTCTAAGTTACAAAATTTAGTCAAAACCCAAAATATCAGAATGTCGTGTTCAGCTTTTGCCATAAAATCGCAGATAAATACTCATATCCACAACATCCTGCGTCACAGGTGGACCTAATTCTTTAATGCACAAATGAAAAATACATACAAGAAAAACTTAAAACTAACCTGCACTGATATTATATGTACAAAAGTGGGATGGATGGATGTTTTTTAACCTCCTCACGCTAAAACTAATGAACGGCTCAACTGAAATTGCATAGACAAAGTTCTAGGCCTGAAATAAAACATCTGTTACTTTTTATCTATTTTCAGGCTGGTGAAACTGCGGGGCGCAGCTAGTATGAAATAGTTATGAAAAAGTCTGTAAATATTTATCAGACACAAATCAAACAGATTTACGTTGAATATTGTTTCAGTAAGGGTTTTCTGTTTCATAAAGAAATGGAGGGAGAAAAATACTTACTTATCCTTTTCTCGTGAAGACTCAAAGCGTTGGGCCTTTATCTCGATAAGCGGCCCTTTTACGAGAAATACAGAAAAAACTGTAAAGGGATACTAGAATAGACAATGAAGTGGAAATAATCAAATTGAACATTGAGTAAATTGAAAAACCGTGAGGACATTAGGAAGATAAGCAAAAATAAATGTGAATCTATTAAAATGTAGGAGAATTCAGAAGCTTTTCGGTAAGGACCAGTGTACACAGTTTTATTTACGTCATTTTTTTTCTAAAGCTTAATAGACTTAGGTAAATTATAAAAAAAGAATGAGACAAGTAAAATAGTTCTTGTAAATATTCTACGTCATAAAATCAAGTTCCTATGAAACAAAGATTTTAGTAGGTAGTCTACGAGCAAGAAACTATTCTACTGCACTATAATAATTAGTTCTTCTCCATTCGCTAGAGTATGGAAAATGTATGAGAAAAACTAAAGATAATAAATACTACCTACCATTGCTTTCATATTTCGATGGGACACGAGTATCATATCATAATAATGGCTATTTAAATCGGAAGCTCGAAGTTCAGATTAAGATGTTTTATTGATAACGCTTGAGCCATAAAGTATAATATTTTTTAAAATAACATCATCATCATCACCAGCCTATAATAGTCCACTGCTGGACATAGGCCTCTCCTAATGAGCGCCATATATGGCATCATAATAAAATAACATAATATTTGTTATAAGGTATAACTATAAGAAAAAATAATGTTGGATATCGACAATTATAATAATAGTCACTGGCTGCCGGGTAGTTAGTTTTATAATTGTGTTTGCGTTTTCGATATTAAAAAAGTGTTAAATAATGATAAATATAATGACTAAGTAAATTGAAGTAGAAATTAATTAAAACTTAAAGGAATAAGTACCTAATTAAAATAAAGCAATAATTACTTATTTTATAAAAAAATAGCAGAAGCTTGTAGACACTGTTAATAATTATTGCTAATTGACAAAGCTAATTAGCTACGAATGGCTACGCCGTGGAATGATTAATTAATTCAAGGTAATTATTTTACCCAAAAACAAGATCCGTCAAGAGCGAATAAACTCTCACGAGATGGTTCGAACTTTTGTCAATTATCCAAATACTAATATAGTCATTACTAATAGTTGTGAGACTTTTATTATATTGTACTATTTATTACGAATATTATTAGTAATCTAATCCTCATGAAATTCAACAAAAACATACGGTTTCCTGTACCTTCATTATCCAAATACTATACTATAACTAAACATAATGTAGGTACCCTACATTATGTTTAGTAGCCGACATCGCTGTGTCAGTAATCAATATCAGTAATCAGTAAATCAATGAATGAAATCTAAAAACAGTTGGTACTTGCATTATGGGTGGATTGCTTGCTCCACAAAAATGTGCAAAATTGTAAGGGCTGTAATGGTAAATTTTTCGACTCTACACTGTATTTCAAAAGTATGAAACCTAGAGATCTTTAAAAACAGTTTTAAAATGTATGATCCGGTACTTTTCATTTGAGACACCATTCAATAAAGACTTTAACAGACTATAAAAAAACTAGATTCAATTTAAAATTTTATATTATAACAAAAATCGTTCTACATAGAGTTCTCTACATTTTTTCTGTAAAATATAGATGCATATCTACAAATAATTCATATTTCACCTTTTTAAAATTTCGATATCAAAATATTTTTTTCGTTTAGCATGTACAGGTGGACGATATTAATTGTTATTTAATTTCGATTTAAAAAACTTCAATGAAATATTGAATAATAGCGAAAAACGACAGAGCAAGCCAGAGCATAATAAAGAAATAACATGAAAAAAGCACCCGGCATTTAGCCGAGAATTAAAAACCAAATGGGAAGCTTTAAATAACACGGTACCCTGAGAAATAAATATAGGTAAGGATGAATTTTCGTTTGTAATTTGTGTCACTCATGGATACCAAATGATGTGCTGCTAAGCGTTTCATACATAAAGGTAACGAGTATGGAATTAACTTTGAAATAGGTGGTACCTACTTAGGGAATAAGGTGATTTTTTCTGTATACAATAAAAAGATATAGGAACTGTAGCAGTTTTAGCACCTACAATGTCACTGTGGTACCTCTCTATTTATCACAACATTATAAATTTATTGTTACCGGTTTTTTCGTTTATGTACTGACCATGAATACATAATTATTTTGATTTGAGAACGACATTAGATAACATAGTTATCTGATTGTATTCATTGTTTTTCATTACTCATACTCGGAAAGTAGGTCTGAACATGCCTGAAGAGCGGGTTGAAAGTGATACTTTTCCGCCCTAGGTAGAATTGTTTTCAAGTGACAGTTATCACGATAATATTGAACCATGATAATGGCAGAATGAGAAAAATAAACGCTGAAGTTAAAAAAAAAACGGGTTAGTGGCAATTCACTGAAGTCAAAAAATACGAAAGACTAGGCAGTTCGGCTTTATGGCTTTCGCATCTCCTAGATGGACTAATATAATAACAAAAAAGTGGCAATTCGATGCATTTGTTTTCTCATGTTTTTATTTATATTTCCTTGTATTCGTAATGAAAAGCAGTGTTTACTTCGGGTGAAAGTAACTTATTTAGTCCCTCGAACTATAGGCGCCCTCGCTACACTCGGGCGCCAAACCCCGTCTCGGGACTAAGTAACTTTCAACTCTTGGGTATGTACTATTTAATGTGTTCAATATTTGACCTACTATATTATATGCCTAGTTTGATAATCCTTGGTTTTAAGGGTACTCGAAATGAATTGTACTCATCATGCGAAATCACAAACATAAGGGTTATAACAAGATACCTATATATGTATACGTCGCACAGCAAAAAATGGGTTCTGGAACACTTGCACGAAAGACACTTACGTGAGTGACACTTGCGCGAAGGTCATTTTCGCGAAGGATACTTCCGCGAAAAGATATTTTCGAGTTGACACATGTATCGGATTTTATGTTTTTTTGCTCTACTAGGATCCAACTGCTTACATATTTACACGCTAAATCACTACAAATTTAACAAATAGAAAATTATGAACCTAAAGTCTAAAAATAATGTAACCTACGTGAATGTTTTTAGTCGGCAAGTATTAAATCCATCACGTAACATGCCCCACCGCGGATCCGTCGTCGCCATGAATATGTATATCGGCGGTGATACTTAACAGCATTCAACACGCTCGTCAGCTTGGGAAGATACAGGCACCAGCTGCATCTGTTTTAATATTATTAATGCTGGATATATTTCACACAGCGTCATATCATGTGTAATGTAAAGTTGAAAACACACAGAAGCCGGAGGCGGAGCGGAGGCGAAGGCGTGGCGGTTTTTCTTATGACACCGCGCTGCTAACGCCTGCGGTGTGTGTGTAGGCTTTCATATGATTCAATAGAATACAACTCGCACGCCTTCGCCTCCGCTCCGCCTCCGGCTTCAGTGTGAGAGGTACACACTAGTGCACCCAGTAATTTTATCATAATATGACCTTAAGGCGCAAATAGGACCTAATGAGGCGCCACTACTTATTTAATCATATAATTACGTTAAGAAAATGAATTTCCATAAACCAACGTTCAGTTTGTTATACCTGATAGGTTTTGTTGCTCTTGGTGGCCACCAAACTCTGTTTTGGTATCTCTTGCTATACAAGACAAAATGAAACTACTACATAATTATGCAAAAAAAAAGCATATGATAGGTATAACAATCTGAACGTTTTTATTTTTGGAAATTCCTTTGTAATATTATGATAGAATAAGTAGAGCCCCTAGTTTACCTCTTGTCTACTACTTAGCCACCTAAGAATGTCATAGTCACAACCGACGGTATAATCGCAGGCGTACCTATTAGCTGTGTGTACCTATAATCTAACGTGAATCTAGCTCAATTGGAGCGGTACAAACGGGTACAAACGAAAACTTTGACTTCAAGTATAAAAATGAAAAAAAAAATCCCATTCTAGGAAAATTGATCAACTTTGTTCAACAAATCATGTGTCAGTTTCTAGACAGGCATGTTTTTAGATAGATCTTGAATGACCTAACATGACAACACACAACTGTACCTATTGGTGCTCGAAATACCTGTTCAGTACGTAAATATTGTAAAACTATGACAATGTAATACGGATTTATATGGCCCGAAACAAATATTTTGAGATCATAAGTTTTACCTTGTCCCACAGTGCCTTATAGAAGTATTGATCATCGATGTTCAAATAAAAACCGTTGTTCCAGAATGTTGGTACAGGATATTTACCGGCTCTCGAACAATCAATACGGATGAAAAGTTTATTAATAAAGGGATTTCTACGAACTTCAATTATTGATGTCTCTGAGTTTCAAATAAAAGTCTCTATTACTGTGATGGAAACATCATCGCCGGATCATAATATGAGAATGCTCTCGGCGATAAGCCCGTTTTTTTTCTATGTTAAGTTTAATTTGATGTTATTAAATCTATGATACTTTCTGAATGAAGTGTTAATTTATTCAATGTTTAAAAATTAGGGACTACTGATTAGGGATTATGTCCGCTAAGGTGCCTAAAACTAATTTTTCATTGGCTGTTTTACAGAACTAGATGATAAGTACGCTCTGTGTTTATTGCCTTGTCTAGGATAAAATAGACGAAAATGGCATCATATCGTCATGAAATTCCTTTAAAAGACAGAATACAATTCCTTTAGAAAGACAAAAATGGCATCGTCATACAAATCCCAAAGCTTTTACGACTCAACCAGGTGGGCATAGTAGTTGTGCCGTAGATCCGGGTTGAGTTATTGGTACCATAGTTGTGTAGAAGGGAATCAAAAGTACCAGCGGCACAACCAGTTGAGCATCGAGTTGCGCCTTGGGTCCGGAAGGACATGATTGCACTTTTTAAAAAGGAAAGCATTTCAAACGCCCATTCCACGACTATGTGACGTCAGTTTTCTGTATTTATACGATTATAATCGCTGTGCTTGGCCTACTGATGACTCACCATGTTAATTGGTAACCAAGTCAAGGAAATGATACATAACCATCACCAGCCATCACCAAAACAGTGTAACACCTCGCAAGGCAAACGTACGCTGTATATGTATTTGCATAGAGTTTGAATTACTCAATAATGTACGGTAGGTAATTTATGGAACTAGAAACTGTCAAAGAGGCGGCTAATCTCTCGCTTTATTACATATTGGCTAGCCGTGTTGAACGACGTATGGCGCCGAATACATTCCGGCGGTTTTTTATTCAGCCGAATTCAATACAGCTAAACGTTAAACCGCCGCGTTTCAAAACGTCCCCGTATTTGATAACAGCTAGCCGTAATGTAATACGGCGGATTATACAATACGACTGCGACATATACATACATTTTCTACTGCTGTAAAAACGACACGACATTTGTTCGGATCCGCCAGTGAAGTGTAGTCCTGTCCAGCAGTAGGTATGGCTCTGATTAATCCAATACCCAACGGTCCGATTAGTGTTTTTATCGGGGATCCGATATTTCGGTCACATCGGTTCCATATTGTGTTCGCTAGTCCAAAGTTTATTTGTTTCATAAACGTTTTCTAGTTACACTGAAATGCCTCTTTTGTTCCAGTTTTATTTTGTGTGTCAGTGCTTTGGTTCTGATATTATTGCTAGGCAATTTTTATGGTTTCCATGTAGGTACCATTACATAAATTATAAAAGTTAGGTACTTAATGTAAGATTTACATTGGTAGCATAGACTGGCTAGGGCATCAAGATATGCCGTGCAGGTGCGTATATGCATAACAAAACTTCAGTCAGTCAAGATCCAAATATAGGGGTTAAATGTGAAACAAAATGATCTATCTGTATTTCAGAAACCGTTAGTGGTCAGGTCGAAAGTAAACATGCAGATTATGAAATCTATACTTATAATAAAACTGTAACAGGTCCAATTCTGTACATTGAAGATATTTTGAAAATTTTTTTTGGAGGGCACTCTATTATCGATACTCAAGCCAAAACTGTATTTTTTTCATTCATGTCTGTCTGTCTGTCTGTCTGTCTGTCTGTCTGTCTGTATCGTCGAAACTGCTGAATGAGTTAGAATGAAACTCGGGACGATTTGAGTTCATACTACAAGGAAGGACATGGGATACTTTTTATCCCGGAATTCGGTAAGGTTCCCCTGGGAGAGAGGATGAAAGAAAAATTCTTTAACCACGCATCACGACGGAAGTGAATGAATTCGAATGGAACTCGGGACGATTGGACATGGGATACATTTTATCCCGGAATTCAGTTTGGTTCCCCTTCCCCAATTTCTCACTGCATGAACGACGCTTTACGCGTCGTTCAGATGCTGTGAGAAATTTTTGAAAACCTGTATAGCCCATGGGAACCAAACTGAATTGAACTGATAAACGCGAAAGTTTGTAAGTATGAATAGATAGATAGATGGATGGATAGATTGATAGATGATAGATAGATAGATAGATAAGAATTTTATTTGGACTACAAGCACAACATACAAAATACAACAAAAAACATTACAATAGTAGAAATACAATAGCGTAGATTTAATTTAAATAATAACAACAAACAAAAATTCAAAACAAGGTATAATGTGTATGTGTGCTGCAGTACGTCAAAAAGGCCTTGGCTCAGTGTGATATTTTGCCAAGGAAGCAAAAGCACTGATTTTCAGCCATGACCTATTGAGAGCAAGCAGAACGAGATTCAGAACAATGTGTTAAGTGTACCTAGCTAAATGTTACTGTTTTTTAAGTTATTGCGGCGTTTTCAACCTCAGTCATACATGCGATGATGACTTGACATTCCTACCTACATGACAACAAAGTACCTACCTAACGATAAACAGATATATGTATGCTTTATTTTTGGCAAACGAAGCGCTGAGGAATACCTTCAATTTGTTTCTGTAACAAAAATTTTTTTAAATGTATTTTGAATGTGTATTTTGTTTTTAAATTTCTGATTGGTGGAGGAATATTGTTCCAGCACTTCGTTGCCGCATATCTAAAACTTCCTCTGAAGGCTGCGGTCTTGTGATCGTGATAGAGCAGTGCAGATCGGACTGAGCGTAAAGAACTTTTATCTGATACGAAATTAAGTTTGGAGTGCAGGTACTCAGGCTTTCTAAATTTTATCACATCAAAGACCAGTCCTCCTAGGTGCATAAGTCTACGCGAATCCATGTTTAAGAGGGACATGTTGTTCAAGAATGGTGTAATGTGACTACGAGGCGGTATATTGAAGCAAAAACGACAACAAGCATTCTGCACTCTTTGTACAGTTCGCTTTGTATTTTCAAGTAACCGTGGACCAAAAATAATGTCCCCATAATTTAATTTTGAAATAATCAGCGATTCACAAAGGACAATACGGGAAGCCTCAGATAGTTGATTCCTAATTTTGTACAGTATCTTTAGACGATAAAAACAAGTTTTAACCAAATTAAGAACATGATTCTCAAATCTAAGATGGCTGTCCATGATGACCCCAAGATTCCTAGCTTCTTCCACCCTATTCACTTTAGAATCTTGGATCTTTACATCCAGGTCAACATTAACCTTGGCAGTTTGGTTTTTGGTACCCAAGACTATATATTGCGACTTTGCTGGGTTTAACACTAGAGCATTGCGCGAGGACCAGTCTGCGATGGCATTCAGATCTGTGTTTAGTTGTTGGACAGCATGTGGTAATTGATCAGGTGTCTCTGATATATATATCTGCACGTCATCCGCATAGCAGTGGTGCTTAGATTTAGTTATAACTTTCGATAAGTCCGCACAGTAAATAATAAATAGTAGAGGTCCCAGTATAGACCCTTGCGGGACACCGCGAACAATAGGCATCGGTTGTGACAATAAAGTTGATCCATCACTTTTTACCAACTTGACGGCTTGTGATCGATTATTGAGATAGCTATCAAACCATGTAACAGACAATGGACTCAAACCATAATAAGATAGCTTTGCAAGAAGAAGTGGTATATTCAAACATTCAAATGCACGCGAATAATCGAGCAGAGTTAGCAATGTACAGCGTCCTCTATCTTGTTCTGAAAGTATATTATCTGTGACATCTAGAAGGGCAGTTACAGTTCCTCGACCTTTACGAAATCCAGACTGTAGCGGTGGCAAAATGTCATTGGCTTCTACATACTTAGTTAGTTGGGCACTGATAACTTTCTCAAGGATCTCCGACAAAAAAGGCAGAATACTAATTGGCCGAAGATCCTTCAGCTCAACCGGCGTATTAATTTTGGGTATAGGTGTCACAATCGACGTCTTCCACTGACTTGGAACCGTACCTGTAGTGATAGACTTGTTTACGATTGCTGTAATAGCGTCCAAGGTACAAGGAAGAGAGAACATGATAATATCCCTACCGATGCCATCACTACCTAAGGCGTTAGACTTTATAGACATTATAATTTTAGATATATCAGTAGAGGTGACTGGTTTTAGTTGTAATGTCGCTTCAGTAAATTTATTATCGTTAAAAAAAGAGATATCTGAAGGTAGAATAGTGTTGTCTCCAGGTATATTCAAAAAATGTGCATTTATTTCGTTAGGGTCAACAAAACAGGCAGGTAATGACCTTTCTTTAGTCGAGTCAATCAAAATTTTATTCTTTAGATTTTTCCAAAATGATTTACTGTTATGAATTTGCGAATTTACTAAATTATTGTAGTATGCACGTTTTTCAGCAGCTATACTAGATACCACCAATTTCTTTAATTCCTTATAATAAGTTCCATCTTCATCTGACCCTGATTTACGGTAAGCTTCGTGAGCTTTGTTGCGTTCTTCAATCATAATCTTACAGATATCAGTGACCCAGGGCAGGGAATGATTATTTCTAACAGTTATCTTTTTAACAGGAACGTGTTTATCAAAAAGAGCTATAATCATGGAATTAAATTGTTCAACCATCATATCTACCGTAGGCAACGAAGAAATCGAATCCCAGTTAGTAGCGTATAAGTCTTCGTTAAACATAACAAGATTAATAGTATTAAAAGAACGAAAAGAAAAAGATCTGGGTACAGGCTTAGGCTTACTTATGGATAACGTTACGTTAACCATCGCATGTCCGTATTCACCAGTTATATTGTCAACTGAAAGGTCATGCACAGGTGCATTTGTACAAAAAACATCTATAAGTTTTTCACTATGTGAGGTAAAATGTGTGGGCTGATTAACATATTGAGTCAAGTTCATATAAGTTAGAAACTGATCAAATTTAATTGTGCTGCTGTCCGTTTTAACTAGCATATTTATATTGATATCTCCCAATAAAACAACATAATCAAAGTTCGAAAAATAATTCAGCGAATCGGTAAGTGCATCAATAAATGTGTCAACTTTGACCCATTCTGGTCTATAAGCGGTTCCTATAACAATGCGGAAACCACCTACTCGTGTAGATATCCAAAACTGTTCAATAAGGTCATTTGGTCTCGTAAAATATCGTACACTTATTCCGGATTTAATATAAAAACCTAAACCACCCCCCGCCCCCCGTCGCATGTGCAGCGGGCGGGGCGAGAGGCGCAGTCTGTAGCCGGGCACGGCCGGCGCGCGCGCCTCCTGACCCTTCCGTATCCATGTTTCATTTATCGCTACAATGTCCGCACAGTAACGCAGCATAGCAACTATAAAATTATCATGTCCTGTGTTCAACGATCCCGCATTATAAAGTGCCAAACTGAGCAACTTTTTCTTACGACCCATAATGAAGGGGTAATTCATTAGAACAGTAGGTGATTGTGGACACGATTAGATTGTTATGGATCTGTTTATAGCGTAGGGTTGTAAATAATGCCGTGTAATTGTTGTTTTGATAAAGTGATACGAGTGCGATATGTGTGTAAACGTGTTTGTGTGTATTGTATTGCATTTGAATCTCGCACCGCCCGCACAGTACTGCAGCATTCACAACACTAGTCCAAAACAACACAAAACTCACAAAAGACGAGACATAAGTGATACCAAGATAATTACATATTGTGTACAGAAATATAAAAAAGTAGCTAATAACAATCAACAATATAGTTTTAACATTATGTAATAGTGCAATAAAAATATTTAAAAAATTCAACAAGATTGGTTTGATTCTAGTGATTGGAAAACACAGATGTTTATTATGTTTAAAAAAGAACAGTTTTTTAAGACACAAACTAAATGCAACTAAAACGAACAAGATACTTATATTGTTATAATAATATCTAAGATAGAAAGAATCACTTATTGAGGTTACTAGTGGCACCAACTGCTTCAGGCCCAAAAACACGACGCAGGTCAGCTTCCGAGCGGATTTGGTAACGGGGCGAGTCGGGGCCCGCATGTTTACGCGCGAAGATTTTGCCATCTCGGGTCCATACGAACCTCCAGCCTAAGCGCTTCCCAGCATCCCGCGCTAATCGGAACAGCTGACGGTTTAGTTTGGTTAGCCTCTCGTTGACATAGAAGCGCCGGTATGGGAGCGGCAGGCCTGTGCCCTCGGTGGTTATGTCGCGGCGGACACGCGCCGCCTTGATCAGCTGATCGCGGGTCGCTCGCCTCGCCAGGCGCACCACGATGGGGCGCGGGCGCGGAGGGGTTGTAGACTCCAGGCTCCTACCAACTCGTGAGGCGCTCACCAACTCATGCTCCGTAAGTGACACTCCTAGTTTTATGCCAAGTGTTCTGACCAGCTGCTCTGTGTTCTCTCCTCGCTCTTCCGGTAAACCTGTAATTTCCAGGTCATTACTCAGTAATTCTTGATCACGGTCGTGTATTTCCGCCTTCAGCTGTTCAATGGTATCCATCAGTGAAGCACTGGGTCCATCAACCAGGCGCGCCTCCATGCTGCGCACACGTGTGTCTAACTGTTCAATTTTTCCATCGCAATCGTCGATCCTGAGGGAGAGACACGAAATAGTTTTATTTAGTGTCTCCATTTGCAGACGTGTCGCACGCAGCTCTTCTCTAAAAAGCCTCATTTCTGTGAGTATCATATGACATCATCGGCGGTCTCTTCGCTCTTATTGTGTCCTGTGGACACACTGTGATCCAGCAATTCCTCGGGGCTCTTCGCTGCTGCCCCACGGGTACGGTTCACGTTATCGGGATTTACGCGTACCGGGGTGTTTGTGTTGTTGCCCCTAGGGCGCTTAATTGTGCACACCACACAACTCCAAGCCTTCCTCTCAGTCTTAAGGCAAGTAAAGTAATCCTCAGACACATTTGCGCAATCGAGATCATATGTTAGTCCGCATTCATGACACCTGAGTATACTGCCTTTAATCGCATTTTTACATCCAGCACATTCTTCCCTTTGCGACATCATTACTTATTGCTTTATAAAAAATTACAAAAAGCAAAAAGTGACTACAACGAGATTCGATCTCGGTGCCTTGGTGTTAAGGTTCACTATTTTGGCACTCTAAACCTCCGCACCAAATATGTTATGACAGTTTTGTCGAAATTAAGAGAATATTTGAAAAGCTGTTAAGTATGTCCAGCTGATAGGGGCAATGACCGGGTGACATGCAAGGTCAAACTCCACAATTACGTGCACAAAAATCAGCCGTTTGATTTTTTGTTTTCACGATTACGGCACTATTATTGATCGCACAGGGATGCCACATACACCAAACTTCAGGATTTTTCACGAGGAAACTGATGATATATAGTTTGAGCCGATTTATTCACTTTTACTACGAATCGCGAATATTTTTGCAAGGTACGTGGACGAACGTGTGTGTACGGTAGCTCGTTCAACTCGGCACTCTGCAAGGTACGTGGACGAACGTGTGTGTACGGTAAATAGTAGATGGATGGATGTTTGTTACTCTTTCACGCAAAAACTGCTCAACGGATGTGGATGAAATTTGGCACAGAGATAGGTCATAAGCTGGAATAACACATAAGCTTTATTTTATCCCGAAAATCCCACGGGAAAAGGAATTACGCAAGTAAAATCGCGAGTACTCGAAATTAGTATTTCGAGTACTCGCGATTTTACTTGCGTCATGCGCAGACGAAGTCGCGGGCACCAGCTAGTCAATAAATAAATGTCTCAGCGTCTTTTGAAATGTTCCTAAAAAAAGGCCTGACATTTTTTTTTTGTTCAGATTTTAAAGGTCCTTAAACGATAAAAAAAGAATGTAAGTAGATGCTAAGTTATAACTACGAGTTTATAAAAGTTTGAATGCAATTAATTAAAATTAACCCTAAAAAATGTATACTTATCGCGTCACGTAAAAAGAACGCTGGAAGAAAGTGGAAGGGGTATGTTTGCGCATGGATACACTCGCGTACGATAGTACTATGCCAATTTGCTGTGCCGATTTTTAACTAATATTTCACTCGCGGCTTGGTGTTGGTTATTAGAAAATAATATTAGATAAAATTAAAAACAAGTTCGATTCAGTTTAGAATGTTTAATCTAATTACAAAAAAATAATGTAATGTAGCAACTCCATCCATTAAGTCGTCTTGGGTGACGTGAAAACCAGATGAGGACGCGGGATTGATACTGGAGGTGGCTATTTCATCATCGTCGCTGTCGTCACTTGTGCTTTCATCATTATTTGAGTCAGAATCATCATCCCCTACACGAATAATAAATGTTTCTGTAATCATATCTACCAAATGATCGCTTTTACAGTAATCGGTCTCTAGAGGTATTTCCTTTACCTTTGTGCATAATTTCCAAAAACCATTAAAATGTAAAACCATTTCGTAAACTTTTGTGCGCGATGGTATTTTGACAAGAAACGTGACATTTGATAGCAAATGTCAACTGACGAACCAATAGCGCACCGGCAAGCATGCGGCGCATGAACCTTCCACCCCGCGCCCCACCGCCTACCTCCAAATAGACCCATAAATCGCCTTCTGCGCAGCTTGACCGCCAGCGTTCTTCTTACATGACGCGAACTATACATCTTTAATTAAAGAAGTAATTCTTAGCGGACGAAGTTTCGGGGTATAAATAGTTTAGTAATTTCAATATTCCTTTTCCAAACAATTCGGACTGATTGCCAACTCATCAAATTAATATCATCGGAATGGCGGGTCTACCGGGGCAGCCCCATAACAATACGAACACAACTAAATATATTTATAACCGAGGTGTCCTGGAATCCCCCGGGACACAATCAATGGATTCTATGATGATGACGTCAATTATATACCTACACTTTCTAACCGTAGATTTAGAATTCTTATTTGAAATGGATAAGTAAGTACCTATAGTTCCAATGGCGTAGATATAAATACTTAAAAGGAAAGTTTTTTGGAACTTACGTGATCGGAACTCTTTTTAGTCTACTTAACTATCCACGGATAGTACTTAATTATCCCTACCTTTAAATAGCTTTATAGGTTTACCTTCACCCGTCGTAGTCACAGAAGAATTGTGAAAAAATTGAATAATTAAACGCGATATGCTAATTAAAATTATTTTGTTTAATATCTGTTTACGTCGGAAGGTATAGATCGGCCTACTTAAGGCTTTTCAGGAGCTAGAGAGAGATTTTTTTCTTAATTTCTTTGTTGAATACGGTAGTGATTGGAATTACCCATCATAGAAGGGCTTTGAGTTTCTAAGTAATATGTGTTATGCAACAAACACTGAAGTATGCTAGTACTTATAAAAGAGCGCACAACTTTGCAAACTATTTGTAGCTCAACAATTTTGATAGTTCGAAAACAAGGTAGCTCTAGAAATGGCATGAATCTAGCACCGAAGAACTAAAAGTCGGAAGTGGTCGGAAGTAATAACGTTATCTTATGAACAGGTCATTGGGCCAGCCGGGAATGTGGGCTCACGCGTCCTCACTGTGTCAGTGTCTGGCAACGGGGCGTCACGTAGATACTTACGGTGTACAAGTATTATACAGGCGAAGCATGTGTGTGTATTATCCAAGAACAACTTAGCAAAGAGTAATTTTCAACAAACCGTATTTTCAAAAGGGTACCGTGGAACTTTATCAAATAAGGTTTCTAAAACTCACAATAACACTAATCATGGTAAATATTATTGATGTGGATTAGCGCTTTCTTGATCCCTGAAAAAATTATGGAAGAGAAACTAAAGGAGCTAATTATTTTCGAAAAGCATCAGGTTGTCTACAAAGAGTCGAATATTTTACCATTACCTAATCTCCGAAATATGACTTCTGAATCTGTAATGTAAGTCTGCAATGTCAATCTGAAATGTGTGTATGTTTGTATGTACCAACTACTTGTTTTATTTTATTTTATAACTTTTAAGAAAACTTACAGCTAGGCTTTTACAATATAGTGTTTGATTATTCTAACATACATACATGCAAGAAGTATGTATGTTATATTGCTGAAGGCTAATTACAAGTTTCCACTTATAGGAATTTTCGCAATTACATTATAATTATGTGAGTTGATAGACGACGGTAGAAATTATATTAATACATGAAACTTAAAGATACAAATACATATACAAAAAATGCTTCAAAAGACAAATCACCTTTTTCTTTATTATTAACTAGCGACCCGCTCCGGCTTCGCACGGGTTTATTATACGTATAAACCTTCCTCTTGAATCACTCTCGCATCAAAATCCGTTGCGTAGTTTTAAAGATTTAAGCAGTCAAAGGGACATAAGGGACAGAAAAAGCGACTTTGTTTTATACTATGTAGTGAAGAAAAAGGTAATTTGTTTGTTAAACAGTTAAATTGCTGCTTACTTTCAGATATTCATCAGATAACGGGCCACCAAAAAGTATTTTTTTATAAATGTATACAAAATTTGTTTATACAAAAGTTATTTCCATCTAAAAGCTAATCTGTTGAACAGGTCAATGGAGCCCTACAGCGGAGGGCGAGTTCCTGGACACAGTGCGCGTGTCCGCAGTGACTGGCGGCGAGGCGAATCTGCCGTGCAACACGCAGTCGACACAACCCTCCGACCAGCTGCTGCTTGTCGTCTGGTACAAGGACAACTTACCAGTCTACAGGTTAGTGTCATATGTCGTAAGGACACAGTGCGCGTGTCCGCAGTGACTGGCGGCGAGGCGACTCTGCCGTGCAACACGCAGTCGACACAACCCTCCGACCAGCTGCTGCTTGTCGTCTGGTACAAGGACAACTTACCAGTCTACAGGTTAGTGTCATATGTTGTAAGGACACAGTGCGCGTGTCCGCAGTGACCGGCGGCGAGGCGACTCTGCCGTGCAACACGCAGTCGACACAACCCTCAGACCAGCTGCTGCTTGTCGTCTGGTACAAGGACAACTTACCAGTCTACAGGTTAGTGTCATATGTCGTAAGGACACAGTGCGCGTGTCCGCAGTGACCGGCGGCGAGGCGACTCTGCCGTGCAACACGCAGTCGACACAACCCTCCGACCAGCTGCTGCTTGTCGTCTGGTACAAGGACAACTTACCAGTCTACAGGTTAGTGTCATATGTCGTAAGGACACAGTGCGCGTGTCCGCAGTGACCGGCGGCGAGGCGACTCTGCCGTGCAACACGCAGTCGACACAACCCTCCCACCAGCTGCTGCTTGTCGTCTGGTACAAGGACAACTTACCAGTCTACAGGTTAGTGTCATATGTTGTAAGGACACAGTGCGCGTGTCCGCAGTGACCGGCGGCGAGGCGACTCTGCCGTGCAACACGCAGTCGACACAACCCTCCGACCAGCTGCTGCTTGTCGTCTGGTACAAGGACAACTTACCAGTCTACAGGTTAGTGTCATATGTCGTAAGGACACAGTGCGCGTGTCCGCAGTGACCGGCGGCGAGGCGACTCTGCCCTGTAACACGCAGTCGACACAACCCTCCGACCAGCTGCTGCTAGTCGTCTGGTACAAGGACAACTTACCAGTCTATAGGTTAGTGTCCTGTCGGAAGGACCTGTACCACCAATAAAGGTTAAGGACCAGCGCATACAGAGAAAAGCGCAGCGGAGATTATTTTTTTAACGCACTCAAAGGGCGTTGTGATCTGCGAAAAAAAAATTGAGGCGAACTGAAAATCAATTACTTATCACTTTATTTCTTATATTATTTTGATAATTATGTACCTATAGTATTAAATTTGACTTGTCTAAGTGCTTATTTTGTAAGCCTAAAGAAATAAAGATATTGATTTCTGATTTCTGATTTCGACACAGTAAGTCTTTTTTACTTCTGCAGGTCGCATCGCTCCCTATTTTTGTTTTATTCCCTTCGTTTATGCTCTAAATAAAGAGTTTATACCCAAAAAAATGAATGTTTGAACCTGACTAAAAATGCTAGCGCGTCCTATAAGCTCGAGCATACGCGATCAGTTACGAAAATGCCCGAGACCGCGCGAGGATTTTTCTCACTGTCTGCGCTGACCCTTAATCATAGTGACAGACAAGACACTCGCGGTTGTGTCTCTTATCATAATCGATGGCGAGTTGACTGCCCTGTAATGCTTTAGGGTGTCCCAAATAAATTTTGTGCTTCAAAATAGTTATTTATCTCAGAATCTTCTTCGAACTTTTATCTCGGATTGTGTGTTTAAAGATGTTTATGAAACTTTTCTTGATACCTTAAAGGTAGTTTCTAACAGATGTACTAATAAAAAGTATAATGAATACCATAATGAGCTTTTTACAATTATTTGTTAAATTGCCTACTTTTATAAAATGTCGACGTAATTTCCTATTCCTAGGTTGAAATAAATATCGCGTGTGGCTCCGTAGCGTCGACCTAAAATCTTTTTATTTGTTTGTTAATATTGTAACTTTTGAACGGTTTCCATTCTGTGAACCAAGTTACAATAAAAATTCCTTTATTTCCAACTAAAATATGGTAGCAGAGTTTCCGTATCAGCGGTTCGTATTTCCTCTCATTATTATAAAAAATTCTGTTGTTCTAAGAACGTTTCGCTCTTGGAAAATAATGGGAAGCGATAAGGGGATTTTTTTATTTCTCAAGATTTAGTGATGTTTTACTTGCCTGACTGAAAAAAATGGACGTAAGAAGTTTTGACGTGTAGTTTGATAAAGTACCTTTGCCTTAGAATAAGTATATGCTATATAATATTCGAGGCATGTAAATTCTATACAAATGAGATATCGTTACATTTTCCCAGAGATTCTAATAACGATATGGTCGCCCTTTATACTTCCTGTATTCTTACTATTCAGTCTGTGTTGTTTCCTTTCTTTGTGGCTGTGCTGTAATAATTGGGTATTGTTCTAATTTCTTGTTATTTAATGGTAAGTAGGTACAAGTGTCGCCTTGTTCACAGCTATGACAGTCGAATAAAAGGTTCGGAGGCTAACTGGAGGGATGACATGCTGGGCGACCGTGCCGAATGGCACGCGGCCGTGCCTTCCATGCTGCAGATACGAAACATAGTGCCAGAGGACCGTGCACTCTATCGGTGTAGAGTAGACTTCAAAATATCTCCGACGATGAACCAGAAGATTCTATTGGAAGTAATAGGTAAGATTTTGAAATGAAAACTTATAAGGCATGAAACTGAATCGTCACGCTCGGGTCGGTTACGCTAAATCGGACATTATCAGTACAGTCAGCTTAAAAAAAATGGTTTCTATAATTTCATGTGTCACTTTTTTGGAGACTGTAACCGACTTCTGATGAAGATAAATATGTGCTCAATTCGATCCGGGGTATGGCAGAAGCCGGTCGCAGCCATCCCGGTATTCCCGGTTAATGGTGTGAAGGGACCCTTATTATTCTCATATTGGCCGAGCCATCGTAAATAACGTTTGTTTCACTTGATTTGTAAGCCTGTGATATGCCTAAATGAGTGAGTGACCAATCAAATAAAACAAAAGATATTTGCGATGGTTTGGCCAAACTTTTGTTTGGCCTACATGAAATCAACTTAAGGCTCAATTCACACGTCTTAATTCACTGAATATGACAATAGATAAACGATGTTTCTTTTTGATAGATATTTTGGCAAAAAAGTCTGTTATTCGCTACTAGTGTTTGTTGACCTGAAAAATTGGGATATCATCTTATCTAGCGGAAAAACATTTCATTTCGTACTCGTTATTACAAGATTTTCGTCTTTATTGAACTGCTTATTGACACAAAAAAACAATGACTCTTATATTATATTGACTGCAGTAAGTAGAATTTTTATAAACCTTAAAATATTCATGATATAATATAGTTGTTTCTCTAAAACTTACACTCTTTTATTTTAAGAAGAAAAACACACACTCATACACAATCAATCAATCAAATCATAAAAAAATATTTTTTTCCACAATTATGTGTCGTGCTTTCTTCAGGAAAATTGCATAAAGTGTAAAGGAAATATGTGTTCTGATTTTAAAAGTGTGGTTCTCAGGAAAATAAAGGGATTAATAAATAATGTTAAATAGATGGATACCTACTTAATTCTTTATTGCGCACTTAAATAAAAAGAAACAATTTAAAACTAAAACTTAATTTATAACTAAGAGTAAATTACAATTGCCAGTGTCATGTTATTCAAGTTAACAAACCCAATACTGGGGTCAAAGATTATATTATAGTAACAACGTAAGGTACCTACTTGGTCTTAGACTGGGGTATATAATTTATGTAATTGCACTAAATAAATGGCTTCACTATTCCAATAGTATCAAACGTATCAAACTCACAGTGTTAAACTTTTTTTGGTATTCTACAAGCACAAACTTTTTGAAGTTCATTAATATCTGTGACGATTACGTTTATGACTACCAATTCGACATTCTAATTATGAAAGTCTCTTCAATCGTAAAAAATACTAGAATACCAAATGCAAATACGTCCTTTTAGCTATCTCGATTGTATGACGCTATTGAGACCTTTGCTTTGAAATTAGTGGGATTCAGCCCCAGATCTGCTGTCGTAGCCTTTAAATGACAATAACAATGAGCATGATTCTCTTCCGCAGAGCTACCAGAGCAGCCCAAGGTGTTCGACGACCTCGACAAGGAAGTATCCATGTTCGCAGGCCCTTACGTCGAAGACAGCAGCCTCAAACTTACCTGTGTTGTAAGTGGAGGTAAAACTAGTGGGAGCATCGTGGTCCGTCCATATGCTTGCTGAGTACCAAAGTAACATTGTTTCATTTGATAGTATAAGTGAATTAAAAGTGTTAAAACACACAAGCTCGGCCAACATCTGGAAGCGCTATTATGTGTCAGATATTTACAAAAATCGTGTATTTTTTCACAAACAAGTTTATTAGGTTTATAGACCTTGAGTACCCTTTTTATTCCATAAATCACTTCCTATAGAAACAACGTTGCGTGCAGAAACCGGTTTTTCATAATTATTCCGGTAACAGGAAACCCGAAGCCCCGCGTCCGGTGGTGGCATAATGACAAAGTGCTGAGCACGCTGCCCGCCGAGGGTCTGTCCCGCCTCAGCGCGCTGGACCTGCGGATAGCGAGGCTGACCAGGGACCAGCACGAGGCGGTGTACTCCTGCACCGCTGACAACACTGCCTTGGTCTCTCCGCTGAGGACCAATGTGCAGATTCAGTTACAATGTGAGTAAACTCTGACTTGCTATCATCATCATCATCATCAGCCTATATTAGTCCACTGCTGGACATAGGCCTCCCCTAATGAGCGCCATAGCGCCCTGTCTTCAGCTTGCCGCTGACTTGCTATACATAAAGTAGTCTATTTAGTCCTTGCGAGAGAGATCTAGCTAGCCGCCTGTGTGAACGAGAGAATGTAAAAAAGGAGGCAGCTAAGAATAAGACAAGATCTAGGATTAAGACGGGCTAATTACTCATTCTATCTCAAAAATATAAATATCAATCTATGTAGTTTTCCATTCGTAGAGATTATAATTTTATACATGGATTTTATTTGCCATAATTTGATGTTTTTGCAAAAACTAATTAACATTCTCGATACAAAAGCATAAGAATTATCAAAATAGGACTACAATTTTATCAGTGAAGATATTGAATAACATATACATAAAATTATAAAGCCAAAGTTAGAATCGCCTCCTTTTGTTCTTTTTTTGTTTGAAAAGGAAACGATTAAAATAACGTTCTTGTTATAACTCTTGGTTCGTTTGGTCTAAACACTTGACTGTTAACATAAATGTTTTAAATTACGAGTTTGGGCGGTTGTTTATTTTTCGTAGACTGCCAGTAGGTACCTATAATGTTTCATCTTTTCGGTCTAGTAAGCTTATCTTTTATTTATTAGTAGGTACACATATTCCATAGTTTACAAAATATATTCTATAAGGTGTAAAAGTTATCACCCTATTGGAAGTTTGATTGGAAGACGCTATATCGTTCGCAAATGGCGGCAAATTCTGTTTTATCATTCGAGAAATAACACAGAGAGAGAACAGATGCAGAAACAGAATAAATATCCATAAGTTGGTTATACAACACTTTACTCCTCAAGAAAGCGGAATAGAAATCGTTCGCAAGAGATAATTCATCGAAAATAAACATGTCCAATTAGGTTCATTCCGTTTCCATCTCTAAAGTTACGTGATAGAGCAAAAATTTCTAAAAACTCCAGTAAAACAACAAATAGCTTTTGATCCACCTTGTCTTGCCTAGCTTGTAGTTGCACTTGAACAATGTCAAGGAGGCATTCCAGAGTAGGTGCCGTGTCACTGGGCCACGGTAAGCTATCCTAGATAATTGATTTGGACATCAACATGCACCGAGAACACGCTCTACTGGCCATAGCTTTACTATGTAGACAGCTATACAATGTTCTATTAGTAGGGATTGATTTAGTTATTGTAAATGAGCTTGGTTCTAAAGCTATTTGATTTCCTAAGATAAATACATAGATACCTACATTTTGAAAATTCACGTCACTATAAGGGTCTGACTCCTGAATAATGAATGTGAAACAAAAATGCTGTATTTCAGTAATCCCTTATCTAAATAAACAAATATATTATAAAAAATTAACCCAATAGTCTGTACTTTGTGAATAATTAAAAATATATATATAGAGAATTCTTAGCTTACAAAGACGTGGGGTATCGCTGGTATTATATTAAACTTGTTATATTTTTTATTTTAGTTTTAATTCAAGCTTCCTGATAAATTAAATTTATTTTTATTTCAGCTGAAAACACTCGGATAAATGTTTGAGTATAATCTTATATCATATTTCTTAGCATAAGTAAGTAATTTGACACCAGAAGCCCCGGAACTATGTACCCACAAAGTTTATATTGAATTGGTGGCCATAAACAATAGTGAGAGTGAGAAATGCTGTAGCGCTGGAACTTCGGCGTATCGTTTACACAATAATTGAACTCACGGGAAATTGAAGAAAATTAAAACAATGACCATTACGATATGATAGTCTGAGCCATTATGATATTACAGCCACTTATAATAATTAGAACACATGCAAAGCAACGAAAAATAAAATGAAATTAGTGTAAGTAATTCACCATTTACTGTTAGTGGCAGATGTATTTTAAATTGAAAATATAGTAGGTAATCAATTTGGAGAACAAATAGAAACATTAATTTTAAAAACTTACTCCCCTAAAGTGTCCTCGCATATGAATGTAAATTTTAAAACCTTAGAACAACAAAAAGAACCATATTATACGAAAAGGCAAGAAAACCTAATAATAAATCGCATCATATAATTTGTTGCTATGCTGAAGCATCAAACCAGCACTTTGTCTTTTAACGCTTTACGCTTAATAAACCGAGGTTGGGGATTTCGACAAAACCATAAAATATATTAGGTAAGTATTATAAATATTTAGGAACGGGTATCGTGTTTTTTCACCTTTATAATAATGTGTTCTGATCGCGTAAGTTTAGATAACCGTAAAATATGGATACCGCTGCACTGAAAAAGGAGTTCTGCCTATACCTACTTTGTGAAACTGAATGGAATATCTAGAATAACAGGATGCCTAGTAGGTACTTAGAGATCTATTGTCTTAATATCATAAAACCTCTATGCGATTTTACAAAGGAGTACGTCGTCTTAAATTACTCCTCTTTCTTGTAATTGGAGTAAGTGATATCTTTTTACACTCTATGTAGTCTCTCAAATCTTTTGAGTCCATCTTGGGCGCGCTACGCTAACCAGCAGCGATACTACTATAGGCTCTACAGTGGTGTAGATATACGAGAGTCTCGGTGCACTGCATAGACTCTACGGGGCGTAAGAAACTAGTCATTAAAATACGGTATCAACATTGTGCAAAGAATAGGATACGTGCAGTAGCAGCAAATGCGCCTCACCTAACAATGACTATTGCTTTATACTCGATTTTCTAATCCACAAACAATCCTGCAGTAGTTACATAACCTGAAATTATCTTTTTATTCAGTTACAAACACAATTGAAAGAGCCGACCGATTTGAGATCCTTTCTTTAGTAAATATTGTTATTATCTTTATCACGACCCTTACCATCGTTTTGTTCCTTGTATGGTTTTGTTGGCATAATTTTATTTGCAGCTAACTAAACTCATCTAATGGTTTGGATAGGGAATGCTGGTGTAATATACGCTTTATGTTTCTTGAACCTTATTGACAGTGACGTTTGTTCCAGTGCGGCCTCTCTCCGTGGAGATATTGACGAGAGAGCAGCCTCTGTCGGTGCTGCAGCGCGCTGAAGTGTCGTGTCGCACGGCCGGGGCGCGCCCGCCCGCTGTCATCTCCTGGTGGCTGGACAATGAAAGACTCGATGCTGTGCAAAAGGTCCATACTGTCTCTCTCTATAGATCCCGCACTGCAAAATAGCTGTGAATTATAATTCATTTGACGTTTCCGTAACGGAAGGTCCAAACTGTCTCTATAGATCCCATACTGTAAAATAGCTGTAGGGGTATTTTAATTCAATCGATTCGTTTCCGTAACGTAAACGTCGAATTCAAATTACATTCCATTTCCGTCAGATTTTTAGAACGCTATTTTGATTATTTTCAGTCAGAACTAAGGAATCCAAATTCAAATGGCAAATATTTTTTTCGAATTATCTTGTTTAAAATATCGTTCATCGACAAAAGTTCCCGATATCGAATGCTAATGCTTTTTCGATGAATTAAAATATTGATCTCTGATCATGTACTCAATAACTTTCTCGACGGTTTCTCAGCGATTTTCCTGGGTTACGATTGTCTATTTCCTTTCTCAGGAAACAATCTATCTGCTCGCCAAATTATTAAGAGTTTAGCTGTAGGTAAAGTCAAGCAATTTCCTTTTATTTGGTTTTCTTTATCATTTTGTTAGTGGAGCGTCTATTCGATTTACTGTTCTATTTTTGAATGATTCAGGACACAGAGAGCCAAAACGAAACGCTATCGGTGATCAGATGGACGCCTCGCATGGTTGACAACGGCCAAACCCTCACTTGCCGCGCCTCACACCCGGTGCTGAAGCATGCGACCATAGACACGAGCTTACTGCTCAATCTGCACTGTGAGTATTGTCTATTGTTACTTCCACTTTTGTGGCACTACTGATTTGCCTACGTACATGATGAATGATGGTGCAGGGATTCAAAAGCTTTAATATCCATTAAATATAGATACTTACTAAAAATAGTCGTCAGTTTTGAATGAACCTTAATTTTCATTATTTTCATCGTAGTTTTTTATTACAATTATACTTACTTATTCCTGTAGCTCAGCGACCCATAGTGGGTCGCAATTACAATTATAACACTAATGTGTTATTTATTAAATTGAATAATTACTTACTATCACAAAAAGAAATAAAAGGAAGAACAAAAGGGAATGTATACAGAAAAATCACGGATACTAAGTGAGGAATAGTTCAATGCGAGTGCCAAATTCTTGGACGTATTTGTGATAATAACCTTTTTTGTCTGTAGATGTCCCGATTGTAGTGCTGAAGCTGGGGTCAGAGCTGCTCAACCCTCGTGACATCGAAGAAGGCGACGACGTGTACTTCACGTGTGAGGTGCAAGCCTACCCTCCCGCTTACAAGATCGTTTGGGAGCACGACGTGAGTCATCTTCTATCAATAAAACATACTTAAGGTGAAAATACACGGTTCAACCAATTTGATTCAATTTGGTTGACCGTTAACCGTGATTGAACGCTAAAAGTGAAAATATTGAGCATGTTCAATTCTTTCAACGCCGTAGAACGACAATGACATTGAATGATTCACTTATAAGTTTACATGGATCAATTTGGTTGCTTCATCCAAATTGAAAGACAAAAGTGAACCGTGTATTTTCACCTTTAGTCCTGTTCTCAAACTGTTGGATGCGATGAAGACAGGGCTCATTATTGGAGCCCTGTATCCAGCTATGGACTTGTATAGGTTGATGATGATGATTAAAAGACTGTTATTGTGAGTCTATGCTTATTCAGACCTATAAATATTTGCCACTCGAGAGAGAAAAAAATCGCAAAAATGTATTAGCGCCGCCGCCTTCTCATCGGATATGAATTAATGTACCCATATATGGACTTTCGCTACTGTACCTACTCCTGTGTACCGGATACCGCGTAGGTCTGAATTAGCCTTTTCATGTTAGTGAAATGGTCCGTCCACAAGTTAGCATAGTCATAAAGGGGTTTTCTCGCCGTGGGATAAATGTTTATATTATACTGAGCTGCTAATATTTGTTCCGGGTCTTCGTGTTTTCTATCTTACTAGATACTTACCTATAACAAAACTGCTTAGTGTTAGGCTGTTTAAATTTAGAAACATTACTTCATTTATTTAATTATTTTTATTCTTTGTAGCATACAGCCTTTGTACAGCCCTGAAGCCTTATTAGAGCCACTATGTACCTAGTTGTCTCCTAGTAGTGTTTCTTTTTGGATGTCTATATTTACAGCGACCTCAATGTTTGCAGTGCCTCCATATTTACTAGCTGCGAACACAGCATGTTTGCTCACTTGTATGATTCAAACAGGTTAGGGTTCTTTATAACGAAAATTTAAACTCGCTTTTGGAAAATACAGCCCGAATGAAGTCGCAGAAACTGTTTTGCTCCTAGCTTTAGCAATGAGGTAGCCACTTTTCTTCAGAAAGTTAGGTGAGAAAATATTTTGCAACCGAGACGCAAACTTTCAGCTGAGAATTTTCCTACGATAAACAGTTTTCTTTCAACGAAGTTTTAAACCGTTTTACCAACTGCGATGGCTTTTTTAACGTTCCACAACTAAAGTTAACGAATCGTAGCGGTGAGGGTAGGTACTGATTCTCTACCTAACATGCGGAGTAGAACGTTTTATTTTATCCTTGATTTGAAAATAACGTTTTTTATTTGAATCATAATAAAAGGCTCCAATATTTACATTGCCTAAAATTTTGTAAGATTTTGAAAATTCTCTAGACTTCATACTATTTCAAATACATTGAAAAGAATCGGAAATTTATCATTACCGCCTAATCTTCGAAGTTTGTAGAGCGACCCATCTGAAATGTATATACTTATGTAGGTTACCTAATGTTTTTAGATATTCACAGATAGCGGAGTCTCTTACTGGTACCAAACACTATTTTTTTATATAATTAACAAATGTTCGAAACCCTCTGCGCGCGAGGACTCCCTCTTAACGGATCTTGTTTTATAAATTCCTCACTTTTCTGTTTTTATAAGTTGTGTCCATTATCCTGGATAAATAATGTTTCTTCAGATGTGCCTTGTGATTTTAGGGTGAAGTGATAACATACAATCAGAGAGCGGGGGTGCTGGCCGCCTCGGGGCACCTGGCCCTGCGGGGGGTCGCGAGGGGGCACTCGGGGAACTACTCCTGTACCGCCTCCAACGTCGAGGGCGACGGGACCTCTGCGCCCTTCCAGCTCAACGTTATCTGTGAGTGTTCTCCAAGGAGTTTCTAATATGCACCTTCCAGAAGTTTCAATATGCACCTTTCAAAAAAAGAAGGTTTATGAAACCATGTTCTCCGATTCAAAAAAAGAAGAATCTACATTTAACTAAGATCTAGCATTACTACGTTCCGATATTTAAATTAGAACTCAACTTCAACTTCTTTTTGTATGGCACCACTGCTTTTTTGCTGCGACTCTGCCAGGCAGGTTCTAAGAACTCGAGATGACAGGGATGTGTCGAGGAAGAAAGAGTGTCATGTCAACCTAAGCAGCATTTCTAGCTACAAGTATTAGTCTGGTCGAATATTTTTTTGGGAAACGCCTCGCTCTAAGCCGTTTCTAATGATTTATTTGCTATTGTCTTGATAATGTTCCTAGATGGTTCTATAATTATTTATTCCCGTGGGATTTGTAAGTAAATGTCCCTCACACAAATCGTTAAATTGATATGTTTTAAAAATAAAACAGTTTCGTTTTAAGTCTATTTTAAGTTATTTCCAGAAATGAAAAATCTTCTTACTGCTTACCAACTACTTAGATCACTCATATTTTAATTTAATTAAAACGCTTTTTCTATTTATTCAATTCACGTCGTAGTTATAACTAGGTATATTTCATGGGTGAGATGCGTTGTAGTATCTACCTACCTGCAAATTGATCATGCTGTAATAATAATAATAAGTACCTACCGAAGTACCTCCTCTTAGTTACGCATAATATGACTTCAAATGTATGGAGTAAGGCATGTATCAATTATTACGAAGAATCCAACCTCAGGAGTGTTTCCACGTCGTCGCGTCGATGAACTTGAATAGTACGGCTACTGCCTAACTTAGGAATGTTGTTATATCATGGTTATAGTTCTGCCATAATTCCAACAGGCCTACTCGTAGGTATGTACTTTTGAACCAATTGCACACTTTACACATAAGCTGTTGGGTATTTTATTGATGACAACCTGACCACCCCAACCTCGCACAATACCTACTTATTTTAAAAAAAATCCATTTTCTTTTGTTCAACAAAGTTTGTAAACATGAGAGTAAAAAATGCAACAAAATGAATTATTCTATTTTGGTGCAGTCGTTCTGACAAATTATATTACATACATTTCGACGATTTTTTTTTAAATAATATAGATTAATTATCACAGTTAAATGTTGACGCCATATTTGACGTAACTAATTTCAAAATTGACGTTTTACTCTAAGAAGCTGAGATTTAGCATAACTACGTTCCGTCTAAGAAGGTTTTCAAAGCTTTTCTTGATCATAATAAATCAAAAGAGTTCCAATTACTCACTCACAGTTGTTCGGAATTCAAACCAAATCTTTAATCCGAACACAATTTTCTATTTAGTAAAAGTTGTTCGGAATTCAAACCGAATCTTTAATCCGAACACAATTTTCTATTTAGTAAAAGGTCCTATACCAAAATAAGTCAAACGAGCATGTTCGTTTGACTGCCAGAACCGTTTTTAACAGTAGGTACACTTTCATGACTTGATATTGCTTAGTTCCCAAATCTACATACTAATTAACAATAAACTAATTAATGCAAATGATTCAAATCATGTTCCCAACTGCTGTTTAATAATACAATAATTGAACGATTATTATCTTACATAATCATACTATGAGGTATAATTAAAATTTCCTTTTATCATTTTCTATAACTTTATACAGTTGTAAAATTTTAATTTAACCGCTTGACACACCCATCAAATTGATAAGTAAATCAAACCTCCCTTATCCTTGCTTAAGGAACAAAAAAACAATATATGTATGCTATCCTATCATCATCAGTGGACGATTTCTGTAAATCACTTTTTTTTTCTTTGTATAAAACCTGCACCCAGTTAAAAAGAAATGGTTTTATTAATGTTAATCTTTTCTTGTGTCAGATAAGCCGGTCTGCAAATCTCCGTTCACGACGCTGGTCGGGGCAGCCCTCAACGAGCGAGCGAATATGACTTGCAGGGTCGATGCATTCCCGCCCCCCGAGACCTACCACTGGTACCTCAATAATTCACAGGGGTTCGTGGAAATAGACACGGTAAGTGCTACTATTCCGTTTCCGGTGACTTTTGGAAATGTATAAATGGACCTGTCGGTCTGGGTGGTAGTCGTGACATCTGACATCTTATGCACCAAACATAGCTCTATTTCGGTTGCCCTTTTGGTTGCACCAAAAAATAAATCTGTGTAAATATCTGCGTTAAATTAAAATCACAATAATATCATAATCATCAACCTATACTAGTCCACAGCTGCACATAGAAATATATTGACATAATAATTCATTAACCATCAATTTCTATTGCACGATTTTCATGGAATTTCGCGAACACAACTTTGCGTATTCGATTCTTTTAGCAATTAAAGACATGAAGAGGTGATGAGATGACGTATGATAAAAGTGATATAATATGAAAACCATTTGGTGCCACAGCATCAGCACATTAAACGTCACCACTTCGGTGCATGCTGAAAATCAGCGTTGTGGGCTAGGTACCTACTCGCAATTTAATATTCAGCTGACATGCCTGAAGAGCGGGTTGAAAGTGATACTTTTCCGCCCTAGGGAGAATCGTTTTCAACTGACACTATAACGTTACTATTGAACCATGATAGTGGCAGAATAAATGCTGAAGCTAAAAAAAAATCGCCTTAGCGACAATTCACTGAATTAAAAAATTACAAAAGACAAGGCATTATGGCTTTATGGCTTTCGCCTGTCCTAGATGGACTAATTTATAAAAAAATAGCGGCTATTTGATTAATTTGTTTTCTCATGTATTTTATTTATATTTCCTTGTATTCGTAATGAAAAGCACAGTGCTTACCTCGGGTGAAAGTAACTTATGTATGTAGTCCCTCGAACGATTGGATCCAAACCCCGTCTCGGGGCTAAATAAGTTACTTTCAACCCTTGGGTAACAATGTACTATTATTTATTGTGCAGGAGAACATCACGACTGGAGACGGCAGATCGATCTCCTTCTCTCCTCGATCCGAGGCCGAGTACGGCGCCGTCAGCTGCCGCGCCTCCAACGCCGCCGGGCTGCAAGCGGAGCCCTGTCGCTTCGCCCTCCACCGCCCCTACAACTGCTCTACCGGCAATCTGACGGACGACTCGGTGGAGCTGCAATGTGATATAGGTACAGTATGTAGAGTACGTTGTAGGTAAAGTGCCTGAAAACTAAGCTTAAATCATAACAGCCCGATGGATATTACTGATGGGCAATAGCCTCCTTTTATCCCTACAGTCTAGTCTTGGGCTATTTCATGTGTATTAAACTAAAAAATTGTTGATTTTGACATTACTCACAAACAGACTTTACTATTAAATTTTATAAATGCTACGCCCGTGGTTTTTCCTGGAGTAAAAGTAGACTGTCTTTTTAAGGATATTATTCATCTCCTTGTGAAATTGTTCTTAATTCAGTACAGTTCTTTAGTTTTGGACAGACAGATTTACTGTCGGAAGTTTAAACGTCACAGTTTCCTGAAAAAATTGTAAGGGTTTTGAATGTAAAGAAAAAGACAAAATAAGCTTTCACGAGCCGCGTGAAGTTAGCCACGGTCGGTGGCCAATCGTAGCGCGCTCGTAGGCGTCTACGAGTTTCGTAGCGCTCGCTGACGCATTGAGTGCCGAAGTACATAGTTGTTAGTTACTTTTATCAATTTCTGTGAAAAGCGGTATTACACCACACGTTATTCAGGCCCGGTAGTTAGGGAGGTTAGGGAGTAAGGCTTGCCGGGTCCGTCCCTTAGGGAACCTAAATCTTATTACACCACTCTTAGTTAGGGTTAGGGTCCCTGTTCCTTTTCAGTATTGAAGTTATTGCTTCCCACTTCCCAAATTATCAAATTACAATATAATTGCGAGTAGTTTCAAGTATTTTAGATGCATATTTCCTGTGAGCAGGGTATGACGGAGGTCTACACACCAGCTACTGCGTAGAAGTGTGGGAGGCGGGCCACCTCGTGCTCAACGTGACGACGGCCAAGCCCGCGTGGAAGCTGCGCGGGCTGGGCTCGGGGAAGGCGCTGAGACTCGTGTTCTATGCCCTCGATGAACGAGGCCGAGCCGAGATCACCTCGCTTCGAGTGCACACGCATTCTAGACTTGCCTTGCACACAGGTAGATATAGAATATAATAAACATGTATGTGTAAAGCTAACCCTGAGTGAAAACTATTCGGGAAATGAGAGACTCGTTTCCAAAGCCATCGGCTCGCGGTCTCGACTGGCTCTGCTTAAAGGACTTTGTCTACCAGTTGATTCCAACCTGCGAAGTGTGGTGACATTGCAGTCACCACACTTCGCAGGCGCAGGTGTTCGCAGTGATGGCGTTAAAGATACACAATAGGAAGCATAGGATATTCACTTATTTCGCTGAAGGGATCGATTCTTATGCCGTGACGGCCAACTTACTGGAAATGGACCATGGAACTGAAATTAAATTCAATTCTCAATTCAATTCAAGGTGTAAGTACCTAGTCAAGGTGAGGAAATGGTAAACATAATTGCATAATCTATAAACAATGGTGCTTTTAAGGGGCATATTTTCGTTCTATACTCTCATATAAAGTGAATGGTACTTCTTCTATAGTTCAAAAACAATGTATTTTCTTTGACAAAGTTTATATTTAGGTTCGTTATCGTTCCCTGCATGAGCGTTCCGAGAACTCTTTCGTTTATAAATGAGAGACATTTTATTTTTGCATTTCACAAAAGCACAACTTTGTCGTGTTTTTATTCACTAACCAACTTTTGCTTTTTTCACAATTATAGAGTTTCATACGAGAAAGTAAAATAATTAGCAGGGTGAATATTACTTATCTTTAACTCTCATATGCACTTATTAATATGTATTTAAAAACAAACTTTGTTTTTTATATTAAGGACTCTATATTATAATAAGGACTTTAGTCCTTAGTATACTCTTCATAATAGACTAGTCCTGAATATACAGAGTTTTTTATGATTTTGGGGACAAATACAAATCCCTTGAGATTGAGAATAAAATAATTATGGGATCATCTTTGAATAATTCTCTATAAATATTAAAATGTGAGTTTAATCAATGTACCAACACGTACCCTCAGCACCTACCTTATTGTTCACGACCAATTAGAGAGACCTGTAACGAGCTTTATTCGCTCATACTCCTTGAAAAACAAACGCAGGTAATAAATACGCGCGCGCTCCACTGCTTATAACGACAAAAACACACAATTTGTACTCTTCTGAAATCGTTCAATTTGCTACGTCACTGCTTTGTAAAAGAAAGCCATCATAAACCTTATCTTGACGATTTTGCTTTATACATACAAATTCAATATACCTGCATAACTAACATAACATAAAATTACATTTTATTTTATGTTTTAGTTATAGCTTATACTGTTGGTATATATTTTGTGGAAACCAAAGAAACTTTTTCTTATCTTATCTTATACAATCAAAACAGTCGAAAGCTAAATAACTTAATTTACCTATGTTGTTATTAAATTGCGAATAATAGGGCTGGTTTTACGAGTAGGTACTTTTATAATTTATTTTATTTAAGGTTACCTAACTTACAGTACCAACATTACCTACCTTATAGTTCATATTTAAGTGTGATTGTTTTTTACACATTTATAGAAAAATAAATCTACAAAACGGTCCACAACTGAATCGCTAAAATAGATAGACAATCAATATATTATAATATAAAAATAAGTAGAAAAGAAAAAGCATACATAAGACAGCCAAACACAGATTGAAAAACCTCTTGAGGTTTTTCAATCGGTATTTTGACTACAAACATGTACTTATACTTCTTTGGTATTAATTTGTAAGTGTATGTAGATAATGGAACTATTTTCCCCCAGAAACAAGTTTAACGAACGTAGACCTAAACTGGAGCACGAAGGTCCTTGCCGGGGTCTCGGGGGCCATCCTGCTGGTGACGGCAGTCTGGAGGTTGACCCTCGCCGCGCTCGTAAGGAGCGGCAACCACCGTGCCTCGCTGCAATACGCTGGTGAGTCTATGACATTGACACATGACCACCGCGCCTCGCTGCAATACGCTGGTGAGTCTATGACATTGACACATGACCACAGCGGCTCGCTACAATACGCTAGTAAGCCTATACGCCTGATATTTACTGTCATTTGTGACATTAGCTCGTGAGGAGCGGCAACCACCGCGCCTCGCTGCAATACGCTGGTGAGTCTATGACATTGACACATGACCACAGCGGCTCGCTACAATACGCTAGTAAGCCTATACGCCTGATATTTACTGTCATTTGTGACATTAGCTCGTGAGGAGCGGCAACCACCGCGCCTCGCTGCAATACGCTGGTGAGTCTATGACATTGACACATGACCACAGCGGCTCGCTACAATACGCTAGTAAGCCTATACGCCTGATATTTACTGTCATTTGTGACATTAGCTCGTGAGGAGCGGCAACCACCGCGCCTCGCTGCAATACGCTGGTGAGTCTATGACATTGACACATGACCACAGCGGCTCGCTACAATACGCTAGTAAGCCTATACGCCTGATATTTACTGTCATTTGTGACATTAGCTCGTGAGGAGCGGCAACCACCGCGCCTCGCTGCAATACGCTGGTGAGTCTATGACATTGACACATGACCACAGCAGCGGCTCGCTAAAATACGCTAGTAAGCCTATACGCCTGATATTTACTGTCATTTGTGACATTAGCTCGTGAGGAGCGGCAACCACCGCGCCTCGTTGCAATACGCTGGTGGGTGAGTCTATACACCTGACATTTACTGTCATTTGTGACATTTGAATGAATGAATGATGAACACTTTACTGTAATAAAAACAGACTAATACCTTTAAAAAAGCGGCGTTTTCGTTATTTGTTCTATCAAAAAAAAACTGAAAACCAGTAAATCAATATCTTTATTTCTTGCTTACAAAATAAAAACTTAGACAAGTCAAATTTTAAACTATAGGGTAACTTAATTATCAAGCTTGTACGAAACTAGCTGACGTTGGCCTATCTTCATTAAAAAATGAAAATTAAACACGAATTTTCCACGCAATTTTCTTATTTTTTTCTGTTTAGTATAAAAACCTCCTTCTGACAATAACAAAAACAACAAAAAACTAATTAGCCAATTCCGGTCCAGCCGTTCACACGTGATGGCGAGACTAAGAGAAATAGGGTGAAATAGTGAAATACATATAAACATAAATATGTATATATTTATGTTCATATGTTCAATTTATTGATTTCTTGATTTCCGCTCGCGGCTTCGCTCGCTTAGAAAGATACTAAAACCTCATTAACGACAAAGTCCTATACCTACTCTTTCAATGGGTTTTTTCAAAATTCCTGAATTACGTATTTTAATTTATGGTTAATATCAGTACACACTGAAAATTTCAGGAGTTACTGATATTTCAATATTCATATTCATTTTATTCTATAGTAGGTATGAATTATACCCTTGATTTCGTTCAAAAAGCTATTACAAACAGATAAAATTAAGATTTATACCTAATTTCAAGAAAGTCGTACAAGCTGCTGTATACGGAGCCAAACCACGATTATCAAATTTTAATAACCCTAATAACTTTTTCAGTAGTTTTTTGTTAATTCCTGAAAAGTGTTTTCAATAAATTTACATATTGAGTGTGCTCTGTACATTTCAATCTAATCGGTGATACTTCTGGTTAAAGAATTACAAAAAAAAATACTTCATACCCGGGGTTGAAAAGGGGGTTTCTGATAATCCCTTCTTATCGGGTGTCTGTGTAGTTGCAGTTACCTACGCTCCTAATTTCAAATTTCTAGCTTCAGCCGTTTGGGCTGGGCGTTCTCTCCAAAAAATCCCGTTCTTTTATATTATATTAATATTAACTTTTTTTTATTATAAATATTTAGAGATTGAAATCTCTGTATGACCATGTGGATGTGTAATCAAATAATCAAATAATCAATATCTTTATTTCTTTAGGCTTACAAAATAAGCACTTGTGTTCATATTCATTTCATTTATTCATTAGATTTCAGGTTATATTGATCTTAAAATTATTCTTATATTACCACCAAAACCTGTCTTTGCAGACGTATGAATAATATAAAATTTAAGTTATTGATTTTGACAAAATTAAATAATCACATACAATATTAACTAAAAAGAAAATCATGTCAAACCAAATCACGCTATGTCTATTGATAAAATAATTACAATTTATATTCAAAGAATTCATTTATACTATAAAAACATTTTTCAGAGAGCCATGTAGTCAAATTAAATTTAAATTTTGTTAATAATGTCATTTCTTTAAAAGCGTCAGGAATGTTATTATAAATTTTAATCGCCATCATATGACTGTTATTAAGGGATAATGTCAATCTAATTTGTGGTCTAAATAATTTATTTTTGTATTTTGATCGGACGCTATAATTACTCATTGGATTAGCTAATTGAAATATGTTTTTATTCTTAAAAACAAATACACTTATATCTAGTATGTATAAGCTAGTCAGCGTTAAGATTTTAAATTGTCTAAAGTAGGGCCTGCAAGAGTCTGTCATTTTTAATCCAAAAATAGATCTAATACATCGCTTAGTTCTGCATTTTAAAAACCTGTTCTATGTTTACACATCGACCCCAAATCAATACTTCGTAGCAGAGAAGAGAGTTTACATATCCATAGTAAGCTGTAATAGCAGACTCTTTGGATACTGTCTGAGCGATACGTCTTAGAGGGTATACAAAACTATTTTGTACCTACCCACTGACACATAGACAACAGATGTAGTAGGTATGTTGGTTTTTTTCAGTGATCAAGCCCTGACTAAACACACATCATGATAGTCTTGAAATCACGCTTCAAAATCGCAACAAATCGCGCGATACAAAACGCCTTTGAAATTTACAGCAGTGGCTTGATTTCTTTTCGTCTTACCGATATTTTTCAGACCTATCAAAAATTGTATCAACAACTTCGTATCTAATCCTTAAATAGACAATAAAAAACTACTACATATGCATTAAAAAAAGCTTATGATAGGTTTAACAAACTGAACGGATGATTTTTGAAAATTCCTTTGTATGATAAAATAAGTGGTCTTTTCTTTTATCTTATTTCGCGTGTGTTTTTATTTAAACTCAAGCTTATTTCTAAACTATAAAATGTATAACTTTGTTACTAAATAATATTTTTTTTGTCTACTTTTTATATCCATTACCTAAGCAGAGCTCTTACCTCGCACTAGGTCTCCGTAGAGCCTGTGTGGCGAGGTTACACTGATTCGCTTTGTACTCTTGTTTATTTTTGATATAAGTAATTAAGTATATGAATTTTAGCTCTAATCAACATGGAATGACTATGACTAAGACTAGGTGTAAATTATTCGCTAAGCCATTTCTCTTTGGCCTGCGTCCAAGGCACGAGCTGATCGGGTGTGAACCAGAGTGCGATCTCCCTCTGCGCGTTGGCGGAGTTGTCGGAGCCGTGGACCAGGTTGCGAGGGATGTCCATGTTGTAGTCGAAGCGCAGCGTGGCCGGGGGGCCCCCCACGAGGCCGATCAGCGTGCGCACGGTGGACAGCGCGCCGGGGCCCTCCCACACCATGGCCACCACGGGGCCCGAGCTCATGTACAGCGTCTAAAACAAATACAGGGTTAGATCTATGTTGTTGTCGAAGCGGTGCGTGCCCGGGGGCCCCCCACGAGGCCGGATACAGGAGGTTGCGGTTTCGTTTCCCGCCTTTGGACAAATGTTTGTATGGTCTGCAATAAGGAAACCCATAAGGAAACCGCCGGATTTCAAATGGAATAATCATCAAAATCTGTCCACCCGGAAGAAGTTATCGCATAAAACAGACAAAAAAAAGTCTATTAGAGAAACTCCCCGTAAGAAATGTATGAATCATAGCCTAATCAAGACGGCACAAAAAGGCGTCTGTTCAACGCTGGTTTAGAGCTGTAACGCGGTGGTGAATAGACAAATAGAATACCTGTAAAATTTCCTGCTTGCCACAATTTACAATTTTATATTTTACTTGTAATAGGTAAGTACCTACACTTAAATTTACAAAATTATATAAATTAAGTACCTACCTACCTACCTACCTATAACTAATTAATAAATAAATAAGAATACCTGCGATTCGAAGAAGGGCTTGTCCGCGATATCAGCGTAGTGTTCTCGGTAGAGCGGCACCGACCCTTGCATCATCTTGAGAGCGATGAGCTTCAGTCCTTTTGCCTCCAGGCGCGTCATCACGAGGCCCACCTGGTGTCAAGTAAAGTGTTGTAACCATGACAGAAGACTGCAGGCAGATGCTGGATGCGGCAAGCTGAATACATGGCGCTATGGTGCGAGTTAGGGGAGGGACATAGACCCTAATGAGCGCCAGCCTAGTATAGGTTGATGATGATATAATGATACAAGATGTTAAATCTATGGCACAGAAAGTTACAAGTATAGTCCTACAAGAATCCTGTGTGCGCTGTAACAACTGCACGCGCGAAAATTTCTCAATTTTAAGACTACAGGCTTCAAAAAAATTGGATCGAATTGAAAACATCCTCCTTTTTTGAATATGATTGTAAACTTTAGACATGCTTTCATCTACCACAAAGTATTCTGCTTACGCTCGCGCGAGCCGTAGTTAAAATTAACATAAACAATATTATGGTTATGCTTGTATTTTATACGACGATTGGCATATTGAATTGAAAGATACAGACTCAGTAAAGGATTCAAACGTGTACTAAGCTAGGGCTCTACAAGGAGTAAGTGAGTAGGTAGTAGATCTAAGCACCTGGCCGCGCTGCACGCCTTCCGGCTTCACAAGCACCAGCGTCCTCTCGGAGACAGACATGAGCGCCGCGCTCCGACTACACTCAACTAAACAGGGCAATAGCTGGCTCGCTATTTTATAGTACGTACGAGCCTTGTGCGCCGCATGATCATGTACCAGCTGTTCGATTACGCTAAAACCACCCATCCAAAATAGACATCATCATCATCAGCCTATATTAGTCCACGGCTAGACATAGGCCTCCTCTAATGAGCGCCATAGCGCCCTGTCTTCAGCTTGCCGCATCCAGCATCTGCCAGCAGTCTTTCGCAGATCGTCATCCCACCTGGCCGGATGTTGTCCTTAAGTGTGTTTGCAACGTGTGCAATTGTATGGATAGGACGCGCGCTTTGGCCATTAAAATGGCTTCGAATGTCAATTTCGGATGGGTGGTTTTAGCGTAATCGCGGGACAGGAGATTAGAAATAAGATCTGTCAAGTGCGAGTATGAAGGGTTTAGAACTTATCGATACCTCTGGGCTCACTTGGCGTAAAGGACATTTGGTCGAAATTGAGTTAATAATGCAGTTTTACTCAGTTTTTAATTCTCTATCGAACTGTATATTTAGTTTCCTCAAATTCGCAAAAAAAACGCCTTTACGACCCAGGATTTTTATCGCGTAATCACTATTTTTTGGAAAAAATAGGGTGTAAATGACAAAACATTTGTCAATTGTCCTATACAACCTTGCAAAATAAAATAAAGAAATTTATTTGTCCATTACGACCTTGCTATTTTAAATTTTAAAAATCAATTGTTCTTTACGACCTTACTAAATCCAGCAATAAACCTAGTATAGTTTCTTTGAAAATTCCTTCTAATCATGAAAATTCACCACTAATACAGCTTAAGAGTTCGAAATTTCTCACCACAGATCTACCCCGGTAAATTTGGTAAAGTTCAAAATTAACCGGGGTAGATGTATTAATTATGAATTTTCTTAACTAGAAGGCATTGCCAACTCCTATACCGTCACTTATTAATGTCCATTCGGTCTGCTACCAGCGTATTCCGCCCTAATCATGTGGGCAAACGATGTGATTACATAACCAGCATTTGCGAACGCAGTTTTACTAAAAAGTACTCCGGGCATCATCGAATTCCAATAGTTATTATAACCTATGTACTTGTTTCGAAAAAAAATACTTTGATTTACACCACAAATTCGCCTGCATCTTTCCAATTCTATCCTGATCGCAACGTGACTCCAAAAACAGGTAGACGTTGAATGCCAATGCCTTGAATTAAGGTAAATAAGTGATAAAGGTTTTTTTTTGTGTGTTTTGAATTAAGTAAATTAGGTAACTAAAGTGCAAAGTTAAATTAATTAAAAATAACTATCTAGGTACATGTTTTTTCCCCAGCTGTAAAACGGTTCTGAGCAAACTGGACCCAAGCTTAGTAAACAATAAAGATTATGTTCTGTTATGTTTATGATAAATAAGTAAAAGTAATTGTTTAAAATACACATTCAAGGATATTTATCGCGTTTATTTACCTATTTTTTCCTAAAGTTTCATCAGGTTTACACTCTGCCCTGGTGACGAGATGTGTGGAGTACTGGAACTACCACCTTGCGTAGCGAATGCTACACATTTTGTGCAAACCTTAGAAATTGTAATTAACCATTTTTATTTGATTTAATCTATGTTTTATTTATAGGGAAATATTCTTTCATTAAACTTAAAAGAAAAGAGCAACCATATAAACACAATACATACAAAAATTACATCATTTATTAATTTATTAGCCTACTAGTTAATCCTTTACGACCTCAAAATTTTTAAATTTGTCAATTACAACTTTGATTTGTACAGTTTTGAACATCAAAAGTAGCTTTACGCCTTAAGGTGCTTGCATACACTGTTTAGTTTTTGGGCGTATAGGTCATTTCTTTGTAATTTTATGGTAGTATAGGAATTTTATTTCAGTAAATATAACACTAGGATAGTTTATCAACACAGGCTTAGAAAGTACCAGAAATTCTAAGTACTTTCTTCCTAGGTTTCGTCCAAATAGCATCAAAAACAAAAAAACTACAGTCGAAATAAACTTTTTGTTTTTGTTTTTTGCGTATCCTGTAAAGTCGCCTTTTGTCCTTTACGCCAAGTGAGCCCAGAGGTATCGTTATGTCAATTTTATAAATAAGTACTATACCAGTATGTCCCATATAGGTATCAGTATCTGTAGAATATTTACCAAAAACCGTTACTTTTACAGATTTTTCTATTATTTTCCTGTAAGAAAAACGCATACCTACCTATCTTGTAAGCGCGACTTCTACCCGCGGCGGCGACGCGCGCGCGTTTTCAAATTGCAAAACTCAAGACACAGCTGTGTCAAAGATGCATGTGTCTTAGTTCAAAATGTTCCGTGAACAAATAGGTATCGGAAATCATTATGTCACTTGACTTGTCACTCGCACTTGATACTTAACAAAGTGTAAATCAGGTATAAGGTAAAATTCAACTTAGTTACTTAGTTTCACATGCAGTATCTATTTCTCTGTAAAATGCTGACAAAAGCGAGGACCATCGAAGTGATAACACTTAGGCAATCATTGCGGTTGTCGATACACGTTTATTTTTTTTCTCATGCCTTGAATCGGAAGTAGATTGGCTGGCCTATGATACCACAATGATAAGCGAAATTGGTCAAAACCTACATAGATATTTTTTTATTTACTAAGTATTTTTTTATTGCGTGTAACCGCAATATAGGTTTGTTGAAATTTGAGAGTCCTAATTTGGCTGCGTATTGAAATATATTCTGTAACTTTTTAATGCTTACGATCTAAAATTTTCAGCATATACTGATATACAAAAAATTAAAACAGGTATTTCATAAATTTTCATAAAATCTATAAAAAGGATAAAATGAGGGTTGACGTTATTGTAGTCTACGCGAGCGGAAAGCTAGTCAATTATAAGGACGTAGTTTATTAAAGGTTATATTAAAGTAAAGATCAAATGAGGCAAACGAAACACTAATTCCACCGCGACCTCTTTCCCACTAAAAGTCCGAAACGCCATAAAATACATGTTAAAAATAATTGAAATTATGAAATAAAGTGCTCACTTCAGTCTATTTAGGTAAAGTAAAGAAGCGAACAAGAAACCTTTACCTTGTTAGGTTGTTAGTTTTAGAGTTGGAGCAAAACTCGTCCCAAGCTTTTTTATCATCTAAATAATCAGATATTTTATAGTAAGCCTTTTTACAAAGAATAGTTTTGATAATTTGTTTGAATTTATTTACCGATAATTTTTGCAACTCACTTGGAGTTTTGTTATAGAAGCGTATAAGTACATTGCCCTTTGAAAGATACGTTGATGTAATTGACCTTTGCCTGTTTCAGCGCCGGCACAGATCCTGAAAGTGAACGGTTCTAACGGAAACCGTTCCCCCTTGCAACCCGATGAGAACAATCCAGATGTGGTGCCCTTCGAGAAAGGTTCGTCACTATATTTTTACGCCTACGTTTATGTGTTTATGTGCGATTTTATGTGTTTTTGTTAGAACAACAGCGAGTTGAATACTACCTAGTTATGTAAGTTCCTACACATTTTTAATAATTATGTGTTGCCAATTAATGTAATATAATTAAATGGAACTTTTAGAACTTAAAATTCTGAAAGCCAATCTCGATCTTGTTTCTTAAAAAGAACGAAAGTCTCTACTAGACCGACTGAAGTTTAAGTAAGTCCTAGAAATATCAGAAATTGCCAAAAACTTTTTCCATACTATATCTATTGAGTGGGTGATAGACGGTACGTCTATCACCCACTCAATAGATATAGTAACTTGAAGTACTTACGCGCGAAAAAAGAAATAACACGTGAAAAAGTGTTCAGAAGCTATATATAATATTAAAAAATTCTGATAAAATTTAAAAATAATCTTTTTCGTAATTGAAACCTTAGTAAACTTTTAAGTGATCCGTACTAGTAAATAACTATTTTCATCAGAGGGAGGCCTGAGTCCAGCTGTACACCAATTTTTAAGCTGTAGACCAATATAAGCCGTAGACCAACATAAGCTGTAGACCATTATATGATGCAGATTAACCCTTTCAACGTTTGGCAGGGCTTAACTACAGCGAGAGTGAGCAGTACCCGCAGCCTCCTCGGTACGGCGTGACGTCACTGCCCCCTGCGGGAGCCGGCAGGAGTGCGCACAGCCTGCATGAGGTGCGGTGTAACGCGCAGACACCTAGTGCGCTGTCTGAGGCTCAGGCAAGTCTGGCTTCTTAACTACAGCGAGAGTGAGCAGTACCCGCAGCCTCCTCAGTACGGCGTGACGTCACTGCCCCCTGCGGGAGCCGGCAGGAGTGCGCACAGCCTGCATGAGGTGCGGTGTAACGCGCAGACACCCAGTGCGCTGTCTGAGGCTCAGGCAAGTCTGGCTTCTTAACTACAGCGAGAGTGAGCAGTACCCGCAGGCTCCTCGGTACGGCGTGACGTCACTGCCCCCTGCGGGAGCCGGCAGGAGTGCGCACAGCCTGCATGAGGTGCGGTGTAACGCGCAGACACCCAGTACGCTGTCTGAGGCTCAGGCAAGTCTGGCTTCTTAACTACAGCGAGAGTGAGCAGTACCCGCAGCTTCCTCAGTACGGCGTGACGTCACTGCCCCCTGCGGGAGCCGGCAGGAGTGCGCACAGCCTGCATGAGGTGCGGTGTAACGCGCAGACACCCAGTGCGCTGTCTGAGGCTCAGGCAAGTCTGGCTTCTTAACTACAGCGAGAGTGAGCAGTACCCGCAGGCTCCTCGGTACGGCGTGACGTCACTGCCCCCTGCGGGAGCCGCCAGGAGTGCGCACAGCCTGCGTGAGGTGCGGTGTAACGCACAGACACCCAGTGCGCTGTCTGAGGCTCAGGCAAGTCTGGCTTCTTAACTACAGCGAGAGTGAGCAGTACCCGCAGGCTCCTCGGTACGGCGTGACGTCACTGCCCCCTGCGGGAGCCGCCAGGAGTGCGCACAGCCTGCGTGAGGTGCGGTGTAACGCGCAGACACCCAGTGCGCTGTCTGAGGCTCAGGCAAGTCTAGCTTCTTAACTACAGCGAGAGTGAGCAGTACCCGCAGGCTCCTCGGTACGGCGTGACGTCACTGCCCCCTGCGGGAGCCGCCAGGAGTGCGCACAGCCTGCGTGAGGTGCGGTGTAACGCGCAGACACCCAGTGCGCTGTCTGAGGCTCAGGCAAGTCTGGCTTCTTAACTACAGCGAGAGTGAGCAGTACCCGCAGGCTCCTCGGTACGGCGTGACGTCACTGCCCCCTGCGGGAGCCGCCAGGAGTGCGCACAGCCTGCGTGAGGTGCGGTGTAACGCGCAGACACCCAGTGCGCTGTCTGAGGCTCAGGCAAGTCTAGCTTCTTAACTACAGCGAGAGTGAGCAGTACCCGCAGGCTCCTCGGTACGGCGTGACGTCACTGCCCCCTGCGGGAGCCGCCAGGAGTGCGCACAGCCTGCGTGAGGTGCGGTGTAACGCGCAGACACCCAGTGCGCTGTCTGAGGCTCAGGCAAGTCTGGCTTCTTAACTACAGCGAGAGTGCGCAGTACCCGCAGGCTCCTCGGTGCGGCGTGAAGTCACTGCCCCCTGCGGGAGCCGGCAGGAGTGCGCACAGCCTGCATGAGGTGCGGTGTAACGCGCAGACACCTAGTGCGAGTGCGCTGTCTGAGGCTCAGGCAAGTCTGGCTTCTTAACAAAACATAATCCTTTAATACAAACCCTTATTAAACATTAGTTCTTAAGTAAAGTTTACTTAAGGAATTGGCGGACTTATCGCTTAAAGCGATTTCTCCCATGCAACCAAAGTGAAAAAAATACCTTAAAAGGAATAGAAACAAATTATAACTAGTACTTTCGTGCGATACTCGAAGGTAGCGCCCTTTTGGTGAACACCAACGAGTTTCAGTGACAACCATGGGCATTGAGAGTTACTCCTAAATAAACAAAAATAAGTGTCTGATTAGTTATCGCACAAACCTACGAGTATCGTATGCAAGTGAGTTAGGAGTTGGTTATGCACGAAAAGAGTCATAAACGTCGATTATGGTTTTTGAGTAGGCCTCCTGTATACTGTGTCTTCAATCCGAACGAATTTGTCTGGGAAAATCTCCTTTGAACTATTTTTTTTCTATTATTTATATTGTACCTATTTGCAGAGCACCGACACCTTGGCTGAGGACCGACGAAGTGTCGCAAGTGGGATGATGTCGCGACGACGAGAGATCGTCACCACAAGGACCCCACTGCTGGACAACGCACGAGAGAGTTACGTCTAATCGACTTGTATCAACATACCCAGCTGGATTCAATTAATTATTCCTTTTGTTCACTACTGATATATCCCAAACTGGGAACATTGTTTTTCATAGGGAAACACTGAAACGGGTATAAGCAAAAAAAAAAAGTAAAGTAGTATCTGGTATAAAGGTTATTAGGAAATCTGTGCCATCCACCAAATGCATCAAAAAGAATGGGTTTGTTATAAAAATATCTACATGCTAATGATATGTTCTTCTCTAATAAAAAGCCATCTTCTATTTAGCAAATTTATCAGTCATGCAATCCAGTGTGCGACAGAAGACACTGGTTGGATAGGTCAAAAACTCTAAGGTGACAAGACCTTGTGCTAAAGTGTGTCAGTTTGTATACCAAAAATATACAAATGTACAAAAATAAATGTACAGTATACAAACTTGACATTTGTGTATAATGTAAATACTAATAAGTACATCTAATGGAATAGACTACTTTGTATCCGATGATAACGAGGCTAGAACAATAAGCAATTACTTAGCAGTGGTTCTAAATTATTTTATCTTGAAACTTAGTGGAAAAAGCGGTTGACTAAAAGTTTCTAGTTGTAATGTTTGGATCCAGATTTAGATCATTTATTATCACATACCATACATATCTATAATAAAAGTAGGTTATTAAAAATTAAATGAGGCTATGACTCGTCAGAACACAGATCGCACATTACCTACCATACCATTTTCTATGTAATTTCTTAAAATTAGTTTTAAGTCCTAGGACTCTACCTTTTTTAGGTTATATGATGTTACCCTATTATCAGGTAGTTTAGTTGATTTATATAGCTTTCGTTATACTTAACCATAAAGCGGCTTTTCAAACAAAAGATTTTTTTAATTCAAATATAAAACTATTTTCATATTTATTAAGTTTTATCGGGAGCTTGCTATAGAGCTATTTAAGAGAGTTTTTTTAAATCGATGGTGGATCAGCTCTAACATCATTTTCTGCCGCGTTCCTCGCCATTTTTTTATACGTGGACTCACTACGTTTCTTCCGAGATTACTAGATTAGATCTAGTTTAAAAAAACCTGAATCTTTTACTAAATTGAAACTTATTGTAGAGTTCCCGTCAATTAGTCCTTTTCATATCAATATAATTAGTCCTTTTGATATTCTATTGGCGTTCGGAGCTGTCATAGTTAAAAAAATATTAAATCTATCCGTTTTCATTTCAAACCAGACCCGCCCTGTCTCTTATATCACTCAACGTAATATCAAAAATTTCTGCTGCTAAGAATACAGGGTCAGCGTACTGGATGATTTCACCTCTGATATCTAAATGAATATCATTTATCTACAGGAACACCAAAAACAGGGTAGGTATATTTACTAACGCCGAACCTTGGGGACGCCGCCGATGGTAGAGCTATTGGGAGCTCATCTAACACGATTTCATTTTAATTTTATATCCTTAATTTTAAATGTTGTCTGTTCTTTAAGAACCAACTATTAGTAAATCAGTAAATCAATATCTTTATTTCTTAAGGCTTACAAAATAAGCACTTTGAAAAGTCAAATTTAATAATATAGGTAAGTACATAATTATCAAAATAATTAATAAAGAAATAAAGTGATAACTGATTTTCTATTCGCTTCAATCTTTTGTCCACTAGTGGAAGAAGTACCTACCCAAGGTTTTGAATCCTGCAAATGACCTCAAACAAAAATGTACTTACCTATATACTTATTTAATAGCTCTGTCCACGCTGCCATGCTCACAAGGAATTTTGGTTATAAATCCATAAACGAAGTTTTTATTCGTTGCCTTTCTAATTCTATAATTTTGAAACGATTGTAGATTTCTCATCCCTTGTAAATAAATTATATTTGAAACGAATTTATCGATCTTTTGATAAACCTACTTATAAATGTATGTATTAACTCATTACTTACCATCATAAAATAGCTACCTACCTACTTAGATATTGTTTGAGTTTAGTTTTAGTTTGGAAAAAAAATTCGCTCTTATCGACATTACAAAATCGAGCTTCTGAAATTATTTTAATCTAAGTATATTCATTCTAGGTTGAAATATCTCTAAGTATATATAAGTATATAATATATAAGTATATATATAAGTATTATTATACAGTAAGCTGATTTTACTGAAACTTTCTATCATATCTGTGTACGTAAGTATCTTGAATTTTCTGTGATGCTAATCTTAATGTAAGAAAGTTTTTAGTATAAATTTTAATGTACTACCTAGAGTTAAATAGACTTAATTAAGTCAAAAGTTATTTTAAATAAATGTACCTACTTACCTATTGTATATCAATAAAAGTACCTATCTACAACCTAGTATATGTATGCGATAAAATACTCAAGAATCTTCCTCCAATATCTTGCACCTTATTAACATTGTTAAATTCAGTACATAGGTATTTACATAATGAATGATTTGGTAGGAAATTAATACAATTATTATTTACATAACTAGGTTGTCCAATTATGTATGTTGTATTGTTGTTCAACCGCTTCGGGATTTGATTGTAACATTTATGTTAATACTTTTAAACATAGGTTACTAAATGATATTGTACCTACTCTACATATTCTGTTAAAATAAAATAAATTCGATCGAAATAAAAAAATAAGTGAGTTTTATTTAAGGTAGGTAGGTACCTTTATGATTGATGAGAATACTTTACCTTTTTGGCACTACACAAGTTATTTAACTTTATGTATACAGGTAACATGACATGACGTTACCTACCTACCTCCTAAGCCAAAAGAGGGAAACTCAAAGAATTGGCAATCTGAAGTGGCAGTGGGCCGGCCATATCTCGCGAAGATCCGACAACCGTTGGGGTAAACGAGTTCTTGAGTGGAGACCGCGACTGGGCAAACGTAGTGTAGGACGCCCTCCGGCTAGGTGGGATGACGATCTGCGAAAGACTGCTGGCAGATGCTGAATGCGTCAAGCTGAAGACAGCGCGCTATGGCGCTCATTAGGGGAGGCCTATGTCCAGCATTGGAATTGGAATAATATTGGTTGATGATGATGATGAGAAGGAAGATAAGATTATTCCTCATGTACCTGCAAACAACTACAACTTAAATTAAACAAAACCGCTCATTATTGTAACCACGCCTCCATTCCATGACTATGACGTTTCCATGAACCGTACACTGGCAGATTGCAAACCTGACACAAGTTGTCACTTGTCATCAACAAAAAAGTCGGGTCAATCAAAAGTCAAAACAAACATCAGTTTTTTCAGAATTTGCTCAAAGCAAAGCGGACGATGGTTTCTGTTTTTTTTCTAAAATTTTAGTTAACTATTGAAAAATGTACAAGGGGCTTACAAGAATATTGGCTCTGTATTGTTCCGATAAATTACAAACATCAGTTTATCCGTTTCTGAGAAGTAGTGTCATATGCAGTCGCAGGACCAGACCGGAAAATATAGGTTATGTTTTTATAAGGACCAAAAAACACGACCGCAATCCTGCGGCTCTCTTCGTGCCTGTTCCAGTGAAACCCAATCCCGATGACATAAACATAGGAGAAGAGTTCACAGGGCGTCTAAAGAAACAAGATTTGCTCAAAACACTCAACAAATTCTATCAAAAACCAGAGGTCAGAGTGTTGGCATCAGAAAATGGTTTAGATGACCAACTCTTACATCAGGCTTTTTTGTCCTTTAGAAGACATTGCCTTGAGCATGATCTTCCGCCTGACTTACACATAATAATAAGTGACGTTTTACAAGGTTAGTAAACAACACAACAACAAATGGTTCCACAAAAAAATAACAAATTACCTAACTACTTAGATAAAGGATTAATGAATGAATTGTAAAGCATTAATTTTCACAAAAAAATTCTGTGTATGCTTACTATTGCTTACCTACCTGTTAGATGTAAAGTTACATAAAATTAAAAATACATAAAATCATTAATGTAATATTTCAGGTGCCGGTCATGTTGATGATTTGTTCCCATATTTTCTGCGGCATGCTCGACTGGCCTTCCCACATTTAGATTGCCTAGATGACTTGAAAAAAATATCTGACTTGAGGACTCCAGCTAATTGGTAACTATGTGATTTAAAATGCCTAAACTTTTTAGAGGATTGGTTAAAAAGGTGAAAATAATTATGTAAGTGAATGGCTTAAAGCGTTATTACACTACACATTATTCAGGGACCCTAACCCTGACTAAGAGTGGTGTAATAAGATTTAGGGTCCCTAAGGGACGGACCCGGCAAGCCTTGCTCTCTAATCGCCCTAACTACCGGGCCCTGAATAATGTGTAGTGTAATACCGCTTTTAATTCAATTGACTTGCTTAAAAGCTATGTAATTTCTTCTCAGGTATCCAGAAGCTCGCAGTAAATTAAGGAAAATAGTCTTCCATGCAGGACCCACTAACTCCGGAAAGACTTACCATGCAATGGAAAAATTCCTAAAAGCAAAGTCAGGTGTTTATTGTGGACCTTTAAAATTATTAGCCACTGAAATCTATCATAAATCTAATAAAATGGTGAGTATTTAATTCAATGAAATAATATATTTTCTGTGCAGCTATTAATTTACTAGGCTTGTTACTGAGAGTGTGTATTGTTTCTTAGAATAAATACAACAAAGGTACAAAGAATAATCAAAATTATGTAGGCCCAGGATTTGAGGCATCATTAGAGGGAAAACTGGATTCAGTAGGCTATTTACAGTGTTACAATGAATACAAAGAGGGACAGATTTTATAAAATTGACAACCAGTGATCAGAATTGCCTGAGTATATTAATAAAATAATAAAATAAATAATAAATTTTTATTCAAAAACTTGTAGAACTATAAAACAAGAGGTACACTTATTATCTAAATATAAAGCTAGTATAACAATTAAGCCTGAACTAGGTAGTCCTGTGTTTCAGGCGAAAAAGTGCTTAAACCTAACATTGAGAAATAATTAACTATGATATTTTACAAATATTGCAGACGAGTGTATAAAATATAAGGAACTTAATTTACAGTTGAATAAAACTATGTGTATCACTATTTTAACTAGGATAGTTATGAATTAAACTTACAATTTACTTGTTTATTTCTAAAAGTTTCTCTGTACCATCGTAGGATAAACTTTTAAGTGTACTTATAATAGATTTTTTACAGTTACTATAGTTAAGTGCGTATAAATTAGCCATTTTGTTAAGTCTGTTGTAGAGGAACGGACCAAGAAATAAATAAAATTTGTTTACAAAGGCAAATTTTAAGTTGATTGGTTGAGGGCAAACTTTATCATTCCGTCTCTTGTTAGTATTTTCAGTGCTGTAGGGAAGGTCTGCGTGTTGTTTTAGTACCGTGTTCATTATAAAAAGTTGCCGAACTGATAACACATCACAGGACTCATATAGAAGATTAGTGGGAAAAATGAAAGGGCGAAAAGTTGCAACTTTAAGTACTGCTCTTTGGGCTCTTTCTAGTGTTAGTAACAAAGTTTTTCCCGCTCCACCCCATGTGGTAATACAATAAGTTATGATTGATTGACATAAAGCAAAATATACTTGTCTTATAATATTTTTGTCTGCAATATGGCGCAATTTTTTAAAGATAAATATTAACTTTCGCACTCTTCCACATAAGAGTTTTATGTGGGGTTTAAACGAAAGAGTATTATCTAGTATTACGCCTAAGTATTTTATTTTATCTGTACTGTTAATTACGGGGCACATGCATTGGGTGCTATTTGGGTTATAGCAATGATGTGCGTATAGGTTAGTATTATATAACGGTTGTGAACGCATCGAAAACTTGGTATAGGTGGTCTTCTCAGCATTTAGTGTTAGTAGGTTGTGCTGTAGCCATTTGTTGACTACATTAAAACCATTTTGCGCAATCTCAAAAGCTTCTTCAACGGAATCAGCGGAAAAAAGGAGGGCAGTATCATCGGCGTATGATATAATTTTGCCGTGGTCTAGTTTTAAGTTACATAGGTCATTAATATAAATTAAAAATAGGGTGGGGCCCAAAATACTACCCTGGGGGACTCCAAAGGACGTATTTTCCTGGACGTCACTCAAAACACTACCTATTCTCACACATTGAGTGCGTTGTTGTAGGTAGCTTGTAAAGAGCTTAAGCTGAATACCTCTGATTCCTATACATTCCAGCTTACGCAACAGAATAGGTATAGACACAGTATCAAAAGCTTTAGCTAGATCGAGAAAAATTCCTATAGTATGCTTACCTTTATCAAGTTCTTGAACGAGATGGTTAGTCAAGTGATGTACAGCATCTGCTGTGGACAATTTAGGTCGAAATCCAAATTGAGTCTTCGATAAAATTAATTTTTCCTCCAGGTAAGTTACAAGTCTTTTATTTATAATTTTTTCTAATACCTTTGATAAAGAGGACAGTAAAGAAATAGGTCTATAATTAGTGACTTGGTCTCTGTTGCCAGCTTTGTAGACCGGGACAACCACGGCTTTTTTCAAACATGCAGGAAAAACACCAGTTGATAGACATTTGTTAAAAATGTGTGTTAGCGGTGGGATTAAAATGTGCCGAAGTTGTTTTAGTATTTTAGTAGAGATATTGTCCCATCCGACTGCACAATCTTCTTTAAGGTTCAAGATCGTCCTTTCTACCTCCGCTTCATCAGTCTCAAGTAACACAAATGAGGTTAGAATATTTTGACCCATAAAACATGTTTGAGTTTGTGCTTGGCCTTGAACTCGTTTTGCCAGACGTTTACCTACATTAACGAAGAAACTATTTGCAGAGTTAGCGGCATGCAAATCTGATGAGTTAGCTTGTAATAAACACGAAGATGACTCATGTTGTTTTGACGAATACGTTACGTTCCTTATATGTTTCCAAATTTGTTTGCTATTTGTTCCCGCTTTTTCCAGTGCAGTTTTATCATAATTGATTTTTATTTTTCGCAATAAATCATTACAAAAATTACGATATCTTTTATACGATAATTGCAAAATATTGTTATTTGGGTTAGACTTAGCTTTAGAGTGCAATTTATCACGGTGCCTCATACATCGAATAAGACCTGGTGTGATCCAGGGCTTAACGTTGTAGTATTTTTTGCTTAGGCAAACATTATGTGTGCACTTAGAAATTGCACTTTGCAATTTAGCTATTATAAAAGACAAGCATGACTGTGGATCATCGGACATGTACACGAACGTAAAGTCTACGTTGCATAAATCATCTTGTAGTTTGTTTATATTTACCTTTGACCTAATGCGAGTATTGCTAGGTTTAGGTAAATTACAGTTTAGAGAAAGTAGGGCAGCCATATGATCGGTAATAGATGAGTTAATGACGAGTGCGAGTGAAGGGATATCTGATTTAAGCATAATATGATCTAAGCATGAGCCACTATTGTGAGTTTGAAGCGTGTGTGCAGGAAGCAAACCATGAAAAGAACATAAGTTTAAGTAATTCTGGTTATTTTCGTCGCTATAATCAGGGAGAATGTTTATATTAATATCTCCAGTTATAATTATATTCTTAAAAGATGAAAGGCTCTGTAGGGTATTGTTCAAAGAATCAATAAAATTGCTGAGGTTTCTAAAAGACGGAGGCCTATACAATGCAAGTATCGCAGTTTCTGTTCCAATTTTAACTAACAGTCTGTTGCAGTCTTGCATGATTGGTTCCTCAACAGACACATTAAGGTGATCCTTTGTATAAACTATAACTCCATCATTTTGATTATAATTAATTTTAGTTTGGTACATTGAATATCCAGGCATTAGTGGCACATTGAATTGTTTAGTAAGCCAGCATTCGGTTAATACAATAATGTCGCAATTGATATTCAGTCTCTGTAGAAGGATGGTAAAGCTGTCATAATTTTTATAGACACTGCGAATATTTTGTGTTAGTACAGTTAATGGATTGCTATGAGAGGACAGATAATGTTTGCAGTTTTCAACTTCACAGGAGTAAGAATATGATACAGAGAAATCATCCAAATCATGAATTACATCACTAATCATTTTTACAAATAATACGTAAGTGGAAAGTTAGGGATAAATAAATAAATAAAGTGGCGCTCTCAGGCGCCTCCATAATCAATTGAATTGATGTACCTTTTTTCGGCCATCGTCTTCGCTGGACAGTCAGCAGAACCCGTAACGTGCTTGCTTGGCTTTTTATACAAATGGCAAGTGGCACACTTAGGCTCTTCCGCCTTTTTTGTACATTCCTTTACGGAGTGACCTTGAAGGCCACAGTGGCTGCAGATGCAGGTCGTCTCACGGCACGATTTTGCTGCATGCCCGTATTGTTGACACTTGAAGCATCTGGTGACCAAAGTAAAGTCCCTTACAGGACAGGAGGACCAATTAACAAAAACCCTCTCCTTAGAAATTAGCGCCTTACGAATGTATGCAGGTACTTCTACAACAAAGTTACAGGTCTCAGAATCTTTTTTGCCTGACTTATGGCTAAGTTTGATTTCCGACATATATTTTTCTATTGTTAGATCCGGCAGTGATTCGGCTAAATTTTGTTTATACAAACAAGTGAAAAGGTCCTTTTCCGGCATAGCTGAGGGCACTCCAATGATTACGACTCTGGGCTTTCGTTTTTTCGGCTCATCAACCAACAGGCCTGAGTTCGTAAGCTGGACTGATTGCTTGAGCTTCTCTATATCGCCCCTCGTTTCCGTGCTGATGATAACACCTCCATTTCTGGTTTTCCTTAGGCCTCTCACTTGCAGTTTCATTTCTTCAGGGCAAATTATTTTTTGGACCAGGGTTTTTGTTTCTTCGCTCGACTTTAGGTTATCTTGGGGATAAATGGCCACAGAGCTTAAGTTGACGGGCTTAATAAAATTATTACCTTTTTTTACCATATCGGCAAATGAGGAGGTTCCAGAGTGAGGTTTGAAGGATGTCTCGGCAATAGTTTCCTTTAGGTTTCTTAGCCGCTCCGATAGGTCCACTTTTTCTCTGAGGGCTTGATTTTCAGCTGCAAGGGTCATAGCTCTCGATTTTACCGATTGGTAAAAGGTGACAATTTGGGAAGTTCCAGATGCCATTTTACGGCATAGACTATTAATTTTTAATTTCTGTTCCGAGTTTAACTTGCTTCCTGATTCGGCGTAAGCACAAATCTCATTTAGGCACTGTTCAACGCTGGTCGTCCATTGAACTAATTCCGAGGTAGCTACCATGTCACAAGGCACTCCGCTGACTCCGTGCTGGCATGAGGGTTGCTGGGCGGGTGGTTGCTGGGCGGGCGGTTGCTGAGGGTTGGGCTGTTGTGCGGCGGAGGACGCGGTGGGCGTCCGAGGCGGGCTGTGGGCCATCCGGCTGCTCCGGCTGAAGGGACTGTTGAAATCCATTCCCAACAGTAGTATTCTTCAGTAGATTTTAGCGTTCATTTTCACAATTTCACTAATATTATGACACTGTTAGCGTTAATCGAGGTCACGAGTCAGCAATACAGTTGTTTGTTTAATTTCTAGAGCATCGAGTTAGGCACGTCTGCTCTAAACAACGGCTAAATGAATCCATCCATCCATATTTACCTTATGATGATGATGGTGATGTTGGATCTAAACATCATGGGGATTATATTTGCTTCATGGATAGCCATGAAATGGTTTTTATGATATAAATATCAGTTAAAAACTGTTTATTTGAAGTATCAAATTTTTTTTGGGTTTATGTGACAAGAATCCCGTTTACTTTTGTTAAATATGATGCTCATGTAATTCCAATTCCTTTTGATCATAAAAGACAGACTGTTAAAATATTGGGTAACACAGATAATCACTATTCCAGGGTACTCCATGTGATTTAATCACGGGTGAGGAAAGAAGGCACGCATCCTTGTATAGCACATTGACAAGTACAGACGAGCTAGAACCAAATGAAGAGGAAGTGCCATTGTTTGAGGCTGAGCTTACCCCATCTAGTCATGTAGCCTGCACTGTCGAGATGACCTCACTCAATAATCATTGTAAGTACAATCACTACATAGTATAAAACCCGTAGGTTCCGTAGGTTTTCCCGGACATAGGTGTACATTCTTCACTTGTTATCTTAAAACACTGAAGAAATAAGTAATCATTACCTGACTTTATTTCTTTAGGCTTACAAAATACACTTATCAAATTTTAAACTATAAGTATTTATGAAAACAATATAACCCTAATTTGTGTAGAATATTATGGACTTTTGAAATCTAGAATTTAGAACTTTGGACTATCCAGTAGAAAGGTATAACAAATAAAAAAACCTAATTACGCGGTAAGGTTCAAGGCACATTGTAGCTGATTGGAAGTGAATATTTTCCTAGGATATTGAACCCTATTGACACTATGTCACTCATTTCTATTATTCGCGAGTTAAGGAATATGTGCCTTGCGTTATGGAGATAGGGTTTAATATTTATTTTAGTCATATGAAATTCAGTTTGATCATGTTTCTGTCAGACTTGAGTGGTCCATTGAATCCAAATAAGTCATAAGTCAAACTACAAATTTTTTACTTTTGAACCTTATACTGTTAAAGTGAAGGTTATTTTTCAAAAGTTTTATTATTGAATGACGTTGGATTCACCCTACTTCTGAGGAGATTAATCTTGCCAGCCTTCTTTCTATTCCTGGCATTTGTATCTCACTAAACATAAGAAGTTTCCACTTTTCTAATTCAATCAGTGAAAATATAATTCAGATGAGTAAAAAATAGTATTTTAATTCCAGATGAAGTAGCTATAATAGATGAAATCCAGATGATAGCGGACAGAGGCAGAGGCTGGGCGTGGACAAGGGCCATTCTAGGGCTGCAGGCGGATGAGATACATCTGTGCGGGGAGGCCGGGGCTATCAACCTTATTGAGGAAATATGCAACACCACGGGTGAAGAGATAGAGGTAATGTTAAGAAGCTAATTCGTTCAAGTAATGTATCAATAAATCATTATTTTAGACTAGTAGGTAATTGTCTGAACGCGCCTTCCCTCGTGTTGTTTTTATGGAAATGTTTCAAGGGAATTTCTATCCCATGGGACTTATTTATGGGAAAAAAGTAGCCAATGTTTTATTTCAGGGCTAGAACTAAGTCTTTTTAACATTTCAGCACGCTCCGTTCAGTAGTTTTTGCGTGAAAGAGTAACAAACATCCATATCTACTAACTTTAGCATTTATATAATTTAGTTTATTTGTTACTTAATTAGTTAGTATTTACATATACCTATGGAAGAGCAGGACATCCTGGCACAAGTATGCTTTTCATGCTTAAAAGGATGTCCTAACAACTGTTTAGCATGTAAAGTGTAACATATTTTAAACAAATAAACAATTTTTTCAAGTCTGTGTAACGTTTTAGCATGATGCATTCAATAGTTTTTGCGTGAAAGTGTAACAAATATCCATACTAACTTTAGCATTTATAATACTAGAAGGTACTTATAAGGATACAATGATTCAGTGGGCAGGTTTGCCGGCCCAGTACAAGGGTTTCTTTATTTTTACTTTTTGGGGGAATACCACCTTGTTTCCCATAATGTTTTGACCCCATACTAGATCTTGTAAGACCCGATACAGAACATTTCCCTTCCAGATCCACACGTACAAGCGACTGACGGAGCTAAAGGTGGAGGAGTACGCGCTGGGGTCACTGGACCACGTGCGCGCCGGCGACTGCATCGTGTGCTTCAACAAGAACGACATCTACAGCGTCAGCCGCGCCATCGAACAGAGGTCAGTCCGAGAGGCAGGTATCCAACCTTACATTATACATCATATCGTACAAACGACTGACTGACCTGAAGGTGGAGGAGTCCGCGCTGGGGTCGCTGGACCACGTGCGCGCCGGCGACTGCATCGTGTGCTTCAACAAGAACGACATCTACAGCGTCAGCCGCGCCATCGAACAGAGGTCAGTCCGAGAGGCAGGTATCCAACCTTACATTATACATCATATCGTACAAACGACTGACTGACCTGAAGGTGGAGGAGTACGCGCTGGGGTCACTGGACCACGTGCGCGCCGGCGACTGCATCGTGTGCTTCAACAAGAACGACATCTACAGCGTCAGCCGCGCCATCGAACAGAGGTCAGTCCGAGAGGCAGGTATCCAACCTTACATTATACATCATATCGTACAAACGACTGACTGACCTGAAGGTGGAGGAGTCCGCGCTGGGGTCGCTGGACCACGTGCGCGCCGGCGACTGCATCGTGTGCTTCAACAAGAACGACATCTACAGCGTCAGCCGCGCCATCGAACAGAGGTCAGTCCGAGAGGCAGGTATCCAACCTTACATTATACATCATATCGTACAAACGACTGACTGACCTGAAGGTGGAGGAGTCCGCGCTGGGGTCGCTGGACCACGTGCGCGCCGGCGACTGCATCGTGTGCTTCAACAAGAACGACATCTACAGCGTCAGCCGCGCCATCGAACAGAGGTCAGTCCGAGAGGCAGGTATCCAACCTTACATTATACATCATATCGTACAAACGACTGACTGACCTGAAGGTGGAGGAGTCCGCGCTGGGGTCGCTGGACCACGTGCGCGCCGGCGACTGCATCGTGTGCTTCAACAAGAACGACATCTACAGCGTCAGCCGCGCCATCGAACAGAGGTCAGTCCGAGAGGCAGGTATCCAACCTTACATTATACATCATATCGTACAAACGACTGACTGACCTGAAGGTGGAGGAGTACGCGCTGGGGTCACTGGACCACGTGCGCGCCGGCGACTGCATCGTGTGCTTCAACAAGAACGACATCTACAGCGTCAGCCGCGCCATCGAACAGAGGTCAGTCCGAGAGGCAGGTATCCAACCTTACATTATACATCATATCGTACAAACGACTGACTGACCTGAAGGTGGAGGAGTACGCGCTGGGGTCGCTGGACCACGTGCGCGCCGGCGACTGCATCGTGTGCTTCAACAAGAACGACATCTACAGCGTCAGCCGCGCCATCGAACAGAGGTCAGTCCGAGAGGCAGGTATCCAACCTTACATTATACATCATATCGTACAAACGACTGACTGACCTGAAGGTGGAGGAGTCCGCGCTGGGGTCGCTGGACCACGTGCGCGCCGGCGACTGCATCGTGTGCTTCAACAAGAACGACATCTACAGCGTCAGCCGCGCCATCGAACAGAGGTCAGTCCGAGAGGCAGGTATCCAACCTTACATTATACATCATATCGTACAAACGACTGACTGACCTGAAGGTGGAGGAGTCCGCGCTGGGGTCGCTGGACCACGTGCGCGCCGGCGACTGCATCGTGTGCTTCAACAAGAACGACATCTACAGCGTCAGCCGCGCCATCGAACAGAGGTCAGTCCGAGAGGCAGGTATCCAACCTTACATTATACATCATATCGTACAAACGACTGACTGACCTGAAGGTGGAGGAGTCCGCGCTGGGGTCGCTGGACCACGTGCGCGCCGGCGACTGCATCGTGTGCTTCAACAAGAACGACATCTACAGCGTCAGCCGCGCCATCGAACAGAGGTCAGTCCGAGAGGCAGGTATCCAACCTTACATTATACATCATATCGTACAAACGACTGACGGAGCTGAAGGTGGAGGAGTACGCGCTGGGGTCGCTGGACCACGTGCGCGCCGGCGACTGCATCGTGTGCTTCAACAAGAACGACATCTACAGCGTCAGCCGCGCCATCGAACAGAGGTCAGTCCGAGAGGCAGGTATCCAACCTTACATTATACATCATATCGTACAAACGATTGACTGACCTGAAGGTTGAGGAGTACGCGCTGGGGTCGCTGGACCACGTGCGCGCCGGCGACTGCATCGTGTGCTTCAACAAGAACGACATCTACAGCGTCAGCCGCGCCATCGAACAGAGGTCAGTCCGAGAGGCAGGTATCCAACCTTACATTATACATCATATCGTACTAATGACTGACGGACCTGAAGGTGGAGGAGTACGCGCTGGGGTCGCTGGACCACGTGCGCGCCGGCGACTGCATCGTGTGCTTCAACAAGAACGACATCTACAGCGTCAGCCGCGCCATCGAACAGAGGTCAGTCCGAGAGGCAGGTATCCAACCTTACATTATACATCATATCGTACAAACGATTGACTGACCTGAAGGTTGAGGAGTACGCGCTGGGGTCGCTGGACCACGTGCGCGCCGGCGACTGCATCGTGTGCTTCAACAAGAACGACATCTACAGCGTCAGCCGCGCCATCGAACAGAGGTCAGTCCGAGAGGCAGGTATCCAACCTCACATTATACATCATATCGTACAAACGACTGACTGACCTGAAGGTTGAGGAGTACGCGCTGGGGTCGCTGGACCACGTGCGCGCCGGCGACTGCATCGTGTGCTTCAACAAGAACGACATCTACAGCGTCAGCCGCGCCATCGAACAGAGGTCAGTCCGAGAGGCAGGTATCCAACCTTACATTATACATCATATCGTACAAACGACTGACGGACCTGAAGGTGGAGGAGTACGCGCTGGGGTCGCTGGACCACTGTTATAATGGACCATCACTACATAGTATAAAACAAAGTCGCTTTTTCTGTCCCTATGTCCCTATGTCCTTATGTCCCTTTGAATGCTTAAATCTTTAAAACTATGCAACGGATTTTGATGCAGTTTTTTTAATAGATAGAGTGATTCAAGAGGAACGTTTATATACTTATAATACAACCGTGCGAAGCCGGGGCGGGTCGCTAGTTTATTATAATTGTAAAAAGTAAGATATCAGTTCTCTAGTACTCACAACACAAGCTCAGGGGGCAAATTCCACTAATGTCAAAACAAATGTCTCAATAGTGCTATTCAATCAAGATGATTAAAATGACGTTTGTGCAATTGGTATTCTACTATTTTTGTGCTTGAAGAGACTTTCATAATTAGAATGTCAAATTGGTAGTCAGAAACGTAATCAACACAGTTATGAATGAACCTCAAAAAGTTTGTGTTAGTAGAATGCCAAAAAGAGTTTAACACTGACATTTTGACACGATACTATTTAAATGGTGAAGCGATTTATTTAGTGGAATGCGGGCCATGTTCTCTAGTACTCACAACTTAAGCTCTGAGCTTAGGGGCTAAAAGATGCTGTGTATTGTCCATTGTTATTAATGATGTATTGTCGTGGCAGAGGTCACGAGGTCGCGGTCATCTACGGCAGTCTGCCACCCGGCACCAAGCTGGCGCAGGCCAACAAGTTCAACGACCAAGAGAGCTCCTGCAAAGTCATGGTCGCCACGGATGCCATAGGACTTGGAATTAACTTGTGAGTTTTACTATTTATTTTATTAGGCTGTGTCCCCAGTGGGCAAACGGTGAGCAGCCGACTGAGTTTGCGGCGTATCAGTTCAGTACGCCCTTCCATATATTTTAAATTGAGTGTCCACAGTTTGCTAGTTTGCCCTCACTGTACGTAGTTTGCAGCGATACGTGCGCCGACTGTCTCAGTTAGCGGCCGACTCGCAGGTTCAAATGCTTGCGATACGCACGCAAACTGATCTGAGTTTGTAGCTGTTCGCCACAAATTTGCGGCTCACTCAGTCGGCCGCTCACAGTTTGCCTACTGGGACACAGCTTCTTCACTTAAACTTTGCCAAAGTTTTTACAATATATAACTATAGGTCCAACAGTTAATAGGACACAGCAAATACCTATAGGTATGCTTCACCGCACAGCACAAGAAAAGCATTCAAAGATCTTAAACTCGCACTTTTCTTTAGATACTATAAAGTGATAAAATAATAAAATGAATGGCGTACCAAAAGCTTCAAGCCAGTGGCCCGCGAGCTATCTGTTATTTTATTTCAAGCTATGATTTCTAGAATTACGTGTAATTTCAGTCTGTTCCGTTTGTTTCGGCGTGAATTGGTAACAAACATCCATCCATACAAACTTTCCCAATATTATATTAGTGTGATATAAGTACATATAGTATTATTCGTGTGTGTATGTATTGTGTTGTAAAACCTAGAACATTGTCGGTGGCTAATATCTAGTTTTGTCCGGTTTCAGGAGTATACGGCGGATAATCTTCTATTCCCTGATCAAACCAGTTATGACTGAAGATGGAGACAAAGAAATGGATGTGATCAGTACATCACAAGCTTTACAAATAGCGGGTAATATAAAATAATGTAATTTACCAGAGTCCCGTACCAAAGGACTAATTCCCTAAATATTGTGGGTCCTAAAACAGATCAGCATCAAAAAGTCCAAATGACAAAATTGTCTACCCTACGCAATGTTTTATTTTCTGAGGTTTGGAGATTTTCCTTTGTTACTTTTTGGGAGTAATCTTCAACCCCAAACCGCTAAGAAGTATTCTCTTTCCTTCATCTTTACCAACAGCCCCTGTTGTCTGTCCAGGTAGAGCCGGTCGGTACGGCAGCGCGTGGGAGACGGGCTACGTGACGTCGTTCAGGTCCGAAGACCTCGCCACGCTGAAGAGCCTGCTCAGCAAGGCGCCCGAGCCGGTGGCGCAGGCCGGGCTGCACCCCACGGCCGAGCAGATGGAGCTGTACGCCTACCACCTGCCGCACGCCAGCTTGAGCAGTCTCATGGTTAGTACCAGCAGCATCATGAAGACCTCGCCACGCTGAAGAGCCTGCTCAGCAAGGCGCCCGAGCCGGTGGCGCAGGCCGGGCTGCACCCCACGGCCGAGCAGATGGAGCTGTACGCCTACCACCTGCCGCACGCCAGCTTGAGCAGTCTCATGGTTAGTACCAGCAGCATCATGAAGACCTCGCCACGCTGAAGAGCCTGCTCAGCAAGGCGCCCGAGCCGGTGGCGCAGGCCGGGCTGCACCCCACGGCCGAGCAGATGGAGCTGTACGCCTACCACCTGCCGCACGCCAGCTTGAGCAGTCTCATGGTTAGTACCAGCAGCATCATGAAGACCTCGCCACGCTGAAGAGCCTGCTCTGATTAAGTATTTATTATTATTATTTATTGCTGAAGAGCCTGCTCAGCTAGACGCCTGAGCCTCAATAGTGCCATTCAATGAAGATGATTAAAATGACATTTGTGCATTTGGTATTCCACTATTTTTAGCGCTTGAAGAGACTTTCATAATTAAAATGTCAAATTGGTAGTCATCAACGTAATTGTCACAGCTATGAATGAACCTCATAAAGTTTGTGCAACCGCTCAATCAAGATGATTAAAATGACATTTGTGCATTTGGTATTCTACTATTTTTAGTGCTTGAAGAGACTTTCATAATTAGAATGTCAAATTGGTAGTCATCAACGTAATCGTCACAGCCATGAATGAACCTCAAAAAGTTTGTGCTAGTAGAATACCAAAAAGAGTTTAACACTGTCATTTTGAAACAACACTATTTAAATGGTGAAGAGATTTATGCAGTGGAATTCGGGCCCTGATGGTGAGGTTTTTACTCTGAAGGAGTCCTCTGTTCCAGGATATCTTCGTGCACCTGTGCACAGTGGACGACTCCCTGTACTTCATGTGCAACACGGAGGGCTTCAAGTTCATAGCGGAGACCATCCAGCACGTGCCGCTGCCGCTGCGCGCGCGGTACGTCTTCTGCTGCGCGCCCATCAACAACAAGCTGCCCTTCGTCTGCGCCACCTTCCTCAAGGTACTGCCTCATTCCTCCTTCCTCAAGGTACTGCCTCATTCCACCTTCCTCAAGGTACTGCCTCATTCCTCCTTCCTCAAGGTACTGCCTCATTCCACCCTTCTCAAGGTACTGCCTCATTCCTCCTTCCTCAAGGTACTGCCTCATTCCTCCTTCCTCAAGGTACTTTTTTTTTTTTTTTTTTTATTAACAATAGACCTTCGTTTGACCACAGTCTCACCTGATGGTAAGTGATGTACTGCCTCATTCCTCACTCTCTCTACAAGTTCATAGCGGAGACCATCCAGCACGTGCCGCTGCCGCTGCGCGCGCGGTACGTCTTCTGCTGCGCGCCCATCAACAACAAGCTGCCCTTCGTCTGCGCCACCTTCCTCAAGGTACTGCCTCATTCCACCTTCCTCAAGGTACTGCCTCATTCCACCTTCCTCAAGGTACTGCCTCATTCCACCTTCCTCAAGGTACTGCCTCATTCCACCTTCCTCAAGGTACTGCCTCATTCCACCTTCTTCAAGGTACTGCCTCATTCCTCACTCTCTCTACAAGTTCATAGCGGAGACCATCCAGCACGTGCCGCTGCCGCTGCGCGCGCGGTACGTCTTCTGCTGCGCGCCCATCAACAACAAGCTGCCCTTCGTCTGCGCCACCTTCCTCAAGGTACTGCCTCATTCCACCTTCCTCAAGGTACTGCCTCATTCCACCTTCCTCAAGGTACTGCCTCATTCCACCTTCCTCAAGGTACTGCCTCATTCCACCTTCCTCAAGGTACTGCCTCATTCCACCTTCTTCAAGGTACTGCCTCATTCCTCACTCTCTCTACAAGTTCATAGCGGAGACCATCCAGCACGTGCCGCTGCCGCTGCGCGCGCGGTACGTCTTCTGCTGCGCGCCCATCAACAACAAGCTGCCCTTCGTCTGCGCCACCTTCCTCAAGGTACTGCCTCATTCCACCTTCCTCAAGGTACTGCCTCATTCCACCTTCCTCAAGGTACTGCCTCATTTCACCTTCCTTAAGGTACTGCCTCATTCCACCTTCCTCAAGGTACTGCCTCATTCCACCTTCCTCAAGGTACTGCCTCATTCCACCTTCCTCAAGGTACTGCCTCATTCCACCTTCCTCAAGGTACTGCCTCATTCCACCTTCCTCAAGGTACTGCCTCATTCCACCTTCCTCAGGGTACTGCCTCATTCCACCTTCCTCAAGGTACTGCCTCATTCCACCTTCCTCAAGGTACTGCCTCATTCCACCTTCCACAAGGTACTGCCTCATTCCACCTTCCTCAAGGTAATGCCTCATTCCACCTTCCTCAAGGTACTGCCTCATTCCTCACTTTCTCTACAAGTTCATAGCGTGTTCTCAAAGCGCGGGGTGGCCCCTACTGATTAGCACATTCAAGGTGTGTAAGTACATATAGCAGTAGCTATAAGCGAATGACAGATGCCTTCCCACGCGCCCTTCGTAACACCTTCTTAGAAATTCAGTACAAATCTACAGGTTAATAATAATGCTGGACAATCCACACAGCATCATCAGGCCCCAAGGCAGAGCTTGTGTTATGAGTACTAGATGACTGATATATAATACTCATTACAATGTATTGTAGTAGTGAAAATTCCGTATTTATTAAATTATTCGAAAAATAAATTTAATTTCTAAAATATTTTTTTTTGAAATTTTAGAGGTATAATAAAATATTTTTGATTATATTTTTCCTGAATTAAGTGTTCGAATCTACACCCCTCCTGAAAGTTTTGTTCTTCATTTTTGTGACACCCTGTATAAAGCATGAATGATAAGTTAGCAACACGACGCGTTGTTCCAGATGGTGCGTCAGTACAGCCGCAGCGAGCCGCTCACGAAGGCGTGGCTCAGCAACGCCGTGGACTGGCCCATGCCCATGCCCAAGACCATCATGGACCTGGTCCATCTAGAGTCCGTCTTCGACGTGCTCGAACTCTATCTCTGGCTCAGGTTCAACCTTCTACATAATGATATCCAGACTTATCCAATCCACTCAGAAACTAATCGTGCTCTACTCCCGCCTTACACTTTTTTAAGCAAACAGCTTTGTCTAAGTTTCTTACAAAAGTTTGGGTGCTACTTGTTTATCTAAATAATGGGTGAAAATGACGTCAGCTTATGCTATCCCGCTCAGATCGGATCCGAACTGAGCAGGAAAGTAGATACGGACATCGTATCTGCTTTACAGGGTGCCACGAAACATTTATTCAAAGCTGAAAGGGCAAGCTTGCGTTCAAAGGTACTCGAATAGTAAGAAAAAATGATGTATTACCGAATAAAAATATTTGAATAAAAAAATCTTATGGCAGAGTAGATCTAAAATCACCCCCTTTCAGCTTAGTACAACGTATGGCATCCTGTAGTTTCTTTGAGATGGAACGTATATTTCTCGGATTCGAATCAGATGAAAAACATCTACTTAAGTTCCTATTTGATATAGATATCCGAATCAATGTGTAAATCAATATTTATTCTGTTACAGTTATCGATTCGCGGACATGTTCCCCGATGTTAAACTAGTACGGGAAATGGAAACCGAGCTAGACGCCATCATTCAACAGGGCATATTCCAAATAACTAGGTGAGTTACTATTTAAAGTTTTATTATTTTCGTTCTTGCTTTCGTCACATAGCCAGGGAATTCAACACTCCAACGTAAGTAGGTACAACCTTAAACAGCTGATGGTTTCGGGAGGGTAGATGGCAAAAGTTTCAGAGGACGCAGTCCAATCAGATGGTCAGAGCGATTACGGTAAAATCTCCCATCCAATACTTGAAATTTGAAGGCCCTTTTAATGACCTTCACGATTCCCATCCATCCATTTGCAAATAAATTATTCATCGAATGACAATTGCCAATCCTATTGAAAGCCCATGAATTAACGAAATTGGTGTTTTTGGCAGTAAATAAAATGTCCATTTCCAAGTGTAGAAAAGGAAGGTTAATAATTATAATTTCGTGCCTATCCTTCGGGTAGTTTCGTCGAAAGTATCATCCATCTATACCAGTGCGATGTCATGATAAGTGTGATTTCTTCCATCAACAGGTTACTCAGAAATTCAGACCAAGTCCTTCAAGATCCTGAAAGCGTAGAGCCCAGTTATGTGAGGAAAGGGGCCAAAACCATGTCCAACCTAACCAAAGGAGACGAGAAGGGGAAACTTTCGGAAATGCTGGTGGCGAGGGTGAGTTTGTTTCTTTCATTTTGGTGTGGGTGTTTTCTATGTATAATAAAAAATATCTATCTATGTAATGTATTGTATTAAGTATATCAGTCATCTAGTACCCATAACACAAGCTCTGCTTAGCTTGAGGCTAGATGATGCTGTGTGGGATGTCCGGAATTATTTATATTTTTGACCTTTTAAATTTCTCAGAAGTCTTTTTTAAAGAATCCCACGTTGTAGTCCTGAGAGGAAACTTCATTAGGGAGATAATTCCACAACCAAAGTGTTTGAAGGAGTAAATTCCTCATGGGGGACGATATCTCTGTCAATGGCGATACGATCATCATCATCATCAACAACCTATATAAGTCCACTGTTGGACATAGGCCTCCCCTTATGAGCGCCATAGCGCCCTGTCTTCAGCTTGACGCATCCAGCATGACGCCGGAGGGCGTCCTACACTACGTTTGCCCAGTCGCGGTCTCGGTTAATAAATTGGTTCTGTGGTGTTTGTTACAGGGTCTAATAACTCCACAAATGTTGAAGAAACTGCAACAAGAATTATCGTCAGATAAGAAATACGACAAGAATAAGAAGAATAGACACAGAAGAAAATGACACTAGGAAATAATACTAGAATTGTTAATATATTTCTATATGTGTTGTATTGTAAATAGTGAGTTGTTGAATCAGATGGATGGAATAAATTTGTTGTAGTAAAAAGATTTTAGACTTCTAATTGTACCCTTTGCAGCAGCTACAGGTGATTCTTGGGCATTAAATAAACTTCTAACACCAAAAATTTGTAAAATCGCGTTTTTACAAATCCTTTTAAAATTTCTATGGATTGTATTCCTATACTCGTTCGTGGACACTAAAAGTGTCAAGGCACAAGAGAAGGAAGAGGTACGTTGCCTTTGGTGGCCACCAAACTTTGTTTTCGTATCTCTTCCTAAAGTAGACAGTATGAAACTTCTACAGATGCATTAAAAAAAAGCTTATGATAGTTTTAACAAACTGTACCTACGTTTATATTTTAGAAATTCCTTTGTTTAACGGAATTATAATTATGATAAAATAAGTGGGGTGTTGGCAACGCTCACTAGATATAGGATATTAGATATTTAGTGTTGTTAGAATCTTGTATATACTTAGGATAGTTAAGGTTAGAATTTTGTGTAGAATTAAGTTAAACTGTTGTAAATAAACGTAAAATAGGTATTAAAGGATTGGAAACACAAGTTCTAGTCGGTAGACAGATAATTAGGCCTAGAGAAACTATCCTAAGTTAAGAAAATTGTATAGAAAAATGATTGTAACTTTTGTAGTAATAAAGATAGGAAAATGGGCGTTACATCGCCATAAAGGTTACATAATTGCACACATTTTGGTATAAAAAACATGTAAATAAGTTGACAAATAAAAGAGATATAAGCCGATAAACCCCCAAAGCATAGTGAAAAATAGGAACAAAATGTATGCGAAATAGAGCCGTCCTCTACACGGTAAAGCTTGGGGGTGGATAAGCTAGTAGAGTGCGTGTGCCCCCACAAAGGGCCGGAATGAAGCGATGATGCTGCGACACGCTCACAACACGCGCACACAAACAAAAAACAGTCTAACTGAAACAAAAAACAGTCTAACAACTTTATCAACAGTCTGCAGCTTTATCAACAGTCTGCAGCTCTCGCCCGTACAGTGCGCGCGCGTCACACCCTCCCGCCGTCCGACCCCACACCTCACCCGCGTCACAGCCCCCCCCTTGGAACTCTGACGCCCTGCGAAATCCGCTGGCGTCATCGAGTACTCGGGGCGCGCGGCTCGCGTTCGCGACAGTGTTGTTGTGATTCGTAGATAGTGCAGTGTTGAGAAAGTGACTCTAGTGCAGTGTACAAAGTGAGCCCCGCATAGACGCGTAGGAAACTCGGACCGCAGTGATTGGCCACACCCTTCGCTCGCGTGAGTACCTATTGCGTCTTCGCACCCGCGGGACCGTAAACCTAATACACTCACGCAATCCCGTCCGGTGTGAGTTACTGACTGGTGTTTTATTATAAAACATCCAGCGCAGTAACGAACAATTTCCCCCCCCAACCCGCTCGCCGCCGAAAGTGTCTAGCTGAGTGTCGCTGGATTACCTAAGCTAGGCCTTCCTTCGGGATCTCACCTGGCTTGGTTTTCCGCCCTGCTGGACACCGTAAGCACCCCTTGAGTGTTCCCATCCGATCCCCCCCCACCCCCGCTCCTACCCAAAAATGTCGGACGGGGATAACCCCCCGCCGCGTAAACCGCCGGAGACGCGAGTCCCGGTTCTGGATAGGGCGATCGTGGCGAAAAATCTTCTCGATCCCGAGAAGTCCGTGGTCCTGAGACCCGGAGCGCTGCGGTACCGCCCAATCCGAATGACCGCGTCCGGCGATGCCTCCCCGCCCCCCGCAGGCCCGTCCGCTGTGGCCGCGCGCGGAACTGAGATTCCGCCCCGCCCCCAGCCCGGTGCAACGGGAAGAAGGGCCCCGCCCGGAGGAAGGAGCTCCTCCTCAGACGAGGAGCAAGAGGAGAAGAGGCAGCGCTTGCTTTCCTCCCACTCCTCCTCCCGTGACTCCCCGCCGCTGCAGGGCACGCCCCTCACCTCGAGGGCCAGGCCCGCAGCCCGCGGGTCACCGTCGCCCCCACGAGAGGACGCTGTCGAGGCGACCGCCTCCAGCCCCTCCTCCCCCCGCTCCGGCTCGCCCGACGAGACGAGCCATATGGAGCTGCCGCCGCCGATGATGGCCATGCCGTCGCCGGTGTGGTCCGCCTCGTACGCGGAGGCCGCCGCAGCGCGGCCGGCCCCGCGTCGGCTGGGCCCCCCCTCCTCCCCGGACCGAGAGGACGGCATGGTGGTGCTTGGCGCGGCGCCCGCCGCCCGCCCGCCGCAAGTCACCTACAAGGTGATCGCCGCCCCAAAGCCGCACGGACCGCCTACCGCCCGCCCCCGCAGCTTCCAACCGCCGCCCCAACAGGGGCCTACCGCCCGCCCACGCAGTGGGCGTCACACGCCGCCCCAGCCGGGGCCCTTCGCCCGCCCTACCGGGACGTCGCCGCCCCCCGCCCACCTTGCCGTGACGCCGCCGGCGCCCGCCCGCCCTACCGGGACGGCGCCGGCGCCCGCCCGCCTTGCCGTGACGCCGCCGGCGCCCGCCCGCCCCACCGGGACGGCGCCGGGCCCCGCCCGCCCTGCCATGACACCGCCGGCGCCCGCCCGCCCTACCGAGACGCCGCCGGCGCCCACCCGCTCCGCAGAGGAGTGGCACCACACGCCCGCCCACGCCGCCCAAGCCTCCTCCATGCTGCCCTCGGACCAGGCCGAGGCCGCGCCCTCACGGGCCAGTATGGAGGTTGACCCCCAGCCGCCGCCCACTACCGACGCCGGTGAGGCAGGAGCGGTGCACGATGCGCAGCACCGCCCGCCCACCCCGCCCGCCCCCCAACAACCACGCCCGCCCACAACTCAACAGGCTCAGAGGCTGTCGCGTGCCTATCCGCCCATCGTGGTGGAGTGCTTGCCCAACTGGGCGAGGCACTTCGCCACCCTGAGGGCGGTGCTAGGCTACGCCCCCAACGCGCGCCCCCTGGCCCAGGGGGTGCGATTCACACCACGCAGCCCGGAGGAGTACCGGGCGATCCAGCGCCACCTGGTGGAGGCTATGGCGGATGACCCAGCGATCAGCTGGTACAGCTACGCCGTGTCCGCCGAGCTGCCCACTAAGGTGGCGATCCGCGGCCTACCCGCGGACACAGACACCCTGGACATCACTGCAGCGCTTAGCGAACTGGGCTTCCCGGTCCGGTTCGTTAAGCAGATCCGGCCTAAGCAGGGCCGCGCCGGCTGCCTTTACCACGCCCAGTTGGACCGCCTGCCTGAGGAGGAGCTCGTGCGCCTGTATGGCCTCACGGAGCTCCTCAACATGCCGGGCGTGTGCGTGGAGCACTGGCGCGGCGCGGCGAACCGCGTGGCGCAGTGCCATCGGTGCCAGGCGTTCGGGCACGCATCGGCCCACTGCCACCGCCCGATGCGCTGCGTCCGCTGCGGCGCCCAGCACGCCGCCGCTGACTGCCCACGTCCCACCACGGACAAGCCGACGTGCGCCAACTGCGGCCGTGAGCACACGGCGAACAGTAGGGTATGCCCTGTGCTCCGGCGCGAGGCGCGCAAGCGGGGAGTTGCCATTCCCCCCCCCGCCCCCAACCAACCTGCAGCTCCAACAGGGCGGGCAGGCTCGCCCGCCCCTCCAGCCGGAGGGCGCTCAGCGGCGCCCAGCCGCCGCCCACCCGCGCAGGGGCGCGCAGCCCCCCCCGCCCCTCGCCCCGAAGGGCGCCCAGCGGCTCCCAGCCGCCGCCCGCCACCATCAGCGCCGATGCAGCATCCGGCACCCGCCCCCGCGGTATCGGCCAACCAGGCTACAAACCGTGGGGAGCCAGTGCCGAAGAGGAGGAGGAGACCACGAGGTGGAAGGAAGAGGAGAAAACCCGTGGCCTCCTCGACCCCCCACGAACTCGCTGGAGCCGCCCATGGTGCCCAGCCCCCCGCCATTGTGTGGGAGCCCCCACCCAACGCCGCACGACGCCTGGCGCCGGCCCCGGCATACACTCTGCCGGGCCCCGCGCCGCCTCGACCCGAGGCCCCACAGCCGTGCCCCCCCTGGGCACAGGCCGACCCACTGCCTCAGCGCGAGCGCAGGGCTCCCAGAGCCCGCCCGCGCCGCACCGCCACCATCACCACCCACGACCACGTCTCTGGCGCCGGCGCGCCCACAGCGCCCGCGGAGACACGCACGGCAGGACCAGCCGGGAACCCCACCGACCAACTGTTGGGGGTCCTGACTGAGTTCCTGCTTTCCATCGCTGCAGGGGAAGACCTCCGGAGCGCAGCGGTGCGAGGACTATCCTTACTAGGTCTCCCTCGTAATGGATAGGACCTCCGCACTGCGCCTCCTCTACTGGAATCCCGGAGGGGTCCGGAAACACCTGCAGCCCCTCCGCCTACTCGCCCAGTCGCAGGATATCCACATTATCCTCCTGGGCGAGACGAAGCTTCAACCCAATCACCAGCTGAGCGTGCCCAACTTCTTCGTGTACCGCCGCGACGAGGTGTCGCCCACATCGGGGCAGCCCTACAGGGGTACGGCTGCCCTGGTCAGACGCGACCTTGTACACGAGGAGTTGCCGCACGCTCCATTCCAGGAGCTTCGAACTACCGGGGTGCTGGTGAGAGCGGCGGGCGAGGAACTCCGCATCTTCGCCGGCTACCGCCCGCCGACGCCCCGGTACTCCGCCGACGACACCGCTGCCCTCTTCAACGTCCGCACCCCCACGCTGCTCGCAGGCGACCTCAACGCCAAGCACCCGGCCTGGGGGTCGCGGACCATCAACCCTGCCGGTCGCAAACTGTTGGACGACAGTGATGCGACCGGCTTCACCGTTGTGGGGCCTGACGCCCCCACGCACATCCCAACTGCCATCTCACACGCCGCCGACGTCCTGGACATTGTGCTGCACAAGTACGTGCGCTGCCCCGTCCAGGTTGAGGTGCTGTACGACCTGGACTCGCAGCACCTCCCACTCCTCATCACGCTCGATCTGGCCGCGGACTTCACTGCGCCGCGGCCCCTGGGCGTGAGGACTGACTGGGTGGCGTACGCCAAGTCACTGGAGTCCGTGGACGTCGGCCCCATGCAGACCCCGGCTGAAGTGGAAGCCGAGGCCTCTGCTCTGATAGACAGGCTGAAAGAGGCCAAAGACGCGGCCTCAACCCCCATCACCAGCAGCCCGGGGCGGCGCAACGACCTCCCGCCACACCTCCAACGTGATGTCGCGCGCAAGCGCGAGCTGCGGCGCGAGTGGGCGCGATCCCGCTGCCCGCGCATCAAGGCGCGCCTCAACGCCCTCACCGCTGAGCTCTCGGCCGCTGTACAGGCTTGGCGCGGAGAGACCTGGGATCTAACGATCGACCGGGCCTCTGAACGCGACACCAACCTGTACGCGCTGAACCGGGCGCTCACGCGCAAACCTGCGCCCACCTACCCACTGCTGGACCGTGATGGGGTCCGGCGCTTTGCTCCCGCCGACCGTGCCGAGATACTGGCCGAGCATCTGGCGGAGCAGTTCACGCCGCACCCTGTCCCTGCAGACGCCACCTTCGAGACGCTCAGACACCACCAGCACGTTGAGGAGACGGTAAGGGAGTTCCTCTCTGGCCCGACACCGCCCTTAGGCGGGGAGTTCTTCATCTCCCCAGCCGAGGTGCGGAAGGCCGTCCTCCGCCTACCCAGGCGGAAGGCGCCAGGCTACGACGGCATCCCGAACCTGGCCCTCACTCAGCTGCCCCGCCGCGGAGTCACCGCGCTCGCCCGGGTCTTCAACGGCATCCTCCGGACGGGCCACTTCCCGGACTGCTGGAAGACCGGGCGGGTGATAGTCCTGCCCAAGCCGGGCAAAGATCATCGCCTCCCGGCCAACTACAGACCCATCACTCTCCTGCCGACGGTGGCCAAGCTCCTGGAACGCCTGCTTCTGTGGCGCCTGGCTCCGACCATCGAGCCGCGCCCGGAGCAGTTCGGGTTCAGGAGCGGCCACTCCACCACGCTGCAGCTCACCAGGGTGCTGCACCACCTCGCAGTCGAGCACAACGCCGGGCGCTGTACGGTGGGGGTCTTTCTCGACGTAGAGAAGGCCTTCGACCGAGTATGGCACCCCGGCGTTCTGTACAAGCTCCTGCGCACCCAAACGCCGCCCGCCATCATCAGGATCGTGGCCTCCTTCCTCGACAATCGTAAGTTCTTTGTCGCAGTCGAGGGAGCCACATCCACCACCCGGACCATCTCAGCTGGCGTGCCGCAGGGAAGCTGCCTGTCGCCCGCGTTATACGCGCTCTACATCGACGACGTCCCCACCCTGGAGGGCCACCTCAGGCCTGGGGAGCGGGACGTCTCGCTAGCGCTTTTCGCGGACGACAGCGCTTTCTTCGCGTCATCCACCAGCCCCACCATCGCAGCCCGCAGGATGCAGCGGCTGCTGGACATCCTGCCGCCATGGCTGGACAAATGGCGCATGGCCGTCAATGTGGGAAAGACGGCCGCGCTGTTTGTCTCCCGCCGCCGCCACCACCCACCAGAACTGCAGCTGCGGGGCCAGAACGTGGCTTGGAGCTCGCACACTCGGTACCTCGGCATCGAGATAGACAGGTCGTTGAGGATGCAGCCACAGGTCGACCGCGCGCTACAACAAGCGCGCGTCGCCAGAGCTCTCCTCCGACCTGTCCTGGGATCTCGTCTGCCTCTGAGGACCAAAGTGCGGGTCTACAAGAGCTATGTTCGGTCCCGCCTCACATACGCAGCGCCGGCCTGGTACGCGCTCGTCTCGCAGACGAACAAGGACCGGCTCCAGGCGCTGCAATCCACCAGCCTCAGGATCTGCACGGGCGCGGGCCGCTACGTCAGGAACGACGTCATAGCCCGCGACCTGCAGATCCCATCAATCGAAGAATTCATCGTGAAGTCGGCGCGTCGGATGTTCGACCGCGCCGACAACAGCCGCCACGCCCACCTCAACAGCCTCGCTCCCCGCTGCAGCCGACCCTCGGACGACGATCGCCCGTGGCGACCCCTTCCGCGGGATTTGATCCCTGCGGAACCGCCTTAAGTCCTTGGGTTCCCAAAAAAAAAAAAAAAAAAAAAATGAAACCACCAAAAAAAAAAAAAAATGAAACCTTAAAAAAAAAATAACATGCAGCCTTAAAAAAAAAAAAATAAATAAATAAATAAATAAAATATGATACTTTGCGGGAAAAAGAGCACTCCGCAGGAACCCAAGGACCGAGGGGTCGTCACCCCTCGAGTTGCAGCCGGGGTAAAGAGGCCCAGCCTCGAGGCCCCCCTCCGTGCCCCCACAAAGGGCCGGAATGAAGCGATGATGATGGCTGCGACACGCTGCAAGAAAGTCGTCAAGAATAAATAAATAGAAGAAAGAAGAAGTCTTTCACTCCTCAAGAAACCCCCCTCAAAGGAAGCAGAAGCGGACCTGAACAGAATCCCCTCCAGCCGGCGTCTTCTGGGAATCGGCGGGCTACCCAGCCCAGTACATCGTTGGCTAACCTACCCAGGGGCACCAACATTTTTTGGTCCTTCGAGCGCCGGATAAGAAGAAGATGCCAGGCAACAGGTCCAGATCACCGCGCTCCCGCTCCGGAAGAGGGGAGGGAAGCTCCGACGAGGCAGAGACGACGGACTGGTCGCTGGAGACCCCAGCGACGAGCACGACGACAAGCGAGGGGACGGAACCCCCCGCTACCCCCGCGGCCCCCGCGAACTCTGCGCCCGGCACTTCTCTGGGCCAGACGACTCGCGGGTTGGCGGACGCGAACCCTGCGCCCGGCATACCGCCGGGACAGAAGACTCGCGCCGCATCGACGCCCGCCGCTCGGGATGCAGCCGTCAACAGGAAGACAAGAAGCGCCGCCGCCGCCGCCGCCGCCGCCGCCGCCGCCGAGACATCCGCAAGATCGACGCCGTCAACAAGTACACTGCGGGCCGCGCCGCCCGCACGACCCGCGACCCCCGCGCACCCCGCGCCCGCGCCCGCGCCGCCCGCGCCCGCGCCGCCCGCGCTCGCGCACCCCGCGCCGCCCGCGCCCGCGCACCCCGCGCGCCCCGCGCGCCCCGCGCACGCACCGAACGACGCCGCCGCCACGACTGTTCGCGCGCCCGCTGTGCGCAACACGACCGTGGCGCCGGTCGTATTCGCGACGCCCGCCGCGCCGCGCCCCACCGATACGAGGTCGCAGTCGAGAAGAACAGAAAGGATGGCATTCATCGAACTACAGCGGAGAAAATTGGAAGAAGCTCAACTGGCAACAGCGTTGGCGCAGTCTGAATATGAGATGGCACTGGAGTGCGCATCTGAAGAAGAGGACTTCGACAAGTCCACCCAGGTCGAGCGCTGGTTGAATGAAACGACAATGATTGAAGCACCGCGCCCGCCCATGGAAGAAGAGATCCAGCCACCACCGGAACCGCAGAGATACCTGCCGCAGCAGCAACCCGAGAAGGAAGAGAGTGTCCTGAACCACATCAGGGCGCTGGCCGACGCCATCACGCTACGACAAGGTGACACCCCTCGTAACTTTTGGCCTCTTCCAGATTTTGACGGCACTGCGGAGGAGTGGCTGCCCTTCATGAAGACATACAACGAGAGCGCAGCAGCACACACCGATGTGCAGAATACGGCGCGCCTTAGGAAGGCGCTGAAAGGAGTCGCCAGGGAAGCGGTCCGGAGTCTTCTCTACGTAGCAGACGATCCAGGTCTCATCATGAAGACGCTCGAGAGAAGATTCGGCCGCCCAGACGACATCGTGGAAATGGAGCTGCAGAAGCTGAAGGCGCACCCGAAACCTGGCGACAACCCAAGAGACGTGGTCATCCTCGCCAGCCGCCTGAGCAATGCGGTCGCCACGATACAGGCGCTCAAGAAACCGTTCCTGCTGCACTCTCCGGAAGTGGGTAAGACAGTGATTGAAAAGTTTTCCCAATTGATGAAATACAGGTGGTACGATTTCAGCGCTACCACACCTGAGGAGGAGCCAATCCTGAAGAAGCTGGAAAGGTTCCTGAACAGAGAGGCTGACATCTGTGGGTCTGCAGCATTGCCCGAGAAGCCCCAGAGGAAGGGGAAGCAGATCGTCCACGCCAGCCAAGAAGAGGAAGAACATGAAGAGCAAGCTGCCAGCACCACCGCGCCGGGCTGCCGCGTGTGCAACGGGGCACACTACAGCAAAGACTGCGAGAAACTCAAGAAAGCGACAGTCGACGCGCGCTGGGAGATAGCAAAAGATAAGAAGTTATGTTTCAAGTGCCTAAAAGGTAAGCACACTGGATTTATTTGTAAAGCGCGACCGTGTCCAAAGTGCAGACGGCCACATCATGTGCTGCTTCATAAAGAGAGGCCAGCCGCGCCGCAGCACGTGCAACAGAAAGAAGAGGCCACAGTGAAGACGGAGCCCGCAGGACCGAAAGACGTAGTGACCAACGTCTACGCAGCGACCACCGGAACGAAAGCCTACCTGAAGATGGTGCCGGTGGAAGTGTACGGACCAGAAGGATCGACCCGAGTCCTCGCTCTCCTGGACGAAGGGTCAACAGTGACTCTCCTGGAAGCAAGAATAGCTGAGAAAATTGGTGCTACAGGAAAGGAAGAGAAACTGGTCCTGCAGACGGTTGGAGGTAAGGTCACTAAGTGTGATTCACAGAGAATGGACCTGCGGCTGAAAGGGACTCACAGAAGAGACAAGCACGTACTGCGCGGCGCACGCACGGTGGAAGATTTGAAGTTATCTGCGCAACACATCGATGAAGACGCCCTGGAAAACTGCAGCCACTTGAAAGAAATTAAGGAGGAGCTGCTCTACAGCAGCGAACGCCCAGCTCTACTCATCGGTCGAAGACAACTGGGACCTCATCGTGTCAAGAAAGATATTGAAGGGTAAGGCTAACGAACCTGTCGCTTCTCTCACCAGCTTAGGATGGGTGCTCCATGGAAGAGCCACCGCAGCAGCCGAGGCGGTAAACTTCCTCTACCATTGCCGGCTCGCCGAAGAAGAGAAGATGGACGAGATGATGAAGCGACACTTCGATCTGGAAGCAATTGGAATACAGCCGCAACGCCCGAGCAACGACGCCGATGGGAGAGCTTTGGAGGTGCTGAAGAAAACGACGAAGAGACTACCGGAAGGACGCTTCGAGTCTGGACTCTTATGGAAAAGTGATGGTGAGTCGTTGCCGCATAATTATAAACAGGCCTACAACCGACTGGTGGGCATCGAGAAGAAACTCAAAAAGGACGCAACGCTCAAAGCAGAGTACCAGAAGCAGATTAAGAACCTGCCACCTGCCTCCACTCCGAACAGAACATTCTACTTGCCGCACTTCGCAGTAGTACACCCAGTGAAGAAAAAGGTACGTCTTGTGTTCGACGCTGCTGCAAAGTTCGAGGGAAAGAGTTTAAACGACGCGCTGCTGCCAGGACCTGATCTACTCCAATCCCTCTTCGGAGTCCTACTAAGGTTTCGAGAGGGACCGGTCGCAGTCGTCGCAGACATCAAGGAAATGTTCCTACAAATAAGAATACGCAAGGAAGATCGAGACAGTCTACGGTTTCTGTGGCGAGATGACACTGCAGCGCAGCCGAAAGAGTTTCGGATGAAGTCAGTAATATTCGGCGCTGCATCATCACCTTCTACGGCGATCTTCGTGAAGAACAAGAATGCGGAGGAACATGCGGAAACCTTTCCCGAAGCCGCTCGAGCAATCCAGCGGCACCATTATATGGATGATTACTTACAGAGTTTCAACAGCGTCGAAGAAGCAGCGAAGATAGCGGAACAAGTATCAAGAATCCACAAGGCAGCAGGGTTCGAGCTGCGACAATGGGCCAGCAATCGGGACGAGATGCTGATGAAGATCGAACACACCGCAGTGAATGAAAAATCGCTTGGAGAAGAGAAAACGCTGGGCATGCGATGGCTGGTCGACGAAGACGCCTTGGCCTACAACGTCGGGCTGAGGACTACGCCGCCAGAAGTGACAGATGGAAGCCGCTTCCCCACCAAGAGAGAAGTAACCGCCGCGGTCATGTCCACCTTTGACCCTATGGGACTCATCGCGCCGGTACTGTTACAGGGCAAAAGACTGGTGCAGGAACTGTGGCGAGCCGGCGTCCAATGGGATGAAGAAGTCAGCGACCAGCACAACACCGCTTGGCGCGAGTACCTGGAGAAGATAGAAGCACTGCGCGAGCTGAAGATACCAAGATGCTTGGCGCCGGACGGAACGAGGACTGGCGAGCTCCACACATTCGTCGACGCAAGCGAGACAGCATACGCAGCCGCCGTGTACTGGAAGACAACGACGGCCGAAGGAACCCGCGTCACCCTCATGGCAGGAAAAGCAAGAGTGGCGCCAGTCAAGATAACATCGATCCCGCGAATGGAAGTCCAGGCTGCACTTCTGGGAGCCCGACTAGCAGACAGCATCTGCAGGGAGACAGAATTTGAGGTAACATCTAAAACTTATTGGTCGGACTCCACGACGGTGCTGCAGTGGTTGAAGGCGGATCCACGGCGCTTCAAGACATTCGTCGCGCACCGACTGGCAGGAATTGAAGAACTGTCTAAGCCAAGCGAATGGAGGTGGGTACCTACAAAGGAGAATCCAGCTGACGACGCCACAAGGGATGGGCCTGCGAACTTTGGAAGTACATCAAGATGGTTCGTCGGGCCAGCATTCCTCTACCAACCCGAAACAGAATGGCCAGAGAAGAAATTGAAATACAAAGAAGAACCCTGCGAAGAGATGAAAAAGGATACATGCTGCGCAACGAGTACAGCCCCTCAACCGAGCCTGCCAAATCCCTGTAGGTTCAGTAGTTGGACGAAATTGCTTCGTGCTACCGCTAGAATATTTATGTTTATAGATTTGTGCCGCCGCAAGATCTCTAAGCCACGCACGAAGGAGAAGACCGCAGCATTGCTACCCCTCGATGAGGGCCACCTGCGAAGGGCTCAGCGAGCTCTAGTCCAGCAAAGCCAGCTAGAAGCCTTCGCAAACGAGATCGACAATCTGAAGAAAGGAAAGCCCTTGGAGAAATCCAGCAGATTGCAAAGAATTGATGTGAAACTCGACGGGGACGACGTTCTGCGACTCAACGTAAGAACGTCCAAGCTAATCGTAGACGAACCCCAGCTACCGATTCTTGACGGTAAGAACAGACTAACTTCTCTCATCATTGAACACTACCATAGGAAGCTGCACCATGGAAACAGCGCCACGGTAATCAATGAACTTCGACAAAGATTTTGGATCATATCTCTTAGAGATGCGGTAAGGAAGATCGTGCGACAATGTCAGTTGTGCGTCGTGAAGCGAGCCAAGCCAGAGATCCCGCCGCAAGGAGACCTCCCAGCAGAACGACTGGCACACCATCAGCCACCATTCACCTGCACTGGAGTCGACTACTTTGGCCCCATGCAGGTGACCATCGGACGCCGACACGAGAAGCGCTGGGGAGCGCTCTTCACTTGCCTGACGACGCGGGCGGTACACTTGGAGCTGGTGAACTCGCTGAGCACAAATGCAATGATCATGGCGCTGAGGAGAATGGCCGCACGGCGCGGCAGTCCACGAATCCTGTTCAGCGACAACGGGACCAACTTTGTCGGAGCCAACCGGGAACTACGAGAAGAAGTAAAGAAGATCAGCCCTAACGAGTACATTGAAGCGGCGGAAAAAGAAGGGATGATCTGGAAATTCATTCCTCCTGGTGCACCCCACATGGGGGGAGCATGGGAACGCTTGGTGAGATCCGTGAAGACCGCGCTCATTGCAGTCCTGGGAGAAAGAAGTCCTCCAGAAGAAGTCCTGCACACCTACCTCACAGAAGTGGAGCACACGATCAACTCTCGGCCGCTTACTCATCTCAGCGCCGACCCGAGCGACGAAGGAAGCCTCACGCCTAATCACTTTTTAATTGGCAGATCCTGTGGGGCGGCCGTGCTGGGGGCGTTCGATGACCGAACGCTCGTTGGCACGCCGAATTGGAAAACCGCTCAGCGCCTGGCAGACCACTTCTGGGCGCGCTGGCTGAGGGAGTACGTACCCACTCTCATGCCGAGGGCCGTGAGAACAAGACAACGAGGGGCAGAACTACGGCAAGGCGACGTCGTCATCATCGCCGACGCCACCTTCCCGCGCAACACATGGCCGCGCGGAGTCATCGAGAAGATCTACCCAGGACCGGACGGCAGAGTGAGGATCGTCGACGTGAGGACCAGAGGCGGCATCATCAGGCGTCCCGTATCGAGACTGATAGTTATAGCGTTGTCCCCAAGAGATGGAGTGCCAGGAACACCGGGCACTCGGGGGGAGACTGTTGGCAACGCTCACTAGATATAGGATATTAGATATTTAGTGTTGTTAGAATCTTGTATATACTTAGGATAGTTAAGGTTAGAATTTTGTGTAGAATTAAGTTAAACTGTTGTAAATAAACGTAAAATAGGTATTAAAGGATTGGAAACACAAGTTCTAGTCGGTAGACAGATAATTAGGCCTAGAGAAACTATCCTAAGTTAAGAAAATTGTATAGAAAAATGATTGTAACTTTTGTAGTAATAAAGATAGGAAAATGGGCGTTACATCGCCATAAAGGTTACATAATTGCACACATTTTGGTATAAAAAACATGTAAATAAGTTGACAAATAAAAGAGATATAAGCCGATAAACCCCCAAAGCATAGTGAAAAATAGGAACAAAATGTATGCGAAATAGAGCCGTCCTCTACACGGTAAAGCTTGGGGGTGGATAAGCTAGTAGAGTGCGTGCTGCGACACGCTCACAACACGCGCACACAAACAAAAAACAGTCTAACTGAAACAAAAAACAGTCTAACAACTTTATCAACAGTCTGCAGCTTTATCAACAGTCTGCAGCTCTCGCCCGTACAGTGCGCGCGCGTCACACCCTCCCGCCGTCCGACCCCACACCTCACCCGCGTCACAGCCCCCCCCTTGGAACTCTGACGCCCTGCGAAATCCGCTGGCGTCATCGAGTACTCGGGGCGCGCGGCTCGCGTTCGCGACAGTGTTGTTGTGATTCGTAGATAGTGCAGTGTTGAGAAAGTGACTCTAGTGCAGTGTACAAAGTGAGCCCCGCATAGACGCGTAGGAAACTCGGACCGCAGTGATTGGCCACACCCTTCGCTCGCGTGAGTACCTATTGCGTCTCCGCACCCGCGGGACCGTAAATCTTCTACACTCACGCAATCCCGTCCGGTGTGAGTTACTGACTGGTGTTTTATTATAAAACATCCAGCGCAGTAACGAACAATTTCCCCCCCCAACCCGCTCGCCGCCGAAAGTGTCTAGCTGAGTGTCGCTGGATTACCTAAGCTAGGCCTTCCTTCGGGATCTCACCTGGCTTGGTTTTCCGCCCTGCTGGACACCGTAAGCACCCCTTGAGTGTTCCCATCCGATCCTCCCCCCCCCCCGGTCCTACCCAGTATGTCCGACGGGGACAACCCCCCGCCGCGTAAGCCGCCGGAACCGCGGCGATCGTAGCGCGTAACCTTCTCGAGCCCGAGAAGTCCGTGGTCCTGAGACCCGGAGCGCTACGATACCGTCCTATCCGGATGACCGCGTCCGGCGATGCCTCCCCGCCCCCCGCAGGCCCGTCCGCTGTGGCCGCGCGCGGAACTGGGATTCCGCCCCGCCCCCAGCCCGGTGCAACGGGAAGAAGGGCCCCGCCTGGAGGTAGGAGCTCCTCCTCAGACGAGGAGCAGGAGGAGAAAAGGCAGCGCCTGCTGTCCTCTCCCTCCACCTCTCGTGACTCCCCGCCGCTGCAGGGCACGCCCCTCACCTCGAGGGCCAGGCCCGCAGCCCGCGGGTCACCTTCGCCCCCACGCGAGGACGCTGTAGAGGCAACCGCCTCCAGCCCCTCCCCCCCCCGCTCCGGCTCGCCCGACGAGACGAGCCACATGGAGCTGCCGCCGCCGATGATCTCCATGCCTTCGCCGGTGTGGACCGCCTCGTACGCGGAGGCCGCCGCAGCGCGGCCGGCCCCGCGTCGGCTGGGCCCGCCCTCCTCCCCGGACCGAGAGGAAGACATGGTGGTGCTTGGCGCGGCGCCCGCCGCCCGCCCACCTACAGTGACCTATAAGGTAGTAGCCGCCCCCAAACCCCATGGGCCGCCTACCGCCCGCCCTCGCAGCCTCCAACAGTTGCCCCAACAGGGGCCCCCCGCCCGCCCACACAGTGGACGGCAATCGACGCCCCAGCCAGGGCCGTCCGCCCGCCCCGCAGAGCCAACGCGGGCCCCCGCCGGCACTACCTGCCCTCCGGCAGGAGTGTCCTGGCGGGATCCCGCGCCCGCCCAAGCTGCTTCCGCGCAGCCCTCGCACCATGTCGAGGCGGCGCATCCCAACATGGAGACTGACGACGCCGGTGAGGCAGGTGCGGTGCGCGACGAGCAGCACCGCCCGCCCACCCCACAACAGATGCGTAGGCTCTCACGTGCCTACCCTCCCATCGTGGTGGAGTGCCTGCCTAACTGGGCAAGGCACTTCGCCGCCCTAAGGGAGAAACTAGGATACGCCCCCAACGCGCGCCCCCTAGCACAGGGGGTGCGCTTCAGCCCACGCAGCCCGGAGGAGTACCGGGAGATACAGCGCCACTTGGTGGAGGCTATGGCGGACGACCCGGCGATCAGCTGGTACAGCTACGCCGTCGCCGCCGAGCTGCCCACCAAGGTGGCGATCCGCGGCCTGCCCGCCAACACCGCCACCGACGATATCAACGAAGCGCTTTGCGAACTGGGCTTCCCGGCCCGGTTCGTAAAACAGATCCGGCCGAAGCAGGGCCGCGCCGGCTGCCTATTCCACGCGCAGCTGGACCGCCTGCCTGAAGGGGAGCTCGTGCGCCTGTACGGCATCACGGAGCTCCTCAACATGCCGGGCGTATGCGTGGAATACTGGCGCGGCGCGGCGAACCGCGTGGCGCAGTGCCATCGGTGCCAGGCATTCGGGCACGCGTCTGCCCACTGCCACCGCCCGATGCGCTGCGTCCGCTGCGGCGCTCAGCACGCCGCCGCCGACTGCCCACGTCCTGTCACGGACAAGCCAACTTGCGCAAACTGCGGCCGTGAGCACACGGCGAACAGTAGGGTTTGCCCTGTGCTCCGGCGCGAGGCGCGCAAGCGGGGAATCGCCTTCCCCCCCCCCCCCCCCCCGCCCCCAACCAACCTGCAGCTCCAACAGGGCGGGCAGGCTCGCCCGCCCCTCCAGCCGGAGGGCGCTCAGCGGCACCCAGCTGCCGCCCTCCTGCACCGACCCCGCTACCAACTGCCCCCGATATAGTGGCCAATGAGGCCACCAATCGGGACAACCCCGTCCCGTCCCGAAGAAGGAGGAGGCCACGAGGAGGTAGGAAGAGAAGGAAGCCCGTGGCCTCCTCAACTCCGCACCAGCCCGCAGGCACCGTCATAAGTGCCGCGGACCCCGCCCCCCGCTGGGAGGCTCCGCCCACCACCGAGCGACGCCTAGCACCGGCCCCGGCATACACCTTGCCGGGCCCCGCGGCGACCGAGCCGCAACCCCAGCGCGAGCGCAGGGCTCCCCGAGCCCGCCCTCGCCCCGCCAGACCCACTCACGACTCTGCTCCAGGCGCCGGTGCGCCCGCCGCACCCGCGGCCGGGAATCCCACGGACATCCTACTGGGGGTCCTGTTGGAGTTCCTGGCTGCCATCGCAGCCGGAGTCGACCTCCGGAGCGCAGCGGAGCGTGGACTGACCGCACTCGGGATCACCCGATCCGGTCAGGTCCCCCGTAATGCGCCTCCCACACCGGTCCCACGGAGGAGCGCAGAGTCAACAATGCAGCCCTCACACCCAACAAACGCCCCGTCCGCGGAGCCTCGCCCCGGCGGCGCCACGCATAGTCCTTGGGTTCTTTAAAAAAGAACTCAAACCAAAAAAACAAAAAAAAAAAAAAAGAAATAAGTAGGGTGATTGCTACAGTTATTGACCACCCTACAGTTATTGACCACTTGCGACAAAAATCGATCGAAATAAGAAAATGGTAGATCGCACGTGAATGATAGATACAAAAACTATACCTTAATTCATTCTCCGTTCGTATTAATTCATAATATTTGACCTAGACGGCGTTATTTTTTTTTCGTGAGGTCAGTTCTAAAAAGTGGTGATAAGAGCGGGTGTTCGTTACGAAAAAATTAAGGTAAGTGTTTTATAAATACATATTTTTTTATGTAATTTGTCGATTTATTGCTATAAACTTATTAAATATCGGTTGATAATTGAATATTACTTAATTTAGTGTGATTTTAAAGTTCGTAAATTAATTATAACCTTCAAAAAAACTGCGGCCAATTACTAAATCTTATTTGTATGAAATTCAGCTATTGACCACCCCCGGCTAATTACTGAATTTCCGAAATAGATATTTTTAATGTTTTTTCTGCTTTATTATGGTATTATTAAGGTCTTCTCAAAATCTCAGCTTACTAACCGCATCGGATCAGTTATTGTACGGGGGTGGCTAATAACTAAATCTCAGGTGGTCAATTACTACATCGCTACATTTTTTTCTTTCAGACATGACCAAAGTACCGCCATATACCAAAGAACGATTGGAAAGGGCTCTAGAAGATGTAAGCCGAGGCGTATCTGTTCGGGCATGAGCATAAAAATATAGCATATCTAGAGCGACATTACATTTTGAGATAATAAACCCGAACACAAAAAGCAATTTTGGTCCATTACCCTTCCTGGCTACGTGGCTATAGAAGAAGAAAAACTCTTGGAAGCATAGATATTTGATAAGGGTAGGAGAGGATTTCCAATAACTGCAGAAGATACATTAGATTCTGTACAAACCTTTCTCAACGAACACTCCATTCCACGAAACCAGACCAGGAAAAGGATGGTTAAAAGGCTTCCTGAAACGACATCCTAGGATAGCTGAAAGGACTGGTGAGACAATTCCACAGGTCAGTGCTTATGTATCAGATATATGAAATTGGTTGGTAATGACTGAGTTAATCAGCTGTGATCTATTGGAAATATTAGATAATCCTGCCAGGATCTTTAACGCTGACGAAAGTGGTTTTCAGACCTGTCTATCTTCCGGAAAAGTTTTTGCTGAGAAAGGAGAGAAGAATGACAGCGCTTTTTACAATTTCTACTGATGGATAAATTGTATTATTGCCTACAATTGGAATGGAAAATGATGACGATGATTGTGACAACGAAGACGGTGAAGACAGTGACGAAAATGAAGATTTTTTTTAATATAATAAAATCAAGAAAGGGAGAATTAGGTGTGAGCTATCTTTAATTTAAATAATATTTAAAAACTCCATAATTTTGTTATTATGTTATCTTCAAATTATGTCAGACGAGGATGATAAAAAAATAACTCTTTTATCTAGTTTCGTGTCATCATATCTCCAAAATAAATGAACCTATTTTATTAAAGTTGCATTTTAATGTTAGTGGAATGTTTTTACGTGCTTTAATCTATGTTTAATGAAAATTGGTTCAGCCGTTTTGGAGTTATGATAATTTTTAATATTTATATAATGCATGGTCAATAACTGAATCTCAGTATGACAATTACTGCGTTTTGGTCAATTACTGAATTCCTTGCCTATTTTGATATAAATAATCTTTTTTAATAATAAATATCTGTTTTTAATATAATTGGTTTAATTTTCTGTTAGTCAGATATATTGTCATTCGAATGGTATATCATACGAACCTGTATCTCTATTGAATATTTTTTTATTGAGCTTTGAAAATATTTTTTTCCTTAAGTGGCCAATAACTGTAGCATTCACCCTACACATAAATGCAGCCCAAAAAAAAATTATAAAGGAAAGCGAAAAAAAGAGCATTTCGCAGAACCCAAGGACCGAGGGGTAGTCACCCCTCGAGATGACGCCGGGGTAATGAGGCCCAGCCTCGAGGCCCCCCTCCGTGCCCCCACAAAGGGCCGGAATGAACGCGATATATAGCTGCGACACGCTGCAAGAAAGTCGTCAAGAATAAAGAAACAGAAAAAAGAAGAAGTCTTTTACTCCTCAAGAACCCCCCCTCAAAGGAAGCAGAAGCGGACCTGAACAGAATCCCCTCCAGCCGGCGTCTTCTGGGAATCGGCGGGCTACCCAGCCCAGTACATCGTTGGCAAACCTACCCAGGGGCACCAACAGGGGTTTAAGGAACTTTAGGTGCTATTTGCGTCGATACTTTTAATACTTGAAACATTTGCCATTTTTCTCAAAAATTAGAATAATGCTTTGGGAGAATTAATTTATAATTAGTTTAATTAATTTCAGACACCGACGGGATAAGGACAAAATTAAATTTGCTTCAATGTGTTACAAAATGTCTGAATGGCTTACATTATCACCTACCCTGTAAAATTATCTAATGACAACAATCTAATGATGTGGTAATATTTAAATAGGCACTGAGATAGCGGATTGTGCGTAAACGCTGATAATAAAGGTCAATATTTTCACCCTTCGTTACAACAAATTTGAACTATCGTAAAATGTTGCTAGCTATGAAATGATAATGGTAAAATATTTTTCGGTAGGTAGACCGTATGTATGTAAAAACAATTTTAAATTTATGGCTGGAACATTACTTTAGACTACTATTTGAAATTTGTGTGTATTGCCGTAGTTTAAAATTATTTACTTTAACTTTACTTCACGCAAAAATATTGCCGTTTTCTACTAGAAAAAATGACATGATATTTGCTAACTCCCCCAAGTGAGATTTGGAAAGATTTAGCTTGACCCCCTCAACACCACGTATTTAATGGACGCCCCTGACATGATTGTTAGTAGAGAAAAATATAAGTAGAAGGCGTGGCACAAACCACCGTTTTAAGCTATGCCTTTAGTATGAATAGTAGGTACCTAGATGTAAAAATCACTTTCTTGCTATTGATTTTTTCACAGAAGTTGCACTTGTCACTAGTGTAGTACTTACATGTCGATTTAAGTACATATTTTTCTCTAATGCATAGTGTTGACATGTAGGTATTTTTAAAATAAATATTTAAAATAAATTCCAAATACAAAGATAATTTTAGAACCAAAGTTATCGACATAGCTCAAAGTATTAGCAAGCTGAAGTGGCAGTGGGCCGGCCATATTTCGCGAAGAACCGACAACCGTTGCGGCACCATGTATATCAGTGGAGTAATATAGACTGATGATGATGATGATGACGAACGATAATTTTGGATTTTTGAGCACGAATTTTCAGAAAAAAAATCTAAATAGCTTGAGTAGGTATAGATAACCACTACTTGTCGCAATCGCAACCCGGCAACGACGAAACGTAAATAAAATAAACAGATCAAATAGGTAACTACAAAATTACAAATACTATCACTCAAAATAACTATGTATCTATGAATTATCGTTATCGGATACTTAGTTGACTGCAACGTGACCCCGCGACCTGTCGTCATCTCAACGGTAGATTGATAAAATGAGGGTAGGTGTAGGTAGATAGTTGGCGCAAAAGCTTTGTGGAGCACAGCTGTTTGGACACAACTGTTTGTGATTCCAATAAAATCAAGACGATGAGAGTTGTCTTGATTTTTCTAGCAGCAGTTTTAACTCTTTGTGATGGTTCGTTTTTAATCTTTATTAAATTTTTAAGTTGGTTAATATTCAACATAGTAAAAGTTCTGTGATGGTGTTGGTTTACTGTGACTTGTGTGTTTGTAAAGTGTTTACTTAGAATAATATGTCTCTGACCATTCGAAGCTACAAAAGCAAACGGATGAAACGGTTTTGATTTAGTTTGCCGTGTTTGATTCTTATGTGTTTTTGGTGAAAATTAAAGCAGATTTTCTTATATTTATAGTGGTTAAACATAGAAACGTTCCTGCGCTCGAATAAGACCCCTACCTAGGTACCATTCGACAGTTAGTTACCTAATATAACGTAATCTATGTTAAATTAACAAAAACGTAAAACATAAAGTATGGTAGGTAAGTAGCAGGGGCGTAGCTACCGCCGTATCTGCCGTATCAATTATACGGGGCCCCGGGGCCACGGGGGCCCCCAACGTGCGTTAGCAAATATTTATAAAAACTTCCCAAATGTTTTTTCATCAGAAATGGAAGTTACATTTTATTTTAGTTATCATAAGATAAGATAATTTAAGACCCGGAATCCTATTTCAAAGTTAATGTCTACTATTGCTATTTAGATATATAAATTTCAAATATTTCTTTTAATTTTATGCAATTTTTTTTTTTTGTGAAATATACTACACTTCCTTTGGGGGCCCCTAAACAAATTTTTATAGGGGGCCCCGCCATGTCACGCTACGCTTCTGGTAAGTAGGTAAAGTAACATGAAAACATCTAGCTTGTTTATCTATGTGATGGTAAGCTTTTAACTAGATAGGTGCCTGCTTAGATTACTGTACCTATTTGTTTTGTTTTTTACAGCATTCAGGGTTTTTGAAGTGGAAGGGGAGGAAACTCTGTTGGCCCTAGAAAATGAAGAGGTGAACATAGAATGCAAAGCGGATACCGCCATGGCTTACTGCGGATTTGTACATCCTTCTGGAAAGCGGTTCTCGTAAGTTTCTTTGTTATCTACTAGAAGGTAACCTGCGGTTCTGCCGGGACTAAAAAGACCTAAGTAGAAGAAAAGCTGGAAGCCCTAAGTAAGGCAACACATATGTAGTTTTTTAGTCCAATTTGTTTTGATGTTTGTTTTTTGTATTGTGATTCTTTTGTTGGGTTTCAAAAATAAATAAATAAATAATACCTACCTATTATAATCCAGGCTTAGAACTAATCTATGCATATTTTAGTCCAATCAGTTAGTAGTTATAGCGTGATTAAGAGGTACCTAGGTAACATACATAATGTTCAATTTATTTTCCGGAGTTGGTGCGGTCTGTAACCAAATAAACCGTCTAGTTAAAATATTTATAACTATCAGTTGCACTTCGTACACACTCTACCAAGACTTGGTAGGTAGGTAGGTACCTACTTCTGGAATAAGTAGGTACTGTAAGTACATACCAGTGTAGTAAATCTGGATCTAACTAGGTCTATATAATTATCTTGCCAATGTTCCAGCTCGATTCTTTCAATGGCTGGTGATTTTTTTATTTATTACCTTCATGACATCCAACATGAGATCTCAAGGCGTGGTAAAAACAAGTTTTGAGTCTTAAATCTAGTGTCTATAATTATAGGACCTATCAAGCCTATTTGTGATTTCATAGTAACTGATGAAAAGTAGCCGTGTTTAGGGCTCCCACACAAAACTGCGATTTGGTGCGATGCGATGCGATGCGATGCGATGTGATGCGATGTCACACGAACTTGATTTGCGAATTTCTGCGATGCGAATTTGTGCGGCGAACCGTTTTGTAGGGTAACCATACCTTCAAGTTTAGTCAGCCGTATTGGACGTGTTTTTAGGAAGCGTAAGATGGATCCCAAAAAGATAATTGAACCGATTTAAGCAAAAATGATCCAACCCACACTATATTATTATCGTATTTTATTTATTTATTTTTCGTTAAAGTACAAAACACACAGAAGCCGGAGGAGTGGTGGAGGCGAAGGCGTGCGAGTTGTATTCTATGGAATCCTATGAAAGCCTACACACACACCGCAGGCCGTGGCGAACGCGGTGCCATAGGAAAAACCGGCACGCCTTCGCCTCCGCCACGCCTCCGGCTTATGTGTGTTTTGAACTTTATGGTTTATTTCGTTTACGTACTTAGATGGAATAGCAATTTCAAATATTAACTTGTCAAAGCTTAACTTGTTTTATATCATCATCATCATAATCAACCTATATTAGTGCACTGCTGGACATAGGCCTCCCTTAATGAGCGCCATAGCTCCCTGTCTTCAGCTTCACGCATCCAGCATCTGCCAGCAGTCTTTCACAGATCGTCATCCCACCTGGCCGGAGGGCGTCCTATACTACGTTTGCCAAGTCTCGGTCTCCACTCAAGAACACGTTTACCCCAACGGTTGTCGGTTCTTCGCGAGATATAGCCGGCCCACTGCCACCACTTCAGCTTGCTTATTATTTGAGCTATGTCGATAACTTTGGTTCTCTTTCGGATGTATTCTTTACGAATTCTATCCTTCAGAGAAACTCCGAGGATAGCTCTTTCTATAGCTTTCTGAGCTCTTTGAACTGATGGACCAGCTTAATATTATAGTTTGAATCATTGTAGCAAAATAGAACGGTTATATGTTAGGGTAACCAAAGCAACACAAAAATGATTCAAGTGGCATGAAACACTTATACATTTTAAAAAATGGTCTTCGAAATGACAGTTGTGGGTTGGATCATATGGATTTTCCACATTTGTGAACATAGAGATGTGAGTCTTTGATATGTTAAAAATACCTTATACTGATTACATAGGTTAAAATAACTCGAAATTGACTAGGTTGTGGGTTGGATCATTTTTGCATAAATCGGTCCAATTGCACTGCTGTTATTGTTAAATAGATATAAAAGAAAAAGAAGATTCTGGATTCATCCATTTAATACGATTATGAACTCTGAAGGGAACTATTTTACTCAAAATTACTATGAGTTGAGAACTGAAGCAGTTTTTTTTTTACAACACAAAGAAGGCGGCGAATTAAATTTGACTTGTCTATAGCTTGGCAAAAAAGAGTAGAAAATAATGGGGGCGCCACTGTAGGTCCTTATGGCAACACCTATAGCGCACCAAGCTAGTCTTGATACTTAGGTGTATATTTCTGTTAAACGTACATTTATATCCACACATAGTATAATAGTATCAGTAAATATTGTTTAATTGAGCAAGGTTCTCGTTATGTAAGTATATAAAGAAAAAAATATAAAGTAAATTAAAATTTAATACATTGTTATTAATACATTGTAAGTTCTCTCTCACAGTATTCCTTTTCTATTTTTATTACGTGCTGGCACGAATTCTTCCAATCCTCCTCCGTAATAGCATTTTTTTGAGGGGTTGGCAACCCTATTAGCAACAGCTGTTCGCAAATGTTCCCTACGATTTTAATATAAAATAATTGTTTTTTCTTATTTCTAAAGTGCCCTTTCCGATTTAATCGCATATTTCTAACTTAATACAAGTTTAGAAATAAATATTAAGGATATTTGTTGTAAAATAAGTGTGTATTGGCCAACGGAAAACCGTAGTTTTTTTCGGTTATAAGTTTTGCTGGTTTGTGTTTTACTGAGTGTTTTGTGCTTACCTACTAATAAATCCGATATCACAAGTGAAGGAATACTATTTCCAATAAAGTTTATATCTTTATTTACGTAAGTACATTGAACTTCTTGAAAACATAACCTAGACATTGTGCAATCTGCCTTTTCTTATTTCAAATTGTTTATTCAAAACTATCAACTAATTCAACATGATGACTCGTAAAGCCGACAAGTTGAACCAGGTTTTACTAGAATTAAAGTCGGCAAAGGGGCAGATTTCACAATTAGAAGCGGAAAGAGCTGAAAATGAAATGATTCTTCTAGAAGCTCTTGGTAATAACAAAAAGCTAAAAACCGAAATGTGTGCGCTGCATTCTGAGAACGCGTCTATTAGTGAGGAACGAGATAGGCTTCAGTTGATTATAGATAGGTTCGATGAAAAATGTGGCATTGAGTTTGAGTCCGTCCTGCATAGAACTTCAGTCCTGGAGAAACAACTGTGTGACGCCCACCACCACATCACCCAGCTGGAGGAAGCAGCCGATAGCTCTGCCACCGCGAAAACTCAAAGTTTATTTGATGAGTTGATATCCGCTCAACCATCCCAGGGCCAAGTTTATGCTGCGGGCAGCAACTTACACACTATGCAAACCATTGATCTAACTAAAGATGACTCAGTGTGTAATGTGGAAGCTTGCAGCAAAAACAACACACACAACCTTAGTAAAAATAAGCTTAGTAAAAATAAGTTTAGTAAAAATAAGTTTAAAAAATATATTAAAATAAGTAAGTTTATAGAAAAAACAAGAAAATTATTAAAAAACCAGAAACATGTAGTATCAAAACTCAAATACAAAAGAAAAGTTGTAGACAAATTAGAGCTCTATACAGCACAGCTTAATTACAATAAAACACAATATGAGGTAGAAATGCACGACCTGAGATGCAAACTTGGTCAGGCTGAGCACTCCCTAGGGCAATACATCAGCCTTTATGAGAGAACTACTGAACAAACAAGGGAACTCAATCTGGCCATGGATGCATTACTCAGAAGCCAGGTGAGTCTGGAGGGCAGAGTTCTGGAAGGTTGCGGCTGCTGTGATCCCGGCCCAGTCTGTGACCACTCAGGTTCGGACAGCACCGTGTCAGCCGCATCCTATCTAGATCTCAGCACTTCATGCTCAGGTACAAAAACAATCATGTACTGCGATGAAATCGGAAAAAACATGGGCCAGTTCTTAAATAAGAGTATGGAACATCCTGTAATAAATAATTGCTTTCAAAACTCAACTCTGCATAGTATTATGCAGAAAATTGATAATGAAACTTTTGATAAACAATCAAGCTTAATAATATGCATTGGTAATAGGGGTAATGTGAACAAATCAGACTTAATTAGATATGTGGACAAATTATGTTCATTAACTTTAAAAGAAATTGTAATGTTCACATTCCCCTACAGCGACAGCCTGCCACAAACTGAAAATAATCTTAGATATAAGCTAAATATGACGTTGCATACTATTTCATGCAACAACAGTAATGTACATGTGATTGATACTAACAGTATTGTTAGTAAGAAATATTTTTTGACTCAAGGTAATTACTACCTTTCTAATATTTATAAAAGACAGATAGCTAATTCGCTATCTTATTATTTTAAAACAACAGCCAAAAATTTGGCTATAAAAAATGCTTCTATTGAGCATTGCAATGATTTAAAAAACAAGACATTGGAAGTTATTCCAATTCATTTAAATTAGAATCAACGACAATAGAGGAAGTCTCTGGCCTTAAACAGTCAAATACTATTATTAACAATCACAAGAAAAAACAACACTGTAAAATAAATGCAAAGTTTACCAACTTGGTGCACCAAAATATTCAAGGATTAAGAAATAAGTTATTAGAATTGGAATTATACATGAACTCATTTGATATTGACATCATCTGCTTAACAGAACACTGGCTGAAAAGCTATGAGCTCATGTTTAACTTCTGTAACCACCAGCTTGGTAGTTCCTTTTGCAGAACACATGCTATTCGTGGAGGCTCTTTAATATTACTAAATAAACTAATTAAATTCAAAGAACGTAAGGACATAATATGCTTATCCGTTGAAAGCCACATTGAAGTAGCATGTGTTGAGTTGGAGCAAAGTATTGTAGTAAGCGTATACAGTCCACCATCAGCCTCTTTTGAATTATTTGAAAAAAATATGGATGAAATCTTATTTAAAATAACAAAATCAAATAAGAATGTTATGATATGTGGAGACTTTAATATTGATCTTCTAGAAGTGAACTCCCTCAGTACTAGATTAACTAATTTATTTAATTCTTATAATCTAAGGCCACTATTTATGGAACCAACTAGAATCACTGAAACCTCAGCAAAATGTATAGATAATATATTTGTTTGCCAAAATGATAAAATTGTTAGTAAAAATATAATAAGTAATTTAAAATCCGACCACTTAGGTCAACTAATTAAAATTAACTTTAAAATAAATAGTTATAATTGTAAAAAGAAAATAAATTACATACCAGTGACCACACATCGATTTGAAAAGTTAAAATTGGATTGGGAATCTAAACCAGGCCCTAATTACTCGGACAACAACCCAAATGAGTCATATAGTAGTTTTTTTAACAAATTCACATATGCATTCAATTCAATATTTACACCCAGGTCGATTGTGGTCTCTGAAAAACTTAACTTTAGCGAGTGGGCAACAATAGGTATACATAAAAGTAGACAAAAGTTGTATGAACTGTATAGTGAAAAACAATTCAATTTTAGCGAGGAGTTCAAAGAAAAAGTTAGAAATTACTCAAAAATGTTTCGTAAAGTTTGTCAAATAGCTAAGTCAAACTACATTAGCTCAAAAATAAGAAATAGTGAAAATGTAATAAAATCAACGTGGAAAATAATAAATAGTGAGACTGGAAAAGTTAGTACCCATATAAATGAATACAATTTAAAAATTAATGATTGCTTAGTCAAAAATGATGTTGAGGTAGCCCAAACATTTGAAAACTTTTTTACTAACATTCCAATCTCTACTACAAAAAGTCTGAACTCCTCTAAAGTAATCGCTGAGTATTTACTCACAGAGAATGTACCTAAATGCAAAAAGATATTTAAGTTCAATCATGTTGATGAAAAAGATATTGTAAAGGCCTTTAAACTTTTAAACATTAAGAAAACTGCAGATCTCTGGGGCATTTCCGTCAAAATTATTAAACCTTTAATTGAAACAGTTGCACCAGATCTAGCTTTCATATTTAATGAATCTATTGATTGTGGCGTATTTCCTGATCTAATGAAACATAGTAAGATAACTCCACTGTTTAAATCGGGTAGTAGGTCTGACCCCACTAACTTTAGACCAATATCAGTACTGCCAACATTCAGCAAAGTTTTTGAAAAACTTATATTACATCAATTGCTTAAACATTTCAATGGCAATGACCTGCTACATTGTAAGCAATTCGGGTTTACTCGAGGCAGGTCAACTACTGATGCCGGTGTAGAGTTGGTATCGCATATTTATGATGCTTGGGAGAAGTCGCAAGATGCTTTAGGCATTTTTTGCGACTTATCCAAAGCATTTGATTGTGTACATCATGAGACATTAATCAGGAAACTACATCACTATGGAATAAATGACACCTCTTTGGCTCTTCTTTCTTCTTACTTAAGTGACAGGATACAAAGAGTTGACATTAATGGGAAACGGTCCTCGGGGTCTGTAGTTTCTATGGGTGTACCGCAGGGGTCTATCCTCGGTCCTTTCCTATTTTTAGTTTATATTAACGACTTGCCTAATCTTGTAAAGAATAATCATGAGATTGTATAGTTTGCTGATGACACTTCCTTAATTTTTAAAATGAAAAGACAAACTACAAATTTCGACGATGTGAATAATGCAATCTCAAAAGTTGTCCACTGGTTTAGCGTCAATAATCTTTTGCTAAACGAAACCAAAACAAAATGTATTAGATTTATTCTACCTAATGTAAAACAAGTTAAGGCTGATATAAACGTGAAAGGAGAAACGTTAGACATTGTAGAAAGTACTGTATTCTTAGGAATCACCCTAGATAGTAAGCTTCAATGGGGCCCACACATAGATAAGCTATCGAAAAGACTCAGTTCTGCAGCATATGCAGTCAAAAAAATCCGTCAACTCACAGACGTTGATACCTCTAGACTTGTTTATTTCAGCTACTTCCATAGTATTATGTCTTATGGTATACTAGTGTGGGGGAACGCTGCAGATATTAACACCATATTTGTGCTGCAGAAGAGGGCCGTGCGTGCAATCTATAATATGGGTCCCAGAGAATCCCTTCGTTATAAATTCAAAGAAATAAACATAATGACAGTACCATGTCAATATATTTATGAAAACTTGCTGTACACTCATAAAAATATAAATCGGTTCCCTAAGAACAGCGATATCATCATCATCAACCTATATTAGTCCACTGCTGGACATAGGCCTCCCCCAATGAGCGCCATAGCGCCCTGTCTTCAGCTTGACGCATCCAGCATCTGCCAGCAGTCTTTCGCAGATCGTCATCCCACCTGGCCGGAGGGCGTCCTACGCTACGTTTACCGAGTCGCGGTCTCCACTCAAGAACACGTTTACCCCAACGGTTGTCGGTTCTTCGCGAGATATGGCCGGCCCATTGCCACTTCAGCTTGCTAATTCTTTGAGCTATGTCGATAACTTTGGTTCTCTGTCTGATGTATTCGTTACGAATTCTATCCTTCAGAGAGACTCCGAGCATAGCTCTTTCCATAGCTCGCTGAGCGACTTTGAACTGGTGGACCAGCCCTACCGTGAGTGTCCACGTCTCAGCTCCGTAGGTCATTACGGGTAGGACGCACTGATTGAAAACTTTCGTTTTCAAACATTGCGGTATGGATGAAGAGAAGACTTGACGTAGTTTCCCAAATGCTGCCCAGCCTAGCTGGATCCTCCTCTTGGCCTCCTTCTCAAAATTGTTTTTACCTAGCTGTACAATCTGCCCAAGGTAAGTATACTCGGAAACAATTTCAAGAAGGTGACCATCTACGACGATCGGTCCCGGAACAATGTGGCCATTGATCATGACTTTGGTTTTATCCAAATTCATGCCAAGACCGATACATCGCGAGGCTGAAGCTAGGCCGTCCAGCATGTGGGTCAGCTCCTCTAGCGACTCCGCCATTACGACTATGTCATCAGCGAATCGCAGGTGTGAGATGTAATCGCCGTTTATGTTAATGCCCTTACCTTTCCAGTCCAGCGTCTTAAACATATCTTCCAATGCGCTCGTGAACAGTTTCGGGGATATGACATCCCCCTGTCTCACTCCTCTGCGCAATTGGATAGGTTTAGACTGCTGGTCCTGTACTTGGACACTCATAGTGGCAGCTTCATAGAGACACCTCAGCACTTCGATGTAACGATAGTCTACTTGGCATCGCTGTAAGGATTCCAGAACAGCCCAGGTTTCGACGGAGTCAAAGGCTTTCTCATAGTCCACAAAAGCGAGACACAGGGGCTGATTATACTCTTCGGACTTCTGTATAATCTGCCTCACTGTGTGTATGTGGTCTATGGTGCCATATCCTCCGCGGAACCCGGCCTGTTCCGGTGGCTGGAACTCGTCAAGTCTCCTGGCGAGACGATTCGTGATCACTCGTGAGAACAGCTTATAGATGTGGCTCAGGAGTGTGATGGGTCTGTAATTTTTAAGGAGAGTTTTATCACCCTTCTTAAAAAACAGCACCACCAAACTCCCGCTCCACGCCTTAGGAGTTCTCCCACTGTGGAGGACGGTATTGAAGAGGTGTTGTAGCTCCTGTATAACGGAGGCTCCTCCTGCCTTCAGAAGCTCTGAAGTTATACCGTCCTCACCGGGGGCTTTTCCATTTTTAAGCTGCCTCAAAGCTAACACGATTTCGTCTTGACTGATGTCTGGCAGTTCGTCGGTGTAGTGGCGTGTCAGGGTGGCTCTAGAATCAAGGTCATCTCGTCGGGAACGAGGGGCATGTGCAGTGTACAGACGGCCATAAAAATCCTCTATCTCGGCTGAAATCTCCGGTTTCGACAGTACGGTCCTCCCATCGCGCGTTTTAAGCTTCGTTAGGTGGCTCCTGCCAAGCTGCTGAGTGAATACTTTGGACCCTCGGTTTCGCTCTATCGCCTCTTCAATGAGGCGTGTGTTGGAGCTCCGAAGGTCGCGCCGTACCATCTTCGCAATTCGCTTGTTCAGGTCTGACCTCTCTGCCGAAGACACTTGGGTGGTTTCCCGTCTTCTTGTCATCAGATCCAGAGTCTCATCCGAGAGTTTGGACTTCTTGCCAGTTCGCTGTTTTTTGCAGAACTTGATGCCCTCATCCCTCAACGTTTCGACCAGATTGTGTAGGCTCTCGTCAGCGTCATCAGTGGGTTCCAAGGCAACAAATCTGTCTCCGAGTAGCTGCTCGAACTTCTCGGTGCCCGCCATGATTTGGATTGGATTTGGTCGGAGCGTGGACTTCATCAGACGGTGTCTTTCAAGCTTCAAGTTGATATTCAGAGTGCCTCGGAGCATTCAAGCAAGAACAGCGATATACATAATGTAAATACTAGAAATAAGAATAAACTCGCTTTGCCCACAACTAGACTAAACAAAGTTAAGCTATCTTTCAAAGGGCAATGTATACGCTTCTACAACAAAACTCCAAGTGAGTTGCAAAAATTGTCAGTAAATAAATTCAAACAAATTGTCAAAACTATTCTCTGTAAAAAGGCTTACTATAAAATATCAGATTATTTAGAGGATAAAGATGTTTGGAACGAGTTTTGCTCCAACTCGGAAACTAACAACCTAAGTGAACAAAAATCAAAGTGAGCACTTTATTTTCTAGTTTTAATTAAAATTTGTAACATCAATTTTGTGACGTGTCCAAGAGTCCTGTAAGGTCTAAAGGAAATAAAGCACTTTGACTATTGACTATTGACTATTGACTTGGAACCGGTCCGTTTTAGCACGCTCAGCTGCTTCCTATAAAGAAGAAACTTTTTATGATACCTTTATCTTACCTTTTACAGTTTATTATTTAGGCACCTAATTTCTAGACCATTTAAAATGCAAACGCTATAGTAACTTTATTACAAAGAAATAACACAACATTTAAATTATGTGGAAATAGATTTACATATTAGCTAGTCTAGCTCAAGTATCAAATTCTATGCCCGCGCTATAGCAGAGTACGCAGAACAAACGTAAACATAACCTAACTGCCCGATGTTTATTGTTGAATATTTCACTTGTTCCGTGGAACTTTAATTTAATCCTGCTTTAGGACCATCAAGTTACCTTTGATTCAACTTAAAATTACAAAACAAACTCTTACAAACCTGTCATATCAGCGGTTCTTTGAAAAACATTGTTGAGATCTGAAAGAATAGTTCTGGCCTCAAATTCTGCCAGACATCGCCTGTATACCTTATAAATAACCTCCCTGGCAGCACTTCTAACTGTTTTATTCATTATTTTTCACTTTTCGTCACTTTATCACCACCGCTTGACCGATCCAAGTAAAAAATCCGAGAATTCGTAATCTTTGTTTACAATTTTACATCAAACGTCATTGTTTTAAGAATGTTGCCATTAAACAAAAAAAATAGTTCCGTTTCAAGACTTTTTTGCCAAGCTGTAAGTGCTTATTTTGTAAGCCTAAAGAAATAAAGATATTGATTATTGATTATTGCTTATTGCTCAGGCGCCGCGCATCTTTCGTTAAAATTGTCTCAGAGCGGACTAAAAGGGGGGTCACCAAGTATGACGTAATATTACAGGAATGCGCGATGCAAATGAGATCGGACGTTATCGTGCGAGCTCGCAGATATTTGCGATGCGATGCGAGATCGCAGTTTTGTGTTTGAGCCCTTAATCCAGGGCTAGAACTGACTGCCTGAATTCAAAAGTTCAACCCGGTCCGTTCAGTAGTTTTCTTTGCGTAAAGAGTAACAAACATCCATACCTATAACTACATACAAGTTTAGCGTTTATAATATCACTAAGAATACCTACATAATAATACTAAGTATACTACATATTTCAAGTAGGTTGGTTACTTATTGAATTAAGTCTTCTACTTATATTAGACTACCTACTTAGAGTGTCAGAGTCCCTAGTTTAACTCATTAGAAAGGTACATAATGGTTAGTAATATTGAAAATTGTTTATTTGTTTAAAATATGTTACACTCTACATGCTAAACAGTTGTTAGATAGGACATCCTTTTGAGCATGAAAAGCATACTTGTGCCAGGATGTCCTGCTCTTCCATATATGTAAAACAATTTACTTAATTAACAAATAAACTAAATTAAATTATCTAATACAATTTAAAAAAAAATATTTTTTAAATAGTAATAATATCTTTATTAACAACAAAAATTACAATCAAGGAATAGAAAAAATTGCAACTAGTACTATAGAACTTATAAACTAAAACTACAATTGAAACCATTGAGCTAACTGCAGACGGTTGCAAACATTCTAAAGGTAGCTCAATTGATCCATGTCAATAGGTACCAGTCGGAAGCGTCCCCAAGACACTGGCTGCATTACCACGCTGTATGGCAATGCTGATGCGCTGAGCCAGATACTCACCAGCTCTCGGGTCACGCGTCGCATCGACCAGACGCTCAGATAATTTTTTAATCGGTACTTAATTACATATTTATACCTAAAATTACATACCTATTCATACCTTCCAGTTTTTCGGGCGCGTCCTTAGAAGCGGGCCAGTGCAGTTACAAGACGAACATGACAACGGCTGACAGCGGCCCGTGGCGCTGCCACATCGGCCGCAAGGGCGCCTCCGGCCTCGAGCTCTTGAAGATCATCAACGTGCGCGTCACGGGCCAGCTCGCTGCCATCCAGGAGAATGTCAGCACGGTCAGACTTCTTTTATCATAGCAAATTAACTTTATCAACAGTAAGGGCTTCCACACAAAACTGCGAACTCGCATCGCATCGCAAATATCTGCGAACTCGCACGATAACGTCCGATATCATTTGCATCGCGCATTCCTGCCATATTACGTCATACCTGGTGTACCTTTTAGTCCGAAAAAAAAAAAAAAACTGCTTCAGTTCTCAACCCAGAGTACTTTCGAGTAAAATAGTTCCCATCGGAGTTCATAATCGTAATAAATGGATGAACCCAGAATCTTCTTTTTCTTTTATATCTATTTAAAAATAACAGCAGTGCAATAATCTTTTTGCGATCCATCTTACTCTTCCTAAAAACACGTCCAATACGGCTGACTAAACTTGAAGGTATGGTTACCCTACCAAATGGTTTGCCGAACAAAATCGTATCGCAGAAATTCGCATCTCAAGTTCGTGTGACATCGCATCGCAGTTTTGTGTGGAAGCCCTGAATCAATAAGTATCTTTATTTCTTTAGGCTTACAAAATAAGCACTTAGACAAGGGGTGGTGGGTAACAGACAACAGTGGTCCATACACAAAATAAAAGAAAATAGAAAATAAAATTAAGGGTAAGGTATCTAAATGATAACTAACTAATTTCACCCAGTGGTGAAGAATGGGTACTTAGTGTAGGACGCCCTCCGGCCAGGTGGGATGACGATCTGCGAAAGACTGCTGGCAGATGCTGGATGCGTCAAGCTGAAGACAGGGCGCTCTGGCGCTCAGTAGGGCAGACCTATGTCCAGCAGCGGACAGATTTGGGCTGATGATGAAGCTTCCATCCGAAGCAACTGAGCTCGCTAGTGACATAAAACCTCCTTATAATAGTGTGAACGTTATTATTCGCAGGTCCATGGCAAGGAGGTGACGCTGTCTTGCACGACAGTGGACGGGCGCGCGCCCCTTCGGTACTGCCGATTCGAGCCGCCGGCTGGGAAACCCTTCAGCATCAACTCTGATGTCACGCCCGAAAAGTCAGTTTATAAATATCTTATAATGCTACAAACCACAGATCCAGCCCTAATCTAGGAGTGCTCATGTTATGGGTACTAGATAACTGATGACCTATTTGTATTTAATAGTACCTACCTACATCACATACCTACCAGGTACAAACTTTATTACCAACTACAAATTTTGTACCTTTAAAGGTTTAATAAAAAACAATGTATATTATGTTTGTCATGTACCTAAGGTACTTACCTATTAAATAAATAAATAATTCCGGACAGTCCACACAGCATCATCTAGCCCCAAGCTAAGCAGAGCTAAATATTAGGTATATCAGTTATCTAGTACCTACCCATAACATAAGCTCTGCTAATTTGTAGTTTTTACTTATGTATGTTTTTTTTTATGTCATAAACTAACTACCGACTCCAAATTAGACCCAGTATTATTAAAGAAAGTCATCACTGGACAGTTCTCGATCAAATTCTTTTTATATTGGAAATTTGAAATACACGAGAAGCACACAGCAGAAAAAAATTACAAATAAAAGAATACTGTCGAATCGAGAACATTCTCTTTTCTTGAAGTAGTTGAAAAAATCCAGAACACCTAGAATTCTTATCTGCAAAAAGATAAATTACTTATAACAGTCTTTTCTTTCATACTTCTGATGCTTAATAATAAATGTAGGTACAAGCCACCCGCCCCGTATACGTATAAACATTCCTCTTGAATCACACTATCAATTAAAAAAATACATCAAAATCCGTGGCGTAATTTTAAAGATTTAAGCATACATAGGGACAGAGAAAGCGGCTTTGTTTTATACTATGTAGTGATTAGATATAAATTTCCAGCCCCATCCTAAAGCGTTACTACTTCCCTCGCAACAAGAGCCTGGACCGCGGCGACTGCGCAGTGTCCATCCGCAAGGTGAAGTACGAAGACGTGGGCAGCTGGAGCTGCGGGGCGGGGCTGGACGACGGGAAGGAACACCTGGACACCATCCTACTGCAGGTCGAAGGTACCCACGCCCTAGGCACTTGCAACGGCCCTGGAGTACGAGGACGGGGGCAGCTGGAGCTGCGGGGCGGGGCTGGACGACGGGAAGGAACACCTAGACACCATCCTACTGCAGGTCGAAGGTACCCACGCCCTAGGCACTTGCAACGGCCCTGGAGTACGAGCACGGGGGCAGCTGGAGCTGCGGGGCGGGGCTGGACGACGGGAAGGAACACCTGGACACCATCCTACTGCAGGTCGAAGGTACCCACGCCCTAGGCACTTGCAACGGCCCTGGAGTACGAGGACGGGGGCCGCTGGAGCTGTGGGGCGGGGCTGGACGACGGGAAGGAACACCTGGACACCATCCAACTGCAGGTTGAAGGTACCCACGCCCTAGGCACTTGCAACGGCCCTGCGCTCCGACACTAAGTATATAGCCTCGGCAACTTGAAGTTGTAAATCAGTTAGGGCTGCCCCGCGCTGTGAGTAAACGCTGTGTTATTGGCGTATCGTATTCACCTACAGGACGCGTCGTCGACGTCAGTGTCGTCACTCGTATACGAGCCGCCTCATAGATAAGTCGACAATCCTGTGCCGCGGCAATTTGTGCCAGATAGGGATTGAATTATGCGTAAGAAGAGAATTGCAATGTTTAGGTGAATATCAGTGGGCACTAAGTTCTTCGGCATGCTGAATTGTATTTTGTGGCAAGAGTAGCTTTTTAAATAATTATAATAAATATTTCCGGACAGTCCACACAGCATCATCTAGCCCCAAGCTTAGCAGAGTTTGTGTTATGGGTACAAGATGACAATTACATTACATAGATCTCAGAATTAGGAACAATATTATTCCTTCTTCTATGACATAGATAGATATTTTTTATTATACATTAAAAACACTCAGACCAACGGAACAAATATCTGCAGATCATACACAAATTTGTTCCGAGGCGGGGATCGAACTCGCAACCTCCTGCGTCGCAAGCGGACCTTCGCCCACCGCGCCACATCGGTCGTCGTAATAAAATAAATAAATAGTATCTTATGTTTTATTCCAATTCTAGAACTAAGATTATTCAAAATTTTAGCCCGATCCGTTTAGTAGTTATGGGGTGAAGAAGTAAAAAACATCCATCTAAACTTTACTTTTACCCTGACCTTTTTAGTCCAGTCGATGGCTGTCCCTCAACTTCGCTCCGGAGATAAAAGTAACCTAACCTAAATATACACTATACACACACATGTTGGAAAATCCGTAGAGCATCTCCAAGCTCAATGGAGCTTATCCTACCTACATTAAACTCTTACGTTTTACCTAGGTTTATACACCATGTCTACAGCATCTGCGACCGGCATCACATTTGGAGCTATCGGCATCGCGGCTTTCCTCGCCATCCTGGGCTTCGTCGTTTGGAAGAAGAGGCGGTTCCTCGGCAGTGTGCCTGATGAAACTGAACACGAGTTGCAACGCTTGCCTACTCACCGCTCTCAAGCGTCCCTCAACGAACCAAGGTCACGGCAGGGTTCCACGCACGAGCATAGCTCACGCCAGGGTTCTACCCGCGAACTAAGACACCCACCGAGTTCTACATTCAGACCAAAGTCACACCAGGGATCTATGCACGATCTGGGTACACATCAGGGTTCTGCCCGTGAACTTAGACAGCAACCGGGTCTTGCATTTGAATTAAAGTCACGCCACCTTGAAGCACAATTGAATTCACAACCGATTTTGTTTCAAGAACCTACATCTCACCAAGGTTCTTTGTATGAACCAAGCGCACCACAATTGAAGTCACAACCGGATTCGTCCCATGAGCCTACATCCCGCCAAGGCTCACGCCAAGGATCTACGTACGATCTTGGCACGCAATTGAAGTCACAACTGGATCCGTCCCATGAACCTACATCCCGCCAAGGCTCACGTCAAGGATCTACGTGCGATCTTGGCACGCAATTGAAGTCACAACTGGATCCGTCCCATGAACCTACATCCCGCCAAGGCTCACTTCAAGGATCTACGTACGATCTTGGCACACAATTGAAGTCACAACTGGATCCATCCCATGAACCTACATCCCGCCAAGGCTCACGCCAAGGATCTACGTACGATCTTGGCACGCAATTGAAGTCACAACCACATTCAACACCACAAATCCTGGTGAATGATGAGCCTATTCGTAGGATACCTCTCCATGGATCCCCTGTTACACCTCACAGTTAACAATATTTTACTGCATAAAACAAATAACAAGGTACACTTATAATGAACTCATATTTCACTATTCCATGGCATGCATTAATATTTGAATTAATTAATGTCTTAATAATATATGTTAATTTAGCTAATTAAAAGATTTTTTTAAATAAAAAGTTGTTATTTATTTGGTATCTCATTATTAATTTGACTGTACCTTGGTAAACGTTTATATAACTGAGATAGGCCTAACATTTCCCGCCATATAAATAAGTATTGGCTTTGACTTTCTGTAAAAAAGTACTAGCCAATCAGTAACCTCGTCTAAAGAGGAGTTGGCCAATCCGGTGTCTTCCCGCCACCGGCCGCTACGTCAGATGTACGCTTGTGGCGCCGACATCTTTTTTCTTCATTGGCGTTTAGTTTCCCGCCGAGTACAGACGTGCTACCAAATACGCAGCACGCTTTAAAGAAATATTCCAGAAAATATTTCAAAGTGCATACAAGGATTATTGCAAAGTGCACATAGTATTCTAAAGGTTTGGTGTAAAATTGCATTACTGCGTAAGTACATTTTTCTTTGTCTACACCACTACATACCCACATTTTTTCAATAAAATGGTAATTTGCGAAATAAGTTTCGTAATTAGTTTTTGGACTAATGCGTCCATTCTATTTATATTTTGTTGGAGACTCACGAGTCGCACACATGTGGCATGGTTAGTACGAAAGCATACGCCTTTTTACTACCTTGCACTAAGACCGTGACATTTTTCTTATTATTTGTGCTCGAAAGCACGTGGTTATGTTTGTTTTAATGACAAAAGCTGAAGCTTTTGACAACTACCTGGCATCCCATGTGCCAGTGACATAATTTTTCTTCTCCTCCTAAGTAAGATACTAACGGTTTTTCCGTTCGATTCGTTCGAATTTATTTTGAGGTTATATGTTGCTATGTGCTAAAATACTTATTTTTCTAGCAAGGATGTAAACACGATATAATATGCAAAATTCTGACCGATGTCGTGAAAACGAGACTTGAAAGACAACTGGAGAAGGAGGTCAATATTGGATGGTAATGGAAATAACATCGTGAGTACTTTAAAATATCGTTGTTTTGGTTATTCTGGGCCACGCAGCCACGTGGGCAACGCGTACGATGTACGATACGTTTGGTTGTCACCTGCCCGTAATTTATACGCGAAAATACAAAATATGAAATGTTGAGTGTATCTGCACACTTCTGCAAATAACACGTGGCCTACACGCAATGTCGTCGGGTGGATTAATCTACTAGGTTGTCTAACCTATTCACTGCCTAACCATTGCATAGAGCAGGTGGTTTTGCAAGGGCACTGAGTGTTAATCTAGGTTGGCAAGAAAGTAACTTTTTTTTTCAGGAGCGGGTAGATACATATTTCATTGCCTATTGTTTTTGTATCAAACAGAAGTGTAGAAAATGCAAATATAAACATGTGTCTTAAGTCCACGATTGACAAGATACATTTCAAGGATAAATACTGATATGTTCTATGTTCCTATTCTTCAATATGAGCTAAGTACCTTGATTTTTAAGCAAAACACCTCGTGCATTCTTGCAAGAATAAAAACCCCCGCAGGGTTGTTTTAACGCCCTCGCAGGGCTACAATGGCTGGCGCATTGTCATCTGCTTGTATGTATATAATAATACCCTCGCAGGGTTCATAACGCACCCTCGCAGGGCTGCGATGACATAAATAAAATTCGGGCGCACCGAATATTTTTCAGTTTTAGATTATCTTGGACAAGGAATAAAACCCTCGCAGGGTTGTTTTAACGCCCTCGCAGGGCTACAAGGGCTGGCGCATTGTCATCTTGCAAATATATAATAAAACCCTCGCAGGGTTCATAACGCACCCTCGCAGGGCTGCGATGACATAAATAAAATTCGGGCGCACCGAATATTTTTCAGCTTTAAATTATCTTGGACAAGGAATAAAAACCCTCGCAGGGTTGTTTAAACGCCCTCGCAGGGCTACAATGGCTGGCGCATTGTCATCTCCTTGTAAGTATATAATAAAACCCTCGCAGGGTTCATAACGCACCCTCGCAGGGCTGCGATGACATAAATAAAATTCGGGCGCACCGAATATTTTTCAGCTTTAGATTATCTTGGACAAGGAATAAAAACCCTCGCAGTGTTGTTTTAACGCCCTCGCAGGGCTACAATGGCTGGCGCATTGTCATCTCCTTGCAAGTATATAATAAAACCCTCGCAGGGTTTATTACGCTCCCTCGCACGGCTGCGATGACATATAAAATTCGGGCGAACCTAATATTTTTCAGCTTTAAATTGTCTTGGACGTGTTGAGCATTATTCTCGAATGAAGAGTTTTATTCAACATAAATATGTGTTTACATAAGCTTCAGAAAGGGTTGCTTGTTTGGATAAAGGAATACATCGTGGTGGTGTACCTCCACCAGCGATGAATTCCAGGGTATCGCGTACCTACTCACAACTACTTCCAGGAAGGGTAACTATAAAAGCATCGTGGTGCACCTCCAACAGTGATGAAAATAAAAAGTCCAGGGTATCGCGTACCTATTGACTAGAAATTCCAGGAAGGTTAACTATTATTAAATAGAAGCATCAAAATAAAAAGTGCAGGGTATCGCGTACCTATTGACAAATGTCTTACCAATATCTATGTATGTATATGATTCGTGTATTGCATACCTATCAACAAAAGATTTGGGAGGTTCGATACCTATATAGACGGAGTTTCTGTTCTTGTTAGACATTAACATTCAGAAGGAACTGTTTAGCTGAAGGAATAATAAAATCTTCCGATAAACCGTACTTGTGACAAAAGTCATATAAGAATATCGTAAGAAACTCGGGCTGATAAGCGTGATGGGTTGATAGATTTATCGATTGGCTTATATTTTTATAGGCAAATTATAAATTGCGTATAGCAGCTAGTTGAGGTGTCATTGTGAATTAAGGGCAAGCCGAAGCCCTCGAGCTGAATTACATTCTACATAGTCTAACCCAGAGTTACTATTTTTCACACTGTATGATATATGAACGGTAGCAGATATAAGAACCCTTTGGATTCATGAGATCGCAGGAAAGACTCTAAGGTTAACACACATATAAGTTATTCAGTCTACCTACAAAATTTCTCATTGACGAGACAAGTTCTTTAAAATGATTAACAATTGTATTGTGGGTACCACGAATAATTATGGAAATGAATTATAAGATAAATGCTGCCCACCCGCATTAAAAATTTAGTGCCTATTATTAGAACAGGGATACGAAATCCCTCATTCCATCACGAATTTGAATGTTGCGTGCGTGAGATAGTTGTTAGTATAAATAAGGTAGCGTCTACCAAAAACACAATATCTTGCACAAAGTTGCCTTCAGTATCAAGATACTGTCTATCAGTGGAAATGTCCACGCAAATGTATGGGTCTAGCTCACTCACTGGCCTGACCGTTTTAAGAGTACATTGTCTAAAAGACTTTACTTGTCAGACAAAAAGAAGGAGATTTGGTGAAAGTACTGGCGTTGCGGCACTATGTCATATAGCTACCTGTATACGCTCTGAATTGTACTCAACCCATGTCCGGATTTATGATTGTGGGAACGATAAGGGTGTGAACGATAAGAAACATTCCCGTGTTTATTTACAACTACCCTCTTCATACTTTTTATAACCGGTGGCATTTCTTGGTTATCTGTATAAAGGTGTGTACGGTAATGAACGTTCACGCGTTTATTTACAACTACCCTCATCATACTTTTTATCATAAGTGGCATTTCTGTTATCTGCTTTGTATGATAAATTGTTGAATGTATTCTCAACTGTATTAGACATCGTAAATACTAGTACATTTTTAGAATTAATATTTGAAACTGTCGTCATCATCATCATCATCATTCTTAGAAATGACTGTGAGCAATTGAGGGTTTGCGCACTATAGTAATAAAAACCTTGGAAAGTCGTCAATGTCTTCTTTTTGAACGTCAGTAAAGGACAGCCACTGTCCTTGACGTAAAGAACTGTTTATATTTTATATAGTGTTACACTATTCTTTACAAGCAAGCGATCATTGTCAGCTTCTAAACTCTAGCACTCTGTGATCCTTAATTAGAATAAAAGTGCATCTATATTATCGCTTCTTAAGCGATGACGTCAGATTTTCAGTAATTGGTCGTGAGATGTTTCAACATAACTACTAGTTAAGCGGAAAATGGTTCTTGTTTATTGTTTTATAAACATTGTAGTACAACAGACACTACTGCATCTCAAATGAAGAGCTTGTTTTCGAGGTACATTGACAATGGGTGAGGTATTCATGCACAAGTATAATACCTACAGTGTTACAAATAACGTTGATTCTCGAAGTAAACTTGGTTTCACTGTCACAAGCTGCTTAGTAATCTAGGGTTTGCTAGTTACCATTATTGGTCTTAATTTTATTGATGTCTCAATAGACCTCTCTATATAAAGTACCTATATGCTCTCGGGTGAGAATTTGTAAATCTATTCGGTATGATATTCGAATAACATTAGAAGGATACCCAGTGCGTATTTAAGAGCAAAACAAGTACCTATAAGGGAAAAAGAAATAGATATACCTGTATTTTTAGCTATGTGTATCGGATTTAAGATTTCTTACGCTTCTACAGTGGAAATGTACACAAGTATTATTGCAAAACTTGTAATCTAGTCCAAACATTGTGGGGAGGAAAAACCAGTTATTCAAATGTTTTATAAGAACTTCCCATAACTGGACATTTTAGATGAACATACAAAGCTTCACTATAGTTATAAATGTTCATAAAGTACCTACTCAGGTATTACAGCGCACTGCAATAAATTGAAATGTTAATGTAATAACTGTTTTCGCACATGCTTTCAATTGGTTAAAACGAGTACTATGTCCAGAAAATTAATGCGTTAAATACTACTCGCACTACCTACTCGCATTTTGGAGCAGATATTTTAGTTTTCAGTTGTGCAATGATTTATTGTCACCGAAGGTCGTACACATTGCAAAAGTTGCAAAAACTGTTTCTAAAAGAAGTTAAGCTGCTGAAGTATTATTATACAGTTAGGTATACTGATACAATACGAACATATTTAGCAATTTATTGTTATAAGTTTATCCGTCATCAGTACCCAATCACTCAGAACATATTCATGCTGAGCTGGGCGGCCCTATTGTATGATACTGTGTGGGTTTTTGTTCAGAATTATTTATTTATTATACTAGGATCGATGGCACATTCTATCATCATCATGATAGAGTGCGATAAATTTGTTTAAAATGGTATCTCTATGATATTGATTTCAGAACCAGTCGAAACAAGACATAAATGTCTTTTATTTATTTAAGCCATCTATTTATATAAGGCTATTTTAATTGTTTTGGACCATACGTATTGCAGTTTTGAATGTCACAATGACTAATTTGCATTCAAAGCGAGGTGGCTTACGATTATAACATTATTTAAAAAAAAGTAAGTTCACATTGGCGTTGAGTGTCTTCACCACCACCAGGCGATAACAAACACGTCTCAGTTATATAAACGTTTACCAAGGTACAGTCAAATTAATAGAAGCGTTTTACATAAAATAAAACGCATATTAATTTACTTACCTTGGTAAACGTTTACATTTTAAATTCTGCCTGGTGATATTCGACGCAATGAAGAAAAAAGATGTCGGCGCCACAAGCGTACATCTGACGTAGCGGCCGGTGGCGGGAAGACACCGGATTGGCCAACTCCTCTTTAGACGAGGTTACTGATTGGCTAGTACTTTTTTACAGAAAGTCAAAGCCAATACTTATTTATATGGCGGGAAATGTTAGGCCTATCTCAGTTATATAAACGTTTACCAAGGTAAGTAAATTAATATGCGTTTTATTTTATGTAAAACGCTTCTATTATAATATTGCTGCGTGGCTAGCACGCAGTTTCTTGTCTTCTCTTCCTAGAATAGAGTGGAAAACTTTCTTGTCTTCGAAATTTGTCTCTTGCCCGAGCACACTGTTTCTCGGAACGAACCCTAGAAAACAGTTTCTTCGTAGACTAGCTCTTTCTATAGCAACGGGAACGAAACCACAGATAAATTATGAATTGTTGTAAAAAGCTCGTTCGTAGCGTTTCATTACCAAAATAATGTCAACAAGGAACAAGAAGTTTTGCAAATACGTAAATCGAAACGTTTAACTTCGACATTGATTTGACGTTCTAATGATTATGAAGTAAATTTACGTCACATCATTGACTTTGCCAATGTCATTATGTACTATTTAAATCATAGTCAAACCAGACGCAGAGCCATAATCAAGAAGTTGAAGTTGATTGTTTTTGTTTATAAACAAACATTACTTGATTTATTATTCATTGATTTAGATGATGGAGAGTTCGTCAGTCGGAGAATATCATGCTAAAAGGAACACTTTACAACTCTCTACTCCCAGACTTCTAACACTACCTACAGACCAGGCCACCAAAATTTTTATTTCAGCTCTGGACTGGAGCTTCAGAAGTATTTTGTTACATGCTAATGCTCATTATGTTATGAGTACTAATTAATAGGTATATTGAAGAGGTTTATTTGCAGCAAGCAGTGGTCACTAATGCGCTGCAATGTTGTGAAAGGTTTCTACACATCCCAGTTTTGATGTTTTAATTATTGATAACTAACTTCATTAAATACTCTTGTTTTAGGATCTAAACAACAACCTAAAAAACATGACTTGGAGAAGATACAGATGAGAAACTTCATGTAAAGTTTTATTCATAGGTGTCTAATTTAAACAGAAAACAAAACATGTAGTTATCAATAACGGTTCCATGTTACATGTCATGGTTCTTACTTCTGATTAAATTAATAATTAGTTACTTTTTATAAATTCAAATATACATTGGCAAAAATTATAATTTATTAAATTCATACTAAATTATAAAATGTCGAAAAGTTCATTAAATGTATAATAACATTGCTCAATTAGCCAGAACTTTAGTTTCGTTTTGAAGGACTGCGTTGAGGAAGCACTGATGATTGTAGATGGGAAGCGGTTTTAGACAGCCAGCCCCATCACATGCACAAGCTTCGAGGACTTCATAAGGCGCCTCGGGAAAGCTCTCAGCTTGTGCGCATGACGAGTAGGCTACCTGTGACCCTCGCCAAACTTGGAGTATATCTACATATAGTACTGCTTGTATCATTGCTGGCATTTCTTGCGCCATACCTGGAAAATATAATAAATTAATGTTAATAATTACTTATTTCTTCTTATAGATTAACTTAAGTTATAATAAAAACATAATATTTCATACTGTGTTTTCACTCAATAAATAAATAGGTAGGTTACCTAGTCATTGAAATATTCCCTCACTAATCTGTTGTTTGTTCCGTCTCATGTGGATTGTGGGGATCAACTCTCACGACCCTGAAAAACAAAATTATTAATAACATGTCGGCATTTCTTAGGAGGTGACTAAAAGTACTTGTATGTAATAGTGAGAATTTCTCAAACCTGATTTGGTTTCATCATGGTAAATATCCCATTTGAAATGATATAAGTGCTAATAACCATGATGATGTTGTTCGTTGTCATATTTATATTTAGTGTTTTGGTTTAAACTGTGTGTGCGTGTGTGTATTATGTAGGTATATTTATAATGCTAAAACACCTCTCTGGTAATGGCCAGAAATCAATAGGTACTTTGTGAACTTTGCTCCCGCAAATATAAAGGTGAAAATAAAATTATCAACCGGACATAACCTATAAATGGTTTTCATTAAACTTGCAATGAGACTTATGTATAATTTAGTAGGTAGTTGACTAGATTAGGTACTTACTTTTACGATTGTTGGGCAGTCTTGTTTTGTGTGAGGAGACAGCTCTTGGCACAAATATTATCCTTCATTATGAAAAAAATCTCCGAAACTAGGCCTTCGGCAAATCGAAAAGAGCTCTTGGACTGCGATTCTTTCTCTTCTTCGGTCATTTTTCTCCTCGTAGTGTCTAAGAACCCAATTCCTACCCCGTTTATAATTGCCAAAGACCATAATACTTTTACGAAATACGAGAGAAACGCTTGTCCAGGCCTCGAGAGGTGTAGAGAATTTTGGAAGAATACTTTCTATTCTCAAATGTCAAAAATAGAGTAAATTGATCGCCATGCTCGCAATGTGTAGACTCGTCTCTAGGAAGAAAAGAAACATTTCTATCCGCTCATTCTTTACAACGCCGTGCTCGCAACCGAAGAAAACTTTCTACTCTCTACACCCAAATGTCACTTTTATGTCATTTTTAGTCTTGTCTACCTAGACAAGAAAGGCCATGCTAGTCCTGCTGCTCTTCATGCTGATACATGTTTATTCTAGACCTTCAGTCAGAGCACTCCCAGCCCATTTATGAAAGTATTTTCACACAGTGATTAACATATTATTATGTAAAACCCTTTATTGTAGTAAGGTTACACACATGCACAATGCGATTCGTCAATGTTTACTTCTTTGCTTTACTACAGGATCTTGGCCCTTGCATCTTCAGCCTACCATCATATTTTCCAGCAAGTGATAAAATAACACCAAGCTTACAGAATGATAGGGATGAACTTTAAGTACTAGGATGATTCAGCATGCAAGATATTCTCTCCATGTTGATAGCATATACAGAGTGTGAGGCGATAATATTGCGGTTTGCCATCAGTGTGCTGAAAACCTCATCTAAAACCACTTTGTTTTCAGTTCCTTCTTCGTATGGACCACTGGAACAAAGAATCAGAATTTATTAAGTTAGTAACAGTTCATCAACATAGTACCTAATGATACCTATACTTCAGAGAATATTAAATAAAGCATTATTAAGAGCACCATCTCTAGTCTATATAATAATTCGAACAACTTTATTTAAATGTATTTATTATCTATCACAATTAAAAGCATTGTTGCAAGCAATCTAGATGTAGTTCCACTGATCCATATCAATACTAGTTAAGATGCATCACTATAATAAAGAGGCAGAGATTGTCATGGGGAATATTCAGCCAAACAATAGGTCTAAAATAAAATGATTATACTGATAGGTAAGAGCATTTGCCTGTCTGTTTTATGTTGTTTTATCCAAGATCTACATGAGTGATGAGTAAAAGACAGATGCTAGTTTATCTCAAACATACCTGCAAGCCATTTCAAGTGCTGCCGAGTGCTCGACTTCATCAATAGTGGGTGGGCACCGCGGTGCCATGCCAGAGCCTTCCCCGATCTCCACTTGACTCCCACCCAAAGGATCATTGACCTTGGCAGAATTCCGTAGCCACATATTAGGCATATCTGCTCCAAAGTCATAGATAAAAGATTGCTTCTTCTTGTAGCCTTGGCGCCGAGCGATGATAGCTGTTAGCACATTCTTGAGAAATGTCTGTGTGGCTACGACCATGATGTCGGCTGCATCATCCTCCACGCCCTCGAGCCCCGCATCCCAGGCCGCCAGCATGAAGCGGCCCACCACCAGGGCATGGTCCGGGAGAAACACTTCCTGAAATGTTTCAATAATATATTACTTAGGTTTCTATATTTTTACATGGTGTTACAAAAAGTAAAATCCAAACTTTCAAGGGTGGTACAGAATATTATATAATTCAGAAAAAATTAATAAATAATACTAAACCTAATAAAAATCCTTTCACAGAGTATAGAGTAATATTATTGTAATCAGTATAGCAATAAGAATCTAACCTGAGCAGCATATTTGACTCCATCACTGCCAGCGCCCTGCGGCGACGAGGGCGGCAAGTAGTCGCCCAGGTCCACGGGATCAAAGTTACATTTCTCAGATGTCCTAGTGGAGCTACGTTTATGCTTCCTCGCGTTTTTATTCTGAGTTATAGCCTTCTCCTCGGCGACGGTGATCGACGTCTCTGCCAAACCGCTGACTCTATTCAGCAAGGCAAGTAAAAAGTCATTGTGGAAACGCACTTGGTCACCGTTCAACAGTTTTCTTGCTTCAGCATCGAACTCCTCTTTTGTTAGTTTCATCCGGAACCAGAGCTTCATTTGAGCGAAATACTTAGTAGATTTCTGATCTAATACGTCGTTCAGCTTCCGCCGAGCAATATTCAGGTTCTCGGAACTCATTTCAGAGGTAGACTTGTTTTTTTGATAAACTATAAAGTGGTAGTGAATGCTACAGATCTTTTCTCGAGTCTTACTAAATGAATCGCTCACTCAAACCAAATTTGAAAATACAGTGGGCGGGTTGGCATCCATGGAAGTATAGATGTGTAATAATATTATTTTATTTACGAGTAGGTATCTACTCTAACGGCATTGTTTTTATTACAAAAATAAGCAAAATAACCAAAACCAGTGTTGCCAGATGGAATTTGAAAAAAACAGTAGAAAGTTCAGTAAAAAATCAGTAGATTGGCATAAAAATCAGTAGGTGTAGATATTAATGACTGAAAATTGTAGTATGTATTTTACGTATTGTGTTTCGCGAGAGTATTTTGACTCGCATTTTGGGCTCCCACACAAAACTGCGATTTGGTGCGATGCGATGCGATGTGATGCGATGTCACACGAACTTGATTTGCGAATTTCTGCGATGCGAATTTGTGCGGCGAACCGTTTTGTAGGGTAACCATACCTTCAAGTTTAGTCAGCCGTATTGGACGTGTTTTTAGGAAGCGTAAGATGGATCCCAAAAAGATAATTGCACCGATTTAAGCAAAAATGATCCAACCCACACAAACCTCATTTCGAGATAATCGATATTTAAGTTTGTGGCGGTATTTCTCTAGCTTTGTAATACAAAATGTTGTTATTTTAATTTAATTTAATGCTATGTAAACTCAACTTTTTTGCTATAAATAATATAAAGAATAAATTGTAATAGTTTAGTAGATAATTGGGAAAACTTGCGCCTGGATCATTATTACAAAATTAATTTTGTATGGAAAAAGCTATGTAGGGTGCAAAAATTAAAATGCAAAAATGATTCAAAGTGTGATAAAAATTAGTAATCATTTTTGTGTTTTTAAAGACAAAACAAACAAAATTGGCCCTACTCCTCGTCCAAATCAGAATAAGGTTCATCACATAAACCATCTACATCGTCTATTATTGCAGCTTCCCTTCGGTTTCTTAAATTAATCAATGCAATCATCTGGTATCTAATATTAGATCTGCTGGCCCTGTACTTATTTTATTTTATTTATTTATTTTTCGTTAAAGTACGAAACGCACAGTTGTATTCTATGGGATCCTATGAAAGCCTACACACACACCGCAGGCCGTGGCGAACGCGGTGCCATAGGAAAAACCGGCACGCCTTCGCCTCCGCCACGCCTCCGGCTTCTGTGTGTTTTGAACTTTATGGTTTATTTCGTTTACGTACTTAGATGGAATAGCAATTTCAAATATTAACTTGTCAAAGCTTAACTTGTTTTATATCATCATCATCAAAATCAACCTATATTAGTCCACTGCTGGACATAGGCCTCCCTTAATGAGCGCCATAGCTCCCTGTCTTCAGCTTGACGCATCCAGCATCTGCCAGCAGTCTTTCGCAGATCGTCATCCCACCTGGCCGGGCGTGACCTGAGGGCGTCCTATACTACGTTTGCCAAGTCTCGGTCTCCACTCAAGAACACGTTTACCCCAACGGTTGTCGGTTCTTCGCGAGATATAGCCGGCCCACTGCCACCACTTCAGCTTGCTAATTATTTGAGCTATGTCGATAACTTTGGTTCTCTTTCGGATGTATTCTTTACGAATCCTATCCTTCAGAGAAACTCCGAGCATAGCTCTTTCTATAGCTTTCTGAGCTCTTTGAACTGATGGACCAGCTTAATATTATAGTATGAATCATTGTAGCAAAATAGAACGGTTATATGTTAGGGTAACCAAAGCAACACAAAAATGATTCAAGTGGCATGAAACACTTATACATTTTAAAAAATGGTCTTCGACATGACAGTCGTGGGTTGGGTCATATGGATTTTCCACATTTGTGAACATAGAGGTGTGAGTCTTTGATATGTTAAAATATACCTTAAACTGATTACATAGGTTAAAAAAACTCGAAATTGACTAGGTTGTGGGTTGGATAATTTTTGCATAAATCGGTCCAATTGCACTGCTGTTATTGTTAAATAGATATAAAAGAAAAAGAAGATTCTGGATTCATCCATTTAATACGATTATGAACTCTGAAGGGAACAATTTTACTCGAAATTACTATGAGTTGAGAACTGAAGCAGTTTTTTTTTACAACACAAAGAAGGCGGCTCAGGCGCCGCGCATCTTTCGCTAGAGTTGTCTCAGAGCTGACTAAAAGGGGGGTCACCAAGTATGACGTAATATGACAGGAATGCGCGATGCAAATGAGATCGGACGTTATCGTGCGAGCTCGCAGTTTTGTGTTTGAGGCCTTTGGCTGGCGACCTTTTTTTTTTTGTAGCTGCTATCGAAAAAAGGAAGCTTTTCCTCGTTGCATTTTTGCCGACAATTGCAACTAAAAAAAAAAGGTCGCCAAAATGCGAAAGTAGTCTCATATCAAGTAGGTACCTTACGTTATATAATCTTTGCTCATATCGTACGTGTTGGCGCCTCCTAAAATTACTATTTAATCAGGAAGCTAAAGGTGCTCGGGAAAATCAGGTAGATTTCACGATATTTTAGAAGGCGCTCGGGAAAATCAGGTAGATTTCACGAAATTTTAGAAATAAATCAGTATGTAGATCGGTAGACGCCTGAAAAAGCAGGTAGATCTACTGATAAATCGGTAGATCTGGCATCGCTGACCAAAACCAACCAAACAGGGTGGGAGATTCTGGCAAAAAACCTGCCAAAATCTGCCGAACTCGTCTCAGATCAGAAAATGCCAAAATATGCCATCATAATTTGCTTTTAAGGGGGCGGGAATTATAAATATAAATACTTTTACTGAGGTATTTTTAATGAGATTTTAATTTAAGATTTCAAAACACTACCTAAATTCAGTAGGAATCATTATATTAGTTTTGAATTTATGCGTGGGTGGTGGGTTGTGTCGGGGACCTTATTGTAGAAGCTTATACATTGGCTGATGATGAGTGATGAAAGATTTGGAAACTTTGTGGAGTCACTAGCGTGACGTTATTTCTAGTATTGAAGATAAGGTTTTGTTAAACTGGTGTTTTTCACAGTTTTTCTAGGAATCTTTAAAATCTGCCAGAATCTGCCACATTTTTAATTCGTCAGCACTTTCTGCTAGAGTCAAAATTTGGGAGCCAAATCTGCCCAAATGGCAGAAATCTGTCACAAATGGTCACCCTGCAACCAAACCAAAGGCCAGTGTTGCCATCTAATCTGACGAAATAAAGTTTGAACAGAACATTATTTGCTCCCTACGCGACAAATCGTGTTTTTATAGTCTTTTTCACTTAGGAAGCATTCCCTGACAGATGGAATGCGTTTCATTTAAATTGACTAGGATTTTAGCAAATTGAAATTTCGAAAATTCAAACATATTTCATTTCAAACATATGAATTACGCTATAAAAGTATAGCACGACACACAAATTATCCAAAAATAAATTTATTTTAGCCTCCACGGATAATAAAAAATAGAAATCAATAATTTTATGAAATCCGAGGCAATTTGTTTTGCGTAGAACAAAACGTAATAGAATCGCAAATTAAAATCGTAACTTTCAACATCATCATTTTAAAATTTTATCACGGAAGTATATACCTATATATACGTACATACCTATGATTATTGTTGATTTTTTGTTAATGATTTTCAATTACCTACCTATCTGCTGGTATTATTACCGTCCTATTTCTAGGTTATGACGCATTACCTATTGGAAATATAGATTTTTACTATTTTTTTTATTTATATAGACCTAATTTAATGTTTTAAGTACTTTGTTATAGTCATTTAAAATTAATGAAAACATTTTACGAATAATCGATTTTCGTTACTGTATCAAGTCAAAAATCGAATCAAAATTTTACGATTACCTACACTTAGCTCATTTCTATAACTGTCAAACTGAAACGCCATGGAACGCTTCCTAGGTGAAAAAGACTATAGCACATAATTTGTAATTATATTATAATGTACATTTATCTGTTCTTTTGTAGGCCCTGGAAGGTGAACCAATATAATTTAAGACTATCAAACTCAGTGAATTTTTAAAAATCGGTGTAGCGAAAAGTATCTCACTTTATAAAAAATAAATAAATAAGTAGGTAGATACTTAATTAAAAATTCCGAACAGTCCACACAGCATCATCTAGCCCCAAGTTAAGCAGAGCTTGTGTTAATGAAAAGGAACACCATGAAGTTTAATAAATACCTACAAATGATGATTAAATTCATTCCACTTGGATTCAGATGCGTAAAAATATGAAAAGTAGCTTGTGTTGTGTTATATTTCAGGCCTAGAACTATGTCTGTTCAAAATTACGGCTCGATCCGATTGAAAGTACAATAAAACCGTGCGAAGTCGGGCGGGTCGCTAGTATAATATTAGGTAGATTTACCGAATTTTGATATTTATTATGATGGATCAAAAATCAGGGAGATCTATCAAGGGCTAGTTAATTCAGTAGCTCTGGCAACACTCCAAAGGCGGAGATAACATGTCATTGTCAGTGTCCGGTTCATGGAATGATAATTGAAGAGTCTGTCAAATGAAAGTAGACACTGAAAAATGGCGGCAAATTCAAAAATATTATTCGGGCAACCCAAAACATTGGGAAATAGTAATGCCTCACACCAATAAAAAACCAAGAGTATACCTAAGACAACGACCAGTATGAATAATATGAATTGAAACGAAACAAGTACGTCAGAATGATTGGAAATTGCGATCCTTGGTTCCCTCCGGGAAACATACTTACATAATTATAATGCCAATTATTCCGACTCCGAAAATTTTATCTATCATATTATATATTTTATTTCTTTAATGAAATCAAGTGAGGTTCAAAAATTTTATTTATTTTGTTATTTATAGGTACTTAGTTATATTTTATTTTTTTAATGAAATCAAGTGAGAAGAGTGAGAACTCACTATGAACTCGGTTCAAAAGAGTGAGTCGCAAATTCGCAGTTCATTATTATTATTGTTATTACGCGCAATTTTATTTTTACCACCCTGAATTATCCCCGTTGTAGAGCATAGCATCCGTAGGTGGAAACACTGAGTATTGCCATGTAAAAAGGTACGTAAAAATTCGAGTCTCTACTTTCGTTTGACAGACTCTAGAAAAAAACTATTAGTTACTAGAACTAAAACTAGGTACTCTCGTTTATGCGGGGAGTAGAGTGCCCCTGCGAATCGTCGGCTCTCTGCAGGACAAAACTCACTAAAATTGTGATACGGATTTTGCTTGCTAGGAATGGCAGCATAAACTATGTTAGGCTCCATAGTTACACATTTTTTACAACTTTTTAAAATACTTAGTCTTCCCAAAGAGATAAAGAATGGGAAGTACTTGATACCTACCTACCAGTAACTTTAAGCTTAAAACCACGTAGGTACGTAGGTAGGCTTTTATTTAGTATGTAAGTACATCACTATGTGGAAATCCTTTCATAAATGACCTGGGAGTGCTCTGTTGAACTTTAGAGAAAACAAAAAAAAAATTTAATAGTTGCGCACACCTACCATTTGTAGGTTTTGAGACAACTTTTAAGGGTGTCAATTTACAAGTATTTACAGTCTTACAGCTGGGTATCTCGAATTCCGAGGTGAACTTACTATAATGACTGGACTACTTATAGGTAATTCGATCAAGCACGTTTCAACAATCAAACTTGACTCTATTCATATTTGAAGCCTCGCCGTCGCTGGAGCCCTATATTATTCAGGGTTTATCATTATTTATCATCAAAAACTGGCTTTATTGTGATTTTCAACCATTGTCCGGTGATCAGAGAAATTCTTCCGCCATGCCATGCCATAGACTATCCAAGTCCATTCATGACCATAGACTCATTCTCTCAATCACAAGAACCGGTCAAACTTCACATGACATGTCAGTGTCATTATTTAGCACTATTGATACCTGAGCCTTACACCCTAACGTAGACCTTGCAAAGGTTCTGCTATAGATTATTCGCCTACCAAAACTAGGATGTGTCTATACGGCCAATACCTGACATGCGGCCGTCCGCGGACGCTATAGGACAACTGACACATATTGGCCACCACCACCACGAATACTCTCTAGATAGGGTAATTGTTAGGTACAGTTGGCCACACCAACCACAGACGCAGAATTTTCTTTCTTGTAGGCAGCAGACGATTTCAGCCATTTGCACTACACTATAGCCAGACCGGACAAATAGCCATTGCCTTCGAAGAACTGCAACAAGCCCAGCCCAGAGAAATAGCACTCGCCTCATGGCAAATACTATGCAATTTTGTATGAAATGCAGCACAGGTAGCGAGCGTCGTCTTCCCCGCCTTGTCCAACTCACCGTATCGCCTCTTGCATACAAAACATACAGCGCTCGTCCAATCCTGACATCATTCCACCTGTAACTTCTAGCCAGACACGAACAGGCACCGGCGCCGCACCTGCTCGCCGCGACCACTACAGCATGGTCTCCATCCACAAACCATACATCACCACCCCCACTCGCGACCCGTCCGAAGGACGCGCAACAACCACACGTCTGCCAACCGAGACTATGTGTTTACAAACAACAGCTCTTTGAGTATGGCACCCACTTAAGTGCAGGCACCTTACACATCGAACCAGGCAGGTACTTTGGGTCCTACCACCCAAACAACCAATGATAGTTACTGACCACAGATGAGATACAATTGCACAAACTAGCAGTGTGATTGAGATGAGAAAATCGATAACAGAAGCACTCTGTTTGACCACAAGCCAGCACCAAAGAATATACCATTTCACCAAAGAATATACCACTAAAACAAAGTCTGATGGAACGGACACATGATACTACACAACCACAAAACAATAATCTGATCATGACCACTGTTCAGAATAAAGAAACGACATTCAGCCAAGCAACACAATGCCTGAAGAACTAATATTGGGACACCGTTTTCCCAATATACCACAACACACACATCCAGCCAGATGACACACTTCACATCTGGAGGATAGCCTTGGGTGTAGGAACCCAAGGCGCGCACACCCTGTTCAGCCAGGCAACACCGTATGCCTGGAGAACTAATATTGAGACACCGTTCTCAATATGCCCCACAATGCACTTTCCACCATGTCCGTCCACCAAGAAACCACAAAAGACCAAAAACAACAAGAAACCACACTAGACCAAAAACAACAAGAAACCGAACAACACCTGTAAAACACCTGTACAACCTGTAACCCGTTGTCTGCAAATAAATGATTTTGATTTTGACCTCCGCTTCTTGACAAATAAGTTACCTACATGAACAAAAGCTAACAACAAAACACATCAGAGTCTGAGATAGTAATAACTATAAAATAACACACAAAGTAGAGAAATAAATGACACCTTAACAAATTACAATATTTACACACAACATAAACATATCTGGTTGGTCATCATAGCATGTTAGCTAAATGGGAAGGCATTTTTGTTGTCATACTTACACCATAAATCATCCATAACACGATGAAGGCATTTTTATTGTCATACACCATAAATCATCCATAATATTAATAGATACTGGTTGAATTTCTAACAAATCCCAGGTACTATTATAGAATTGGAAAAACAAGGAAATTTATTTTATTCTTTTTCAAAGTTAAACATCTCAATAACCATTGATTCTTTGTTGTTGTCGAATACTTACTTTGGAACTAAAATAAATGAAACATCTGTACATTTCCCTGATATTGATACCTTCCACTGATATTCACACAGACCATGTAAAGCTGATTTCCTCTCTGGGTATTGGGTATCCCATCATCAAAGTATAAGTATCATCCGCTTCTATTTTAGGATTCAATATTGTTGACAAACCATTTTGTTCTGTACTCTTTTGGCATGTAATGTTTGGTATTTTCCAGTTATTGAACTCTGAAAACAATTAATTATAACAGAAACAACAAATAGATTCAGGATTCAAAGAACAAGGGCTATCATTATTCACACTATGTACATGATGACATATTTAACTGGGCCTTTATCAAAGGTATAGGGTTGTGGTGACACAGTTTAGGATATAGTACGCGGCGCAAACGCGTTTCGTTAATTCAGCAAATTACAGCGGCTAAGCCGAGCCCTCAGTGTCACACCTCAGTCACTCCAGCAACCTCCCTTAGAAAACACATAGCATAATTAAGGTTTATAGATTATCGTAAATGTCATTTCTTGTATCCGTGTTTCTGTGTATTGAATAGACTCTGTATATCGCACAAACTATCTTTTATTATAACCAACCCACAGTAGCTAAATATAGACTTGTAACTTAATAACAAAAGGGTTACTTGATCAGCTTTGACTGATTTTTGTTGTTATTGCTAAATTCTTTCAAGAAATATAAACATTTCACAAACATTTTCTACTTCGGCGGGACTTGAACCCGCGACCCTCCCTCATACGAGATGCAACTTCTTTCAAATTCTTTAGCATTGATGAAAATGTTATGATTTGGTTACAATAAACCAAAAATGCTAGAATAGTTAACACAATACCTTTGTAACTTAACCATAGGTAAGTACCTACCAATCAATCATTTCTATTCGTAGAAACTAAATCTAATAAGTCATTGTGGAACGATCACACCTTACCAGACTTCACGCATTACAAACCAATCCAACATTAAGGTCCAACCATCATAGTGCTTGCATTATCAAACATTCCGCTTGTTTGTATTCTCAGAAAAGCGCGGAATCCTCTCTGCAAGTAGCTGTTGTTGTACCGCAGCCCTAGAACAACTCCTCTAAGACCGCAGCGATCATTCGTAGGTAGCGTCCACGTGCGTCAGCCACCGCTCGCCATCGCCACATTCATCTAAAACAAACTTGTAGAACCCGAGTCCATCCCACTTCTGATGAAGCCTCGCCGTCGCTGGAGCCCTATATTATTCAGGGTTTATCATTATTTATCATCAAAAACTGGCTTTATTGTGATTTTCAACCATTGTCCGGTGATCAGAGAAATCCTTCCGCCATGCCATGCCATAGACTATCCAAGTCCATTCATGACCATAGACTCATTCTCTCAATCACAAGAACCGGTCAAACTTCACATGACATGTCAGTGTCATTATTTAGCACTATTGATACCTGAGCCTTACACCCTAACGTAGACCTTGCAAAGGTTCTGCTATAGATTATTCGCCTACCAAAACTAGGATGTGTCTATATATTTATCTATCATTTCCATTTAGGTAGGTATTACTTTTTTTGCAGTGGAAACATCGATAAAATATTTTTTGTGTTTTGTATTATTATTTATTCTCTCCATCGCTCATTATACTAATCCTACTTCCTACTGATAATGCTTATCTTGATGCCTAGACGAAGACTGTTTTCTGAAACGGTGGAAGACAACTAGAGTCATTCCCATACCTAAGGGCTCTGGATCAGATGTGACCGAATTCTGTCCGCTGGCCATACTTTCGACTCCAGCGAAAGTTTTCGAGTCGGTACAGCACAGCATGCAGCAGCAGTGTTGGCTCATCGGCTGACACGCGCAGCATGGTTTCGTTAGTAGGTACCTAACTTCGTGCCGGACGGGAACCATGCTGCGCGTCAGTACAGTACCTAACCTCCTGGACTCAATGTCTTTCATGCTACCGCATGTCGACGCAGGGGTGCAAGTAGACGCCGCTTACTTCGACTACAAAAAAGCATTCGACTTGGTCGACAATGACATACTTACCTACTGCTTCAGAAGTTGGCAACGATCGGTTGCACTACCAAACTGCTGCAGTTCTTCGCAAGTTATATGAAGGACCGGCGGCAGTATGTCGACTACGGGGGAATAATAAATAAAAATATCACCATCATCATCATCATCAGCCCATATTAGTCCACTGCTGGACATAGGCCTCCCCTACTTTGCATAGCAGAGAATAAAATAACAACTTTATTTGAATTTCGCTCAAGGAACAGTAAAACATACGAGTCTCTCGGCTACCAGGTTAAGAGTGATCCACACTCTTAATCTGGTTGCCGAGTTTGTATGGAAAAAAATATTCCACGGTTCGATTCACTCAAAATTCAGTATAAATAAATTGCATAGTAAATACTCAGCGCATCAGCATTGCCATACAGCGTGGTAATGCAGCCAGTGTCTTGGTTGGGGACGCTTCCGACTGGTATTGACATGGATCAATTGAGCTACCTTTAGACTTTTTGCAACCATCTGCAGTTAGCTCAATGGTTTGAATTGTAAATACTAGTTGTAATTTTTCTATTCCTTGCTTGTAAATAATTAAACTCGTTTTTTTATTTTACAAAATTACCTAGGTGGTGTGCAATAAACTAGGTAGATACTGAAATTTAACATAAAATCTTACTAGTTAACTATGTATTACAATAAATTGGAAATTCTGTGTGAATGTTTGTTATATGCAGGTAATCTCCGTAACTGCTTACTAATATAAAGTATAAAATAAGTTAATAAATTTCTACTGTGTTACTAAGAAAATGGATATTATGTCTGAATAAATACATTATCAATTTCAATTTCGATAAACTTCTGAAATTTGATAACTAAATAAATTACCATGCGGACGAAGCCGCGGGCGCAGCTAGTTATAAATAAATGGGAAAGTCTGTGTGAATGTTTGATAAAGGTACCTAATCTCTGTCACTATTTAAGTTATTTATATGATTTTTAGATTAGGACCTAGAATAACATATTACTACTATATCATTGTAAAATTTGGAAAAAATATCCCTTGAAGGGAATGGGGTGTTACGTTTGTATGGAAAAAAATTCTATGGTTCGATACACTCTTAACTCGGTATAAACAAACTACGGAGTGAATAATTACATTGTATTTTTGTACCATGTAATATTATATTTTTTACACAATACCTAACCCTTATGGGGCGAGCAACAAATTTCTGAAATTTGTATGAAAAAGAAACTGATAGGTACGCGGGTGAAGCCGCGGGGCCTATCTAGTAATACCTAAGTGTGAAATTCTATGAGAGTGAATGTTTGATACCACGTATCTTCGTAAATAATTAATTTATTGAGATGAAATTAGGTTCTAGACTAGAATAAAAAAATGCTGATTTCCATAATTTAGATCAATTTACCCCTGAGGGGCTTATAAAGGGTGGTAGGTAGGTAAGTAATGTTTCTATCGAAAAGTATAATGCTTCAGTAGGTAGCGGCGTCTCTCCAACATTGGTTAAGTAGGTACCTACAAAGATCTCATTTTTTACTAAATTAAGTGTAGCCTAAAAGGACTGCATTTACTTATTGCATTTCTGAAATTTTATACTTATGAAAAAAATCTGACAGATATTCATTAAAAACGTGTTAAGTAAAATATATAGGTTACTTTGTATAAATCATGAAAGATAATGGAAAGAAATAAATTATGATAGAACTTGATTCAAATAAACAAATAACCATCCAAAGATAAGTCCGAGATTATTTCCACGCGGGCGGCGCGCGCCGCGCCGGGCTCAGTCAACTATAATAACGTCAAATTATTTCGGCCTTGAATCTAACTTCCACGTTATATTCTCTGTTTAATATATGTACCTTCCCAGCCAAATTAAAGATAACGTAACTAACCTACCTCGTAGTATATAGGTACCTAACCTGTCGTAAACACAGCACATGCGGTTCGGTTTCTCAGCGTACAGTCGTATTTGTAAATGAATAAAGTTCAAAATTAAAATGATTATTTTGTTATTATTTTTTACGCTTGTATCGTTAGTAATAGTTTCGTGGATAAATTTACTATTGGACAGTAAAAAGACAAACGTGCGAGGAGACTTCCCGCTGCCTCTGCTGGGGAACGCGCACCAGTTTATGGTCGACTCTGTTGGTGAGTGCTCACTTCTAAGTATAAGTAGACGAATATTCGGTTACTATTCGGTATTCGCCTATTCGGCCTATTCGGCTGCTTTTACTATATTCGGCCGATTACTTAAGTAGGTAATGCAACCGTCTGCAGTTAGCTCAATGGTTTCAATTGTAAATACTTACTGGTTGTAATTTTTTATATTCCTTGATTGTAATTTTCGTTGTTAACAAAGACCTAAAGTAGGTAATTTAATTTTCATTACTCATACTCGGAAAGAGGTCTGAACATGCCTGAAGAGCGGGTTGAAAGTGATACTTTTCCGCCCTAGGGAGAATCGTTTTTAACTGACAGCTATAACGTTACTATTGAACCATGATAGTGGCAGAATAAATGCTGAAGCAAAAAAAAAAAATTCGCCGCAGCGACAATTCACTGAATTATTAATTATTTATTAACCGTAATTAATTATTAACCGTACTTTTATATAGGTTATTGTACTTTATAAAATTTTGTAGGAGTACTCTATAATCAATCTGTAACTAGATTACACCAAAATACTCTTTTTGACTCAATGTTTACCTACTATATAATATATTATCAATCATGCTTAAATATGCATTGCATATGCATTTTAATAACATGAATATGAAGTGGCGTATTTTGATGAACAAAACTTAATAAAATTTATCAAAATGTTTAGAGTCGTAGAAAGAAAAATATTAAAATAAATAGGTACTTAATGTAACATTGTGATGTGCTGCAAAAATATTAATAATTCAATAAATGATAGGTACTCTTTTCTACGAGTGCACAATCTTTATTTACCTCTTTTGAAATCAAAAATACCTACTCTATTTCTTCGAATAATAGTTGGCAACCCTAGGGACGAGTGCGCGACTGCAAGGGTTAATGCGCGGCTGCATTAGGGTTAGGTCAAGTTTATTTACCAACATCACTACATAGTATAAAACAAAGTCGCTTTCTCTGTCCCTATTTCCCTTTGTATGCCTTTATCTTTAAAACTACACAACGGATATCGATGCGGTTTTTTTTAATAGATAGACTGATTCAAGAGGAAGGTTTATACGTATAATAAAACCGTACGAAGTCGAGGCGGGTCCCTAGTAGTAGTTAATAATACCTACATAATTATATACCTTATCGTATTTATGCTATTAGGTATCTGATTATCAGATAATTATCATAAAAACAATAAATCATCCTATCAGATTCTAGTAAGATGATCGCTATTTATTTACTTAAACAATATTTTCATTGCTGTCAATTTGACCATTAAGTACAAATCTAGGTAACTACTTATTGCTCAATTTTATCTAAAACTTGACGCCAGCCTAGCATCACGTTTTTAGTGTCATAACTAGTTTGTTTACAAATATTTGAAATCGTGTTTGACTGGTGCGCAGCTAAGTACAATCGATACCTATTTTTGCCATTAGGGCTAAATATATAACATAGGCTTAGAATTTGCACTACCCCAACTCTTCCCGTGGGTGTTGTAAGAGGCGACTAAGGGATATCCACCGGGGGGCGGGCAGCAGCGCCTCCTGTAGAACAATTCTACCACCGAACTGCGATCCCCAACCCGCATGCCCAGCGTGGGGATTATGGGCATTACTCCCATAATATGATGAATGCCAATGAGGCGCAAATCATGGGAAGGCCTGCGTCCAGCAGTGGACCAGTAAAGGTTGTAGATGTAGATATAACATAGGTATGTACACTGCAAAAATATGTGAATATAGGTATCTACGTTTTGCAGAGCATAGTAGGTATAGGTAGATAGATAGAGAGTGCTTTTCACGAATAAAGTCCCTCGGCAACTGGTGGAACTAAATTTGACAGATTGCCATATGCTTGCTGGCTTCATTCGGTCGTACGTAATACTACAGCGCCGCGTCTAAGGGACTTCTTTCGTGAAAAGGACTCTAATACTTAATTTAAAAACATTTAGGTATTCAGGTACCTATATAGAAAGCCAATGGAGCTGCCCATTGGCTTTCTATACCCAGAGATTGTCTAAGTTAGTAGGTAGGTACTACTTATAAAAATTGATTGGGTGTGTTGTGATTAAAATAATAAAATCATAGTTATAATAACCTATGCCTAAGTGAAGCTAAAATACTAAAAGTGATTCTTTATTTTCAGAGTTTTTGAGAGTTCTTACTCGTCTAGCAGAGAAATACAACGATGCTGCCCGGTTTTACCTCTTCTCAGCTCGCTACGTGATTCTGTCTCACCCAAAATACATCGAAGTAAGATTTAACTCATCCTAGAATTTCCGGGTTAGGGTACATCTCGTCCGAATGAAAACTTCCTCTGTCCTCTTCAGTTTTAGATTGGGGTACAACTCGTCCGAGTCCCAAAACTACTGATTTTAGATTCGGACCAGTTGTACCCTAAACCAAAAGTGAAGTTGACAACTCGTCCGAGTGAAGATCCTCGTTGCTCTTCAGGGTTCCAATTTTTATTAACTAGTTAAACTGCATTATTAAAATAGTACTTAAGGTCAGTAATTAGATAGATAAAGTACCTACTCGTAGTCATAACAAAGGGTTCCGGTTCTTATAAGTATGTAAAACTAAAAATGTAACAAACATTCGAACTTATAAGTCATAAAGGTTAACCCATTGATATAGAAAACCTATTTAAACAGTGTATCTACAGGTGAGTTGTAACCATAGACAAACAAAAAATCGGTATGATTTATCTATGGCTATAACCAAACATTGTCCTACCTACCATTATAGTTTACCAAAGTCCAACGCAAAGAGAATATAAATACTTCGTAAAGTCTAACGTGTCATGCATACCTAATAATCCGGTATCTCAGTACTAGATACCTAGATTTTTATGGCAACTTATGTAAGGCTACAAAGCAGATTAAACGAAATTTATACCTACATGTAGGTGGCTAGATAAATACCCGACGACATCCGAGCCAGTAAAGTAGGTATTTTTTACATTGTACTTTGTACCTTGTACCGTGACTAATATAAAAAAGATAAACATATTTTTTGTTCAAGTCACGGTACAAGGTACGAAGTACAATATAAAAACAGGTACAAAGTCCAAGGTTAATTACGCTGGCATAGTCTAGCATGACGTAAGATGAACCACAAATAACACAACAAAAATTTTGAGTACAAAAACTAGATCACGTGATCCATAATCGTAGATCGCGCGGATGCAACATCTGACCTATGTACTCAACTATCCGACATGAACTATTGGTCGAAAGACCCCGGGTATGTGGGCCAGTTGGGACGACCCAGTACAGATCTTCCCCTGCAACTATTTGGGGGACTACCACCTTTACCACCAAATTAGTTTATCGGAATCCGAATCTATAGAAGATTACATACAGGTGAAAAAGCAATACAGGAATTACATCAAAGTTTATGACCACCTGTGGACTAGTATAGCATGATGATTATAATAGGCTATTTGACACTTAAGTAATAACATAAAAAAACATTTATCTCAGTTTTATCTGAAAATGTGTAAGTAAGTACAGATGTTGCAAAATTTACAAAATAAATTCAAATTATTTTTTTAATTTCTTCAGCCACAAAAACGCTCTGTGGTTAGCTACGCCTCGCGTGACGTCACACACAAGCTAAAATTGTTTATTGACATAGACTTTGGTACACTAGTTTACTTGGCTGTGACGTCACGTAGATCATATGGCGTCCGCCATTACAGAAACAGCGTTTTTAGCTCGAATATTGAAATTTTAACACAATATTGAAAGGAAAATATTGCAAATTTCGCAGAAATATAAATGTGGTGTATCACTCTACATAGTATAAAACAAAGTCGCTTTCTATGTCCCTCTGTCCCTATTTCCCTTTGAACGCTTAAATCTGTAAAACTACCTACGCAACGGATTTTGATGCGGTTTTTTTTTCATAGATAGAGTGATTCAAGAGGAAAGTATATACGTATAATAAAACCGTGCGAAGCCGGGGCGGCGGATCGCTAGTTAATCATAAATCAAAGAATAATATAAAATATTTATTAAAAATCAGTCAAATAGCATATTTGATTATATCTAATAATTCTTTTCTTCCAGCCTCTGCTCTCGAGTAACGAACTGATCACCAAAGGGAAGTCCTACGACAATCTGATTGAGTGGCTGGGATGGGGGCTGCTCACTTCTACAGGTACCTTCTATCGTTTATTGGTCCATGATAATAATTTATCTTACCTACATGCAAAACTAGAAATTAACAGTTCTTCGCCCCACCTCTTTAACCTGTATTTTAACGACCTGATAGATGGTCTCAGCAAGCAGCCAATGGATGGAATAAGAGTGAACAATATCAGGCACGCACGCCGACGATATGGTGCTGCTGGATGCTGCTGGCACCATCTATCAGTGCACTCGAAAAATTGTTTGTGTTGTTTTGTGACATGTGAAAACTATGCAAAGTAGTTGTCATGGTACCATCATACAACGTCATTAAATTTAGAGTAGTATTGTACCTATGTTAAGTACAATACTAACCTAAATGAAATTTTCGCGTTGTCTGAAATATATGAATCTTATTTTTTTTTTAATATTCTTGAGTAGGTATACTTAATTAAAATCAATTAATATTATTATACACTATAAGGTCTTTTTTTTTTATTTATTTTATTTATTTCTTAAACAAAATCCACAGCCCTTAAAACTAGAATTAACAAACTTATTCATGAAACATAAGGCCAATGAAGGATTTACATTTTTTAAATAAATCGAATATCGATCACTAAGCTAAAATAATTAGCGATAACAATGCAGATCAAATAAATGTAAACTTAAAAGTAAAAAAAAGGCATTTAAAAATGAAAACTTAAATAGTAGAGTTCTAAAATATAAAGCACACACAATAAACACAATAAATTTTAATAGTTATTGTTTTGAGCAGAATTGGTACATGACTCCGTCCACGATCTTATTTTCTTTTTTTTATAAATGCACTACTTATCTATACTATATAACTCCTCTCTGGCAAAATGCTACATTTTGCGTTTCGTATTGGTCCGCATTTGGATTGAATTAATGTAAAAAGAGTCAACCTAACACAAATAGGTAAATATTTAATTGTATGGAAACGTGTTCTTTCTTAATTCAACATTCAACGTTAGACTATCACACTAAACTTCATAATAATACCTCAGAATAAAACACAATCGGGGGCGTCAACCACAGGTGCGTCGACCACTGGGGGCCTAAGCCACGAACCCAAACTGTGTGTGTAGCAAAAATTGTTTATTTATGTTTCTTTTTGAAATAATTGACCTATTTTACCTTCACGATAATTTACATTTCATAATACTTTATACTTTACTCATTTCGATATATTAGACAACTTCCATGCTTATTTGAATGAAATAGGTACCCTACACTAACTACTGAACGTATTCATCGGTAGGTTCTTGGTACTAAATTTTGAACTCCTATTGACAAAGAAAAAGCAAAATAAAAAAATATGTGCCATAATTTTTTTTATCGTTAGGCACAAAGAGAATATAAATACTACGTAAAGGTAGGCAGGACAACTCTGCCAGTCGAACTACCAAAAAGAAAATAAGATCGTGGTATGAGTAAAAATACAATTTAGTGATATTATTTAAATATTTCTCTACTTTTTCCAGGTTCCAGATGGAGGACGCACAGAAAGCTCCTCACGCCCGCGTTCCACTTCAATATCTTACAAAACTTCCTCCCAGTTTTTTGCAAAAATGATAAAATACTTTGTGACAAATTAAAAGCTCTGAGCAAGAGTGGGGAACCGGTGAATGTCTTCCCACTGGTGGCCCTGGCTGCGCTGGATAGCGTTACCGGTAACTATTTTACCTAAACAGTAGTTAACTAATTAGACATCTAGACATAGACATCATGACGGATAGCAAGCACATATTCAGAGAGCCTAATTATTCTAAGTTCAGAGATGTCTCAGTTTTCAATACCGTACAGGTTCAATACCGGATCTGATCACCACCGATTGCTCCGAGGCACTCTGAATATCAACTTGAAGCTTGAAAGAACTTGATTGAACTTAATGACGCTGACGAGAGCCTACACAATCTGGTCGAAACGTTGAGGGATGAGGGCATGAAGTTCTGCAAAAAACAGCGAAGTGGCAAAAAGTCCAAACTCTCGGATGAGACTCTGGGGCTGATGACAAGAAGACGGGAAACCACCCAAGCAACTTCGTCAGAGAGGTCAGATCTGAACAAGCGAATTGCGAAGATGGTACGGCGCGACCTTCGGAGCTCCAACACACGCCCCATTAAAGAGGCGAAAAAACGGAACCGAGGGTCCAAAGTATTCACTCAGCAGCTTAGCAGGAGCCACCTGATGAAGCTTAAAACGCACGACGGGAGGACCATACTGTCGAAACCGGAGATCTCAGCCGAGATAGAGGATTTTCATGGCCGTCTGTACATTGCACATGCCCCTCGTTTCCGACGAGACCACCGTGACTCCCTCCAGAGCCAACCTGACACGCCATTATACCGACGAACATCCAGACATCGATCAAGACGAAATCGTGTTAGCTCCGAGGCAGCTAAAAAATGGAAAAGCCCCCAGTGAGGACGGCAGGAGGAGTCTCCGTTATACAGGAGCTACAACACCTCTTCAATACCGTCCTGCACAGTGGGAGAACTCCTAAGGCGTGGAGCGGGAGTTTGGTGTTGCTCTTTTTTAAGAAAGGTGATAAAACTCTCCTTATAAATTACAGACCCATCACATTCCTGAGCCACATCTATAAGCTGTTCTCACGAGTCGTCTCGCCAGGAGACTTGACGAGTTCCAACCACCAGAACAGGCCGGGTTTCGCGGAGGATATGGCACCATAGACCACATTCACACAGTGAGGCAGATTATACAGAAATCCGAAGAGTATAATCAGCCCCTGTGTCTTGCTGGACTATGAGAAAGCCTTTGACTCCGTCGAAACTTGGGCTGTTATGGAATCCTTACAGCGATGCCAAGTAGACTATCATTACATCGAAGTGCAGAGGTGTCTATATGAAGCTGCCACTATGAGTGTCCAAGTACAGGACCAGCAGTCTAAACCTATCCAATTGCGCAGAGGAGTGAGACAGGGGGATGTCATATCCCCGAAACTGTTGACGAGCGCATTGGAAGTTAATTTTAAGACGCTGGAAAGGTAAGGGCATTAACATAAACGGCGATCACATCTCACACTTGTGATTCGCTGATGACAATTTGTTATGGCGGAGTCGCTAGAAGAGCTGACCCACATGCTGGGCGGCCTAGCCTCAGCCTCGCGATGTATCGGTCTTGGCATGAATTTGGATAAAACCCAAGTCATGATCAATGGCGACATTGTTCCGGGATCGTCGTAGATGGTCACCTTCTTGAAATTGTTTCCGAGTATCAGTATCAGTAAGTTATAGAACTTAACTTGGTCAGATTGTGCAGCTAGGTAAAAACAATTTTGAGATGGAGGCCAAGAGGAGGATCCAGCTAGGCTGGGCAGCATTTGGGAAACTACGTCAAGTCTTCACGTCATCAATACCGCATCGCAATGTTTGAAAACGAAAATTTTCAATCAGTGCGTCCTACCCGTAATTACCTACGGAGCTGAGACGTGGACACTCACGGTAGGGCTGGTCCATCAGTTCAAAGTCGCTCAGCGAGCTATGGAAAGAGCTTGGAGTTTCTCTGAAGGATAGGATTTGTAACGAATACATCCGACAGAGAACCAAAGTTATCGACATAGCTCAAAGAATTAGCAAGCTGAAGTGGCAATGGGCCGGCCAAATCTTGCGAAGAACTGACAACCGTTGGGTATACGTGTTCTTGAGTAGAGACCGCGACTTGGCAAACGTAGTATAGGATGCCCTCCGGCCAGGTGGGGTGACGATCTGTGAAAGACAGCTGGCAGATGCTGGATGCGTCAAGCTGAAGACAGGGCGCTATGGCGCTCATTGGGGGAGACCTATGTCCACCAGTGGACTAAATATAAATAAATAAAAAAAATAAAAAAAAAAATGTTTATTTCAGGCAAAAAACCCATATCACATTGAAAAATCATACAAAAACAAAAATCCAAAAATACAAAATTTAAGTAAAGATAAAATAAAATAAACGAAAACGGCGTAAAAGCTGCCGTAAGTCACTTTCTGTTTCCCTCCATATGAAGGGAAATCCAGTATGTAAAAATAGGGTTTTTGTAAACCTGGTCAGAGACAGCCTTCAAAATGCTATTTTTGGAGAGAACTAACCTACCCCAGAAGGATGCGACTCGAGAACGGACGATGGCAAAGAAGTCGGGCACCCCCGCTTCGGAGAACATGCTCGACGCACTGCAGCATCTCGGTAACCTCATCAGAGCCCGGTAGGCGTTATTGTACTGGACCCTGATGGTGTTTATGGCCTTTCTGGTGAAGTTTGACCATAGCTGGCATGTGTACATGCCCAGACAATACGCACGAAAAAGGGTGTTCTTGACGTCTGTGCTGCAGTTCGTGAAGCGGCGTGCGAGCATGTTGCTTCTCACCGCGAGCGCCCTTCGTTCCCGCTCAATGTCCTCTTCGTCCTTCAGCGTCCCCGTCAGCAGGTGGCCTAGGTACTTGAACCGTTCCACCATCTTAATGGTAGAGCCGTTCAAGCGAACCTCGGGGACTATATCCGGACCTCGACCTGACCTAAATACCATCATTTCGGTTTTCGTTACATTGTATTTTAACCCGTGACCAATAGCGTATTGCTCACAGGTTAACAACAGCTTTCTTAACCCTTTGATCGAGGGGCTGAGGAGCACCATGTCATCAGCATAACTCAGGTTATTTACGCAGACGTTGCTAAATAACAGCCGGTTCTGGTGCTTCTCAGCTCCTCAATCAAGCTATTGACGTAGAGGTTAAAAAGGTCAGGGGAGGTCAATCCACCTTGGCGAACTCCGCATTCTAGCCTGTACTCACTAGAAGTCGCGTCACCCCATCTTACACAGTTTGTTTGGCCTCCGTACCAGAACCTCAACAGATTGACCACGTGAACAGGCACATTGGAAGCTGTTAATTTGGCCAATAAGATGTCATAGTTCACGAGGTCAAAAGCACGGCTTAAATCAAGAAAACACGCGTAGACGGAGGTGTTCTGTGAGGTTAACGATGATGACGATGATGGTGATAATGTCAACAGCGCCTCCGCTCTGAATTGCAATCGAACAAAAAATACTATTAGATAAACCGACTTTAAAAAAATACCTGATAGTAAATAATTGATCGGGATTTAAAGTGAAAGGCCGCAGGTATAGGTGCGTAGGTATACTTTTGGCGGTATCCTTTTTTTTATATTTACACTATAAAAAAAAGTATATTACTACTGACGTAAGTAGGTTAGTTATAGTAAAATTAACCCGTTTTATGTGTTATATTATTTATGTTTCACAGAATCGATTATGGGTGTTTCTATCAATGCGCAAAAGGACGAGGATTCATCTTATGTGAAATCTATTGAGATGTAAGTTATATTTTAAAGCGTATCACTACATAGTATAAAATAAAGTCGCTTTTTCTGTCCCTATTTCCCTATGTCCCTTTGACTGCTTAAATCTTTAAAACCACGCAACGGATTTTTTATAGGTAGAGTGATTCAAGAGCAAGGTTTACCAGGTATAATAAAACCGTGCGAAGCCGGGGCGGGTCGCTAGTATTAAATAAGTGCCTAGTGTGATAAACTGTAGTGTATTTTCTCATCTCTGGTAACCATGATGCCGTGGCGGAGGCGGAGTCACCCCTATATCTCAGACCCAGAAATCAGTCAAACCCGTGGTCCAGAAATCAGGCAAACAGAATAAGCCCTTGGTCACAAGCACTTAGGTACTCACTAAAATATAATCGGTCAAAAAGGGAGCTAAAACGTATAAACCTGTTTCAAATTTTATTCGCGTTAAAGAAAAGTCAAAGAAGTCTTAGACACGAATGTCCTAAGACCCGACTAAGAGAGAAAGAGCAGCTTGTTCAGGACTATTTAAAAAACAATACTACGATTCCCAACCTGGTTGCTAAGCATAGAGATTATAACAAAGCCCGCCAATGTTTAGGTCAGCAAGTTTAATGGAGGTAGGTATGAATACTGTTAGACATGGAGCTATCATTGCTTGCGATCCTCACTCTTCACGAATTAATTTTCGTAAAATTAGGTACCTGTTGCCTTAACCAATAGATAGGCAATCTAAATCGAGCTGTGCTGCGCTGTACTGCGCTGTGCTATGTTTGGTCAACAGATTAACGCAGCACAGCACAGCGCAGCACAGCATGGTTAGTTTGTATCCTCATTAAAACATTAGACGAGCGAGTTGACGTTGACACAGCACAGCGCAGTACAGCGCAGCACAGCTCGATTTAGTTTTGTCACCCTAATACTTAGCGATACATTTTCTAATACAACTTAGGTGTCTAGGGTGCTTCTGCACTTTTAGCGAAACCCCAAAAACATCGTTTCACTATTCAGATGTTTGGCGTTAAGTTTCAAACGTAACTGTTAGCATATTTATTGAAGTATGCAAAGATCTAAAAATGACAAATAGTCTAAGTTGTGTATTAAATATACACGGAAACAAAGTGAAAGTTAGGTTCAGTAGGTATTTGTTAAGTTTCTCATTGAATTTGGAGAAAAGCCAGACGTAGTTTTTTAAGGTCGTCCTTAACTCGCGTAAGGAGTAAGGATAGAGGGCGCGTCACTAAAAAGGTCAACATGGACACGGACGATTTTGCGCATAAATAAAGACAAATTTTTCACACCCTAAGATATTGCTGGTTAACCACGTGATCACATTGATCTTTACAATTTTCAGAGTTGCAGGGATTGTCTGCGACCGCATTCGGAACCCGTTCCTAGCCAACGAAACAATGTTCCGTTTCACTCCATACAAGAGGCAACAAACCGCCGCCTTGAAGGTGCTTCACGCACAAACCAGGAAGGTTATCGAATCCAGAAAGCAAGAGCTGGCAAAAGATAACATCACTAGTTTAGGAAACAATTCTGACTTGGGTAAGAACTGTCTTCTATCAGCATCTCTTATGCTGGGGCCATAGGTAAAATCTAGTGTAACCACACCAGTTCATGCAGTAATTTAAACGGTAATTTAATGTCATAATTATATTTAGTTTTATTTTACCTAAAACAAGTATTAGGCTTACTCACTTACTATAACTATTTTTAGCACTGTAGGTACCTAGGTATATGGTTTTTAAATATTTTTTGATACTGACGTTTCAAGCAAGAGCCAGGTATCTATTATTATCTATTATTGGTGGTGTTCATTATGTAAAATGATATATTTCCTTCTTCCAGGTATAAGAAACAGGCACGCGTTCCTGGACATACTGCTGTTGTCAGAAGTAAACGGACAGAAGCTGGACGACGAGAAGATAAGGGAAGAAGTTGATACTTTCATGTTTGAGGCAAGTGCTAAGATATTATTGTGAACTTACCTACTTGTGATATACTTAGATTATGTAAGTAAGCGCAGTCGGCGAAAGTTAGGTCATTTAATGTACTTACTGTCTGTATACGCATTTATGGCTTTGTCTTACGTACAGGGTCACGACACGACTACTTCGGGCATCTCGTTCTGCCTCTACAACATCTCGAACCACCCGTCTGTGCAGGAGAAGCTGTACGAAGAACAGAAGGCGATCCTGGGAGATGACATGGACAGGGACCCTACTTTTAAGTACGTAGAGTAATATAAGTAATGTCCTAATGTCTCGATTTCATAAGACAATCGTAATCGACGACCGATGTGGCGCGGTGGGCGAAGGTCCGCCTGCGACGCAGGAGGTTGCGGGTTCGATTCCCGCCTCGGAACAAAATTGTGTACGATCTGCAGAAATTTGTTCCGTTGGTCTGGGTGTTTCCTATGTACATATAATAAAAAATATGTATCTATGACATGTAATACATTGTAATAAGTACTGATATCAGTCATCTATTACCCATAACACAAGCTCTGCTTAGCTTGGGGCTAGATGATGCTGTGTGGACTGTCCAGAGTTATTTATTTATTTACATAATAATTTTATTATAAATGCGAAAACTTGGATCGATCGTTGGATGGATTTTTGTTTCCTCTTTAAGCCAAAAAACTGAACGGATATGGCTGACATTTGGAATAGTCATATTTCTGGTATCAAACGTAGGCTACTTTCCAACATTTTTATAAAAGTGAAGCCGAATTTCCCAGCTCGTTATTCATTAAGAAGTGATCAGAAATCAATAACTTTAAGTATTTGTTTATATAGGCTTACAAAATAAGCCCTTACACGAGAAATTAAAACTATTCTATATAAAATAATTATGTGAAACAAATCAGCCAACTGCAGCCGGTTACAAACAGTCTAGAGGTAGCTCAACTGATCCCAATATTAGTCGGAAGTGTCCCCAAGACACTGGCTGCATTACTAGACTTAATTTTTACACACTATTTTTAATTTTTTTTCTAATCCTTGATGGTAATTTCCGTTGTTAATAAAATAAAATAAAAAATATAGCGTGTGGAAACAAAAATTTCTTACCTACTCAAAATCAAAACCATCATAGCATTACTAATCATCCAATAATACCTACCTAGTAGATAAATAAGATCCCTAAAATGATTAAATCTGCTTGAAACACTAGACGATCAAAGGTTACTTTTCGAAATATCATAAGTAGGTTTTTTAACGTAATCTAAAATCAACTTACTGGCTTATTTTTATATTTAAATGTAATTGGATGACTTAGCATTATTATTTACTTAGTAAAAATACCTACCGAAGATGACTTTAATAATTTAAGTTCCTATGTATTTTAATTTGCTAACCTACTAATAATCAAAACCATTACTAATCATCCAAAAGACCTACCTAGTAGATAGGTAAATAAAATGATAAAAAAATGATTAAATCTGCTCGAACATATGGATGGTCGTGGTCAAAGGTTTACTTTTCGAAATATCATAATTTAGTAGGTAATTTTCGAAATATAATATTTTTTATCTTAATGAATTTACTTGGCTTTTGTTTAGGTAGATAAGTACCTACCTAAAATGATAATACCTACCTTCTTGACAATCTGGATGGTCATAGGTTCGTTTTCATTCATTAGATATTTGCGTTTGTAAAGTAGCTAAGATTTTTATCACAATTTCAAATACAATTTCCAATTTACAAATAAAATTATAATTTACAAATACAATTACAACTTACAATTATACAATAACAATTTCCAACCGCTACCTATCTAGAATTTATTAAAATTACGTTTATTTACTTTATGCTTACAAAATAAGCACAATGAGCGCACACAAGCCTTCCCTTGATATACCGGGTGTAAACAGACGACTACCGAAAAAAAAGGGGGGTGGAAGAGGACCCCTAAACATCAATAAAAAAAAAATTGGCAGTCCGAAAACAAAATATATGTATACCAATACCAGGTAGGTAACTCCTTGCCAAGTCAAACTACATAATTATAGTCCATAGTTAGACTAATATATTTCGGTCAACCATGTAAACGAGTAGGCAGGTTACCTTACCTACTCGAGACAAATACAGAGAATAGACGCACCTATTCTATATGTTGTGGTGATTTCTGATGAAAATATTTTATTCCAGTGAGTTCCGGGACATGAAATACTTGGAGTTGGTCATCAAGGAGTCTCTACGGATCACGCCCTCGGTCACGATCATTGAGAGAAAGATCACACAAGATACTAGTTGGTATTTATTGCTATAGGTACAAATCCACAATGACGGGACAGTAATGGTAGTTACAGAATTCCTGAGACCAACTACCTTTCTTGGGTACAGGCTGCACATTAGCATTTTTCCTTGAATACAGACTTGGCTCAGTGGTGTCGTTAAGAAACGTTTTTTGTCAACGGTACCCCAGGGGTTTAGTTTTGGGGGTATCGTTAACAATGAAAGGAGCCATCTTACTCTTCTACACCACCAGTTTTTTTGATTGTTGGGTCTGATAACTCATTACGTCAATCGATATTTCAGATCTGGGCGGTCTCTCTATCCCCCAAGGCACCAACGTCATCATAAACCTGTTCCAAGCGCTCCGAAACCCCAAAGTGTACCCAGACCCTCTGAAGTTCATCCCGGAACGTTTCGAGACCACCAACAGGGAAGCCAATAGCGCTTACAACTGGACACCCTTCAGTGCTGGACCTAGGAACTGCATCGGTGAGCATTTTCATTTCGTTTTAGGACAACTATTTTTCGCGCAAGTGACATTCGTTCAAGTGTCAACTCACGCAAATGGTCTCTCGCGCAAGTGTACCAGACCCGAAAATAACACGATAATGTCACCGCTAACAAAGAAGTGTACAGGACGAACTGTCTAAGTGCTTATTTTGTAAGCCTAAAGAAATAAAGATATTGATTATTGATTATTGAACGCCGACCGACAGTATACTGACCTAGCCCACGTCTACTTTGTTGACCGTCAGGACCTAGTTGAGAATCACAGTGCACAGTTGCTTAGGCCGTCTCTTCTCTGTATATACTCTATAGTTTCAGCCTTGATACTTTTGACACGAGTCCCTCCATCATTCACGTTTTCATTCATTTTAGTATGTCGTGGTATCCCAACAGTTTCAGGTTACAATAAAAAAACATATACCTCACGGCCATGAATCCTCGCTGAAAAATCCAAAAAATTGTCGGTTAGTACCCCTATGCTCGAGTCCCGCTATGCTCGGACCTATCTCTAGGTTTTTCAAGATTGTCAGTTATATACCTAGGATAAAGAATTCAAACTTGAGTTGCTTTATTTCCTCTAACGTATGAAAATAAAACAGAATTGTCGAAAACAATTCTATACAAATTAAAAAAGCTCGTATTCTCTAACTCAAATTGTTTGAAAATAGTTGCTCCTTCATGAAATAACAGATGCACACTTGTTATTGTAATTTATTAGTTAAAACTTCACAGATGTAGGCTTCTTCTTGTAGGTTCCCTGAGGCTGCTCTCATCGGCATCCAGAGAGTCAGCGGGGTTGGTTCTTATGCCGTAACAGCTGCTGATATGTTTTCATTTACTTCTTCTTAATTTTCAGGTTCCGTACCGGAAAGGAAAATCGGAACCATTATAGTATCACTTTGTTAGTTGTCTGTCTTTCTATCAATACCCTTTTTCTCAGGAATTTCTTGGTGGCTTGGCGTGGTGGAAGCTTAGGTCTTCTATCCCTTCGATCCCTTTGAAAAATCTAACTTCTATCTAAACCAACCCAATATAAAGATACACCCGATTATGCTGCAAATTTTTGACACTCTCTAAGGAATCAACTCAGAATCTTGAAATTTGGTACGAAGCAACGTCTTAAAACACCTATAAAGGAATTGGAAAATGCATACATTTTTAGTTATAGTAAAAATATTTTATACGTAACGGTACTGAACCCTGCATGCGCGAATCTGACTTGCACTTGGCCAGTTTCTCTAGCCGTTGTTTACTTGTAGACTGGTCTTACAAAACCCTTTCGTTTCTTTCTACTTTGGGCATTTAAGGTCCGCCTGTTGCTCACTATCTTTTTGACGTAATACTAACGATTTATTAAATATGCTTCATCATTCCGCAGGTCAAAAGTTCGCCATCCTGGAGATGAAGGTGATGATATCCGCCATCGTGCGTCACTTCCACCTCCTGCCGTCGGGCAGAGAGCCCGAGCTGTACAGCCACCTCGTGCTGCGCTCCAAGGACGGACTCTTCGTCAACTTCAAACCCAGGAATTAAATTAAGCTAACTATTGATGGGACTGAAACGAGAAATATGTTAAAGAATGTGAAATAACCTCTTGGTTGTTTGCAACAGGCAAAAGATACGAGTAGATAACCAATTTCAGTTGTAAATAAAATACATAAAATTCGAATTTGTTTCTACTATGCATGGAAAAAAGACAGCTTACGCTTAGTAAAGTAATTGGCACAATTATAACTTACCAAGATAGAAAAAAAACTACGGAACATTATTTGTTGCGCATCAAATAAAAAATACCTATCCATTTATTATTATCAATTGTATACTTTTTCATATCGCTTAAATTATTGCACTTCAAAGTAAATAAATGTTTCAATACTTGTACTGCATACTTATTTTCCTCTAATGCGAGACAAATAAAAAAAACTTAACATAGCTGCAATTTTACGAGAGCGTGTACTAAAATAACACTCATTCTCATAAAAAAATAACTATCCGAGTGGGATATATATATGCATTAATATATCATAAATGCACCTCAAAAATCTACATCAAAGCATCGTAGCAAATGCTACATCGTAGCCTACAAAAGACTTATTTTGTACTACACCCGTTAATTCCTCATAGCTTCGTTACTAGTACACCTAACGAGGATCGGTTTCCAATATGATAAATGAAAGTTCTTGTTCTTTATTTTAAACTAAATGCGCCCCGCGGCTTCGCCCGCGAACCAGAGCTTTTTTCATACAAATTTCAGAAAACTATTGTACATCGCCTAGGATGTACATTTGTACAATAGTTTTCTAAAAACTTCCTTCTCTCTCCATCTTGTGTAAAAAAATATGTGTTTAATTATTCACTCCATAGTTTATTTATAGGTACCGAGTTTTGAGTGAATGGAACCAAGGAATCATTATTTTACCACCCCATTTAACCCCATAAGAGGTTAATTTTTCAAACTTACTCTCCTATACGTGATTCTAGGTCCTAATCTATTTACATACCAAATTTATCTAAATAACTTAAGTAGTTACGAAGATTACACATTAAAAACATTCACGCAGATTTTTTCATTTATTATAATAGTAAGAAAGATTCAGGATGAACTTTTTCCTAACCCTCACTCTTCCTTCCTAGTAGATAAATGATTGTGCTTTTACACCTTCGTAGCACATGCTGCGATGGTTCAAGAGAGCCTTTAAAATAATTCAACGCTTCCTCACATTCATACTACACGTATACAGGGTTATAGGTATCTAAAATTAAAACTTGAGATGTAAGTATAACGTTTTGGCAAAAGTCAAGTCATAGAACAAAAGTTGTTAGTTTTGATTAACCCAAGTCGCTTTTAAGAGGTTATTCATTAGATACCTAAACCCTGTATAGCGTGTAGTACGAATGTGAGGTAGCGTTAAATTATTTGATACGCTACGGGCTCTCTTGTACCATTACACTTGATTTACCCAAGTCGCCTTTTCGAGGTTAATCATTAAACACCTATAACCCAACCCTGTATGCTCACCTTAAAATGTTTAAAAGTTTTGGGTCAGAGAGTATGGTAAATGAAAGTTATTTGTTCTTTATTTAATGTAGCGGCAGGCTTCTCTTTGGTGGATAATTTTTTAAAATTTTCGTAATATGTTTTGATTGAAATGGCCAATTTGAATTATTCAAAAAGTAATTTAATGATTTACTTAAAGTCCAGATTATTTAGAAGACTGAAAATGCTACCATTAGTGACAAAATCAAAATCAAAATCCTACCTACCTTCCATCGGAGTGTAATGAGATGAATGTTTGTGGTTCTGGCGAAGTACTTTCAACACCTTCCAGATGGATATTCCGAGCAATTCAGCTACCTTTCTAAAGCTTCGAGTTGGATGTTCTTCGAAGAGCCTTAAAATCTGTTTATCAATTCTAACATATTGCTGAATCAAAACTCTTGTTTCTTTATTACGCATATATCGTCGCTGTACTTGGAAAACTAAATAACAAACACATTTAGCGAAATCGACTTTTTTGCATTTCCATAAAGTCTAATTCAAGCTGCATCTTTCCATCTAACTAACGCTTCGCTGGCATAATTTATGAAAAAGTTATCTGTAAATGAAACTTGCAAGTCGGAATAGATGGAAAAATAAACTTTTCAGAATAGACAACAAAGTGGCGAAGGAAAATTAAATAACGCAGCCATAAATAAATAAGTGGAAGTCATTGACTACTTTGCGATAGCATAAAATGCATAACAGCACTTATTTAGTTTTTGCTCGACAGATTTCTAGTCAACCATGAGTAAATGGAATTGGAAAAATCAAATAGGATTACTTATTGAATTTTCGTAGGTCATAATTGTGATATAAAGGGAAAATACAAATTAAACAAAAACATTTATTAAAATTTGTCAAATTAAAATCTGCGGATTTTTAAAGTTCAGGACAAGAAGAATTAAATATATGGGATGTTATTAAGCTTTCATTGCAACATCTGAAGCACAAATCAAAAGCTAGTGCTGTTGAAACAGTAATCTTTAGGCGCTTTTATTGTTTAAGTTAGCTATACGGTCTTGCTGAGGTGGGGTGGGGGTGCAGCTCTGAACTGACCGCTCTTTTAAGGCCATAGCTTTATAGATGTAGACTCCATACACAAGAGATACACATAAGTATACTCAGTAATTAAGTAGTAAGGTACAAATAAATAATCCAGACAGCATCATCTAGTCCCAACCTATGCAGAGCTTACCTATCTTATGGATACCGAAATATTTATTACAATGCATAACATAGATATTATAATTATAGATAGAAAACACTCAGAACCCCGGAACAAATATTTTCTGATCGCACAAACATGTGACCCAAGCCGGGAATCGAATCTGCATCCTTTTGCGTTTCAGGCGTACCTACCTTTGCTCTCCGCAGCACTTGAGGTATCATGAACAGGGCGCGATCCGGAGCATATCAATAGTTTTAGTCTGTTCATTAACGTGAATTAACCGTAGGTACCTTGGGAAAAAATTCAACTACATTATCTTAAAAAGCTATTGATACCTCTTGCTCTTCTGGAAGAATGACTAGGAGGGCAACAAACGTTGTAAATAAGATTAAGATTGCTAAACAGGTAATATTGATGGGTTATTAGCACCATCTTTCGATTACGGAAGCCAAGAAAAAATATCTTATGAATCTTTGCAATATGAATATAATACTTGCTGAATTAAACGCATGGTGTGCAAGTTAACTTTCGACAAACAAAATCACTGACGATTATCTGGAAATAATTCTGAACAGAGTCCCTATGTTCATCAACAGCAAAATGCAAAGCTGCAATGGTAGGTGCATTCAATCAAGTCCGTTAATAGGATTACTCCTGCAGGAATCATTGTATGAAGTAATTTTTATCACCTTGCAAAGTTGGCTAAAAGAAAAGTTTAAGTATAAGTTGTTCATAATTCTTATCTAATGCAACGAGCCGACCTTCATATTTGATTCGTTGACTCTTGTGGAAACGGTTTATTTAAAACATACTGGAATACCCCAAAATGATTCATTCTCAATATATTTTGTTAAAAAAGGAAAGACTAAAGGAAGAAGAAGAGAAGGAGTAAAAATGATTAATTTAGCTCTTTTACCAGTAATTAAGATATAACTTGAAGCTATTAAATCGATCTCGAGTTCGATTGGATTTCAAGTAATTTGATAAAGATAAGACTGAATTTTAGTTGATAATCCTTCGATTTTGTAGGTTATTTTGATTTATATTTATAACTGCGTTGTTTTTAAAACATCATAGAATTGAATGGTTTTAATCGTGTTTAAATTTTGTTGATATAAGTGCAATAGTCATACGTATGTTGTGAACTTAACGTAAACGCTGTTTTTCTTAGTTTTACAGTGAAATGTAGGTGTTTCAGAGGTTTCTTTATTTTTATTTGGTACTCTTGATAAAAACAAATTATATTACGTTTATAATTTGGCTTCATTTTGAAAATTTCTTCAAATTTGTGGATTTCTCTTCTAATGGATAGAATAGTTTTACGAATTATGAAGTCAGTAAAAACGCATTTTTTATTCTCACGGTTGTGGGAAAATTAGATAAGAGCATTTAACGTATGCTTTTTTAGCTTAAACGCACAATATTGTTGAAAAAAATAAACAACTAGCATACAAAACTAAATAACTGACATTGAAATTTGTAAAGATGTCGAGGGAAAAATAAATAGTTGCTTTTTATTTTTTATCTCAAAATATAATAACCGAATACTTTGTGTAGTTAGAATTAATCACAGGCGCAGTAACAATCTGTAACATATCAAAAAGTGGAGAGTAAAATTTCAAGCCCCAAAAGAATTATCGCCATTTTCGTCGCAAAAAAACAGTTAAAAGCGTTTTTCTCGCGATTTTGGTTTTGTTAGTTAGGTATTTAGTTTTCCAAGTACAGCGACGATATTTCCAGTTTCACGAAGGCATCGAAAAGTATTTTGGGACGCTTCTCTTGCATTTCCGCATGCCTTATTTACAATGTCTACATACTCTTCGTCAGTGAATGAAGCCATCTCGTCATATGGACTACATTAACAAAACAACAACAAAAACACAGATTTCAACAAAAGTTTAACAGAAACAAATAATAGTACCTACATTTTCATTTTGGAATCTTCATTATCACGAATAAATTAAACTGAGGTAATGTTTTTTTTCACATCGTTCTTTTTTTGAATTATTGTTCCAAATACGGAAGAGGTTGATTATTTTATATCATCAGATTCGTAGTAAAAACTTTTTCTTTCGTTTTACCTGCATGTCGATACACAAAATAAGCAAATAAAAAAGTATAGTCAGTTATAGGTTTTCAGGACATGATGCCTACCGTTAGAAAGGATATCGAATAGAGATTTTTTTAAAGAATTTCAAAAACAAAATTTAATAAGTACTTAAAGGCCTATTTCACTACACGATATTCAGGGACCATAACCCTAACTAAGAGTGGTGTAATAAGATTTAGGGTCGGAAGTTTTCCTCGGTCGAGCCTTTCTAGGAATATTTTCAATAGTTCCGTGTCTCTTGTAATGGTCAATAGCATTGAAAACTTTCTTTACCGAACATTTTAAATGATTAGCTATTCTCCTGTACGTCGATGTGCAAATTAACAATTATTTGCCTATAATAGTTGACGCGTCACAACTCTTATTTTGGCCCATTTTTAATAAAAACTGTAAGTAGGTAAATGGATTTTCAATTTGATGGTCAATTGCCGCCAAAACGATAAAAATAGCTAAGAAAGAAGTTTTATTTTTTCAATTTCAAAAATGGAATGTGCCGTGGATGCTTTCTAAAAGGGGTATTACACTACACGTTTTTAAGGGCCCGGTAGTTAGGGCGATTAGGGAGCAAGGCTTTAATGTAATCTATAAAAAAAATTGAATACTAATACATATACATTTTTCAAGAATGGATGACATGGACTTCAAACTTTCATAATTCATATGAAGTTTTTCTTAGGTATGACCTTAGAATATTACTCTATGGGTATGACCACCACTGTATATATTCACATAAATTCTTAATTTTTTTAGAGGGTTGATAAGGTAGTGAAGTCCCCCTTCACCACCCATTTCAATTAGGCAAACGACGCACCAAAACCCTTTATTATACATAAATTGTAGGTAATTGAACTTCATTCAAACAAACATATAACCAGGAACAGATACAGAGCGCGGGTCCGCTTCCCGCCGGTATTTGACACAGTCATATATTTCCAGTGAAGCCGCGGGGCGCAACTAGTCTATTATTATAATAACAATATTTATTTTATCTTTAGTCTGAAATCAACATTATCTCAGTAGGTATAATAGATATTATGTAACCAGCCAAAATAATGACTGATAACGTACCTAACCTACCTCGTAACCTTCGCAACGTAAACACAGCACACACGGTTCGGTTTCTCGGCGTGGCAGTCGTATCTGTAAATGTATATAGTTCAAAACTAAAATGATTATTTTGTTATTATTTTTTACGGTCGTATCTTTAGTTATAGTTTCGTGGATAAATTTACTATTGGACAGTAAAAAGACAAACGTGCGAGGAGACTTCCCGCTCCCTCTGCTGGGGAACGCGCACCAGTTTATGGTCGATTCTGTTGGTGAGTGTAGTTTAAATTTGACTTATGTGCTTATAAGATATTGATTTACTAGTGCGCACTTCTAGCTATCATCATCATCACCCGCAGTCCAACTACACCTACTGTAAGGTATAGTATAGGCCTCCAAACTTTTGTGCCACTCCACACGTTCTGCTATACTCCAGGTAAATTCGATGTGAAATGTTTGTAACCAAATAGCCTTAATAGCCAAATAGCAATGGGCATATATAACCAATATAGGTAGGTATTTAAAATATAATAATAATATATATTATACCTATATAATAATATCTTTAATGTCATAAATACAAGTTGACCTGTATTTATTTTGTTAACTTGTATTTTATGTATAAATAAGTAGGATAAAAGAATAGTTCCTGTTAATTTATTTTCTTTCCTACCTACAATATAGTTTGCTTACAAAAATAAATCTATTGAACTTGGCTGTTGTAAATGTCTGATTAAAATGGATAATTACAAAAATATTCAAATAGGTATGGTGGTACTCCGAAATATAATAAACCTTAAAACAAATAAACCTAATGCATAAAAATTAGGGTTCTGCTACCTAAATGGAATAAGTATGACGGTGTTACGGTATCCATTCAATGGCAATGCCAATGAGGATCAGCTGTTTCGAGCACAGCAGTTTCGCTACCTCTAGACTGTTTGCAACCTTCTGCATTTATCTGAATGATTTCAAATGCAAATACTATTCTTAATTTGTTTCTATTCCTTGGTTGTAATAAAGCATACATAATAAAGAATAAAATTATTTAAGGTATGCCGCAGCCTCAGGTCGCAGCGCAGCACAGCTAAATGGCAATCCCGAGTAATTGATCTTTGAAATTTTTGTAGTTCTCGTATAGGCTAAGCGTAGGTATAGGCATCAGTTTTGCGGAAGTAAAATTATATTTTTGAGTGGCATTGACGTTCAATCATTTTTCAAGCATTAAAGTCAAGGTTAGGTTTACTAACACGGGTTTGTTGTCTGTACTTAGGTACCTATCTATTCAAAACCCGTAACACTTTTGGCAATAACTCTATAGCACGAAGTTATCATTAGGTACTTAACTGGCTAAAATAATCTAGTGTAAGTATTAAGGAACTTGAAATCGAATTCAATAAATGTTTTAGGTTTTTCAAAATAATTAAATTATTGATGTACCTACTTAATAGGTTTGGTTTATTTATTCATTAAAAAGTGCATCCTACGTATAAATAATTTAACATGGGGCTATTTATCACATATATGTATTGCAAAATTATGTGCTTCCACTTTTATAGGAAACCCAGCCGCAGCGTGCCTAATTTGTTTTATTTAACAAAAAAAATGATTGAAGTAAAATAAATATGTATAATTGCTTATCATATACCTACCTAATATACTTTCTAAATAAAGGAAAACTTAAGGTATCAATATCATACAAACTTTACATAGAAGTATTAATCTAAATTAACGAATTAAAAATACTAAGGTAAATCAAAGGCAAAAAAAATATCCACCGACTATGCCTCCGGTAGTAATTAGATGTGCCTGCTATCTCGAGGTCAAAGTGGCAGCCCGATTAGTCGATAGTTTAGGACAGTACGATGTATTGTTCTCTCAACACGTTAGTATATCGAGATGACATTGTGGCTTCTACTAGTGGACAAAATTTCGCTTCTTCCACAGGTGGACAAAAAAGTGAAGCGAAGGGGAAATCAATTATCACTTTATTTCTTAGATTATTTTGATAATTAGGGGAGAAGGAGGCACATTAGGACACTTTTTAAAGAATAGGTCGTAGATTTTTTTGTTTTTAATTTTTTTGTATGTTTTATGCGGTAAAACCTATATTCGTATTTTACCTTTACAAATCAATAATAAAATAAACATGTTTATTGAGTAGATTATGCAAAATTTCATTTTAGTAAGACACTGACAATGTCCAAAACTGCCCCCCTTGGGGGGTAGTTTGGGACGTTACTGGGTATGATAATATGATAGTTATAAAATCTTTAAAATTAAATAATAATAGTAATTATTTAATTATTATGAAATGTTTTAGTTAAAAACTATAAATTCTTCAATTATCACAATTAAATTCGTACATGACATCAACCAAACTTAGAAACTATGAAAATGCAGTTACTCAAACATGAAATCATTAAATCTGTAGATTATTATGCGTCATTTATTATTAGAATAAATAACACACACAGTTTAAATCTTGAAAAATCTAATCTAAAAGTATCGCAGCAGTTCTGGAAGGGCTTTCATTCATTGGGTGATGGGAGCTTTGTCAGGATGATCCAATATTAATATCAACCACTCATCTTCTTTTCTTTTCTACCATTCAATACCAGCAATTTTATTCATTTCCCATGCCTCTGTGTATTTTTTAAATCCTTAGTACATTGGTATGCCAACAAACTGGTTTTATTGATATTAAACCATAATTTATCTTTGATGATTTTAAAATACTTATATTTTTCCACCATAACTTCTTCTTTTGTAAATAACTGATTGATGCTATATTTTTCTTATATTTGCTTCGGCGATAAGCAACTTAAAACAAATGAAAACTTTTTATATTACCAATCACACACATTATGACATGTCCTAAAGTGCCCCCTAATATCTAGTCCTAACCTACCCCAAGGGGTCATTTAAAAAACTTTGTGACACATTTTTTTTTTATTACTTTAGAAACTAATACGGTAGGCTCTATCCATGCATGGATACCCAAACTTAATAGAAACTATAAAAAAACATACAATTTATTCTCAAAGTGACCAAATAAACCCTTACGGAGTTCAGATGAAAAATGTACTCCAGCCAACGGAAAACTCGACCTGCTAATAAAATCAGTTTTACAGCTGACAGCGTGGTGAATGATATGTCATAGTTTGAAGTAGTAGTGTTGAATACTAAAATGCATTTTCTTCCAAAAAAATGTCGATGGTTTTGGAGTAATCTCCAATGTCTAAAGGTGCCCCTGTCCTAAGCTACCTCCTTCTCCCCTACCTATAGTTTAAATTTGACTTGTCTAAGTGCTTATTTTGTAAGCCTAAAGAAATAAAGATGTTGATTTACTGATTTACTTTTGTGATGTCTGGTTTTTTTATAGAATTTGCAAACGTAGCCATAGAATTTTCCTAGTTCTTAATCCGCAAATAGCTTCAGCGTTCACTGAAGGAATAAAATACCATTGAAAAATGCGTCTTGACCAAGAGACTAAAGAGTACATTAGTAAGAGTAGAGTGAGTGGGGGCAAGATCGAACGGTTTTTTGATGAGATGATCAGTGTTGTTTTTGAATCCTTGTAGAAGAATAGATATTGACTTTAGCTAAAAGTAAATTAGACATAATTAAAGGGTAAGGACCAGATTTTTATAATATGTCAATAACAGCCTGGAAAAGCTGTCCAAAAAGTAGAAAACTGTAATTAAAAATATATTTTTTACTTAATTGAAACAGGGGGAAGATGAAAAGGTGACGGGGTAAGATCGAACAAAAATCTAAAATCGTTAAAACGTGTCTTAGGCAGGTCTTAGGAAAATTTTATGGTCCTTAGTCTATAGTGTTAAGTAATTTAAAAAGCTGTAACTGACTGTAGTGCCAAAATACCTATTTTTAACAAAGATATAGCAAATTAAAAAAAAAATATTTTCCGAACTTACCCCACTGGGGGAAGATTGAAGCAGAGATTCTCAAACTTTGCAGCCAATTTGCATAAGGGCGCTTGTACACGCTAAGAAAAAAAGCCGGGCCTACCCAAGAATTCGTGTCGTAACAAGAAAATAACTGTGTACACTGCTCTCAGCGGTGCACGAAAAAAATCTTATCTGCGCTAGACACGACGCGGCGAACGTTGTTGCGGAGCGGCGGGGGGCGGTGTAGTAGGGTTGAGCTAGCCCAGCCCAGCCAGGTAGTCCCAGATTAATAATATAGTACTAGTACAGATAGGAATCGGACCATAGACAGCCACGGACGCTAGTTTCAGTTCGTCGTATTTCGTCGTATTTTGTGGACGTCGCTAGTGTGCATTAGAAAAAAAAAACAAAACAAAGTTCATTTCATTAATTCATTCTTGCTTCATTCATTATCATTCTTTTTTGCTTTGTAGTTAACATTTATATAAATAAACGAAACTCACACTGATTATCACACTTGTTATTACTTGCGCGCCCTACGCCCGACTGACGACTGCACGAAAAAATTCGTGTCGTGTACACGTTTCGATTGGTCTTGTCTGCGGAAGACACGAAAAGTTTACGTGTGTGGAACAGAAAAAAATCTTGTCGTCTACACGAAGAATTTGTCTTTTCTGCCGCAGGAACGGCAAATTTTCTTAGCGTGTACAAGCGCCCTAAAATTTGACTGAAGAAAAAAATATTATCTTGTAATGAAAAATGAAATAAAAACTGAAAACTTTTTTATTTCACATGAAACCTATATGAATATTCTTTTTCATCACCATAAAATAATTGTTTATTTTTTACTTTTGTAATTTTTAACGTAAGTATTTTCTTTTTCTATTGGATTTCTATTTTTATTTCACATTTTTTAGCATACCTATTCTTGTAATTTTTTATTTTACTACTTTCAGCATTTTTTGCTTAGATCTTATTTTTCTTGCTGAAACCTACACAAAGATACAGTTTGAGGACCTCTGGCTTTTAGTATGAAACCTGAAAAAGGGTCAATAAGAAAACTTTGATATGTATGTTCGTCTTACCCCGTTAAATCTAAATGGGGAAAGATAAAAAGTTGAAATAAATTCTAAAATACGAGAAATAGATAGATTTAGAAGTAATTATTTTACATAAATGTCTACGAAAAATAATACGCAGATGTTTCAATTAAACACTCGTACCTGCCTTGTAATTCAATTTACAAGACACGGGACAAGATGAAATCACTTTTGTGAATCCTGAAAAATACACTGTCTTAGAAAATTGCACTTTACACATAACCAGGCGTTCTCATCGGCAACCGCTGACTGAGGTGTGTAACGTATTGAGTTTGTGGCCCTAACGATGTAGCCAGCACTCCAATAAGTACTATAAATCTGGTGTTATGGAAGACTTTTTGTCTTACCCCTTTTTTCATCTTCCCCCCACTCACTCTACTTTAGGTAGTTCACCTATCGTTAAACCCAACTGGCTGGTTGTGTCGTGGTGTCTCGTGTGTGATCGAGTTAAGTTTAATCCCTATGATTGGTACTTAGATAATTATTGTAATAATAGATATTAAATAAATTATTTATATTAAAAAAATTAAACTTTTTGATTGGAAGTCAAATATACTAAATATATTATATAAATATTTAATTACCTCATCAGTAAAAAAGCCTATTTTCGTGACAAAACAAAAAAGATGATGCCAGTTCCGGTATACTTAAATCTAGCCATGAAAACTCCAGTTTTGTTGGTATTTTGTTTCTATGGCGCGTGTAACTGCGCCTACCTACCGAAATATTGGAAACCTCAAAGTGCCTCAAAATAGCACAGGTCCATGTGATAAACCGGAATTTTAAAAAAGTGTCTGAACGTCTGGTCGATGCGAAGCCTAGGCGCCGCGTGACGTGCGGCGAGAGCTGGTGAGTCAACGCATCGGCATTGCCATACATAGTGCAAAACCTCGGGGACGCTTTCTACTGATATGGATCAGTTGAACTACCTCTAGACTGTTTGGAAACGTCGCAATAAATTTCTGAAAGTTGTACGAAAAAAACAATTGGTTTGCAGGCGAAGCCGTGGGGCGTATATAGTATTTTATAAGTGATAGGATGATCTCAATTTATAGATACCTACCTACAACTTTTTCCCAAAAATAAATATTGCTTTAAATTTTATCTTAAACTCAACGCCAGCCAAGCTGCAAGCAGTAGTTTCATAGTTGGTATACAAACATTTGACATCGTGCTTGACTGGTGTGAAGTTAACTACAACGTAACGTAACGGTAACGTTTTTGCCATTACAATTATTACAATGCTAAAATGTATGCGAACAATGGGGCTGATTATACAGAGTTTAACTAAGTAGGTTCTTTAGTACTTCATATAAGAACTGATTGGTAATTTTATAAATGTAGCTAAGTATGTTGTAAATAAAAAAATATTTAAAGGTGTAAGTAGGTAGAAAAACTTATCTATGCCTAAGTAAAGCTAAAGTGTTAAATTTTTTTTTTTATTTTCAGAGTTTTTGAAAGTTCTTTCTCGTCTAGCAGAGAAATACAACGATGCTGCCCGGTTTTACCTCTTCTCAGAACGCTACGTGATTCTGTCTCACCCCAAGTACATCGAAGTAAGATATTCATCCTAGTTCACTAGTCAACAAAGTTTAGGGAACAAGCAATAATATTTTAACTTGTTTATGAAAACTCGTAAAAAATGTCACTAAAATTTATAAATTTAGGCTGGAAGAGGAATAAATCATTCCAATGTTCGAAATTAAACAAATAATAATACAAAAGTGCGAAAGCTTTTCAAAATAAAAAGGAAAAACCGAACTTGGGCACAGAGTAAGGGGTTTGCTAGCATAAATGTAGTGATGGAAAAGTTAATAAATTTGCGGATAAAGAGTAAGGCTTGTAACTATCGGTTTTCAGTCCATACATAGCTCTTATACATCGTTTTTGCGACTTGAAGATGATTTCCCTTCCGTGCAGTTTTCCCAAAACATAATGCCGTAGCGTAATTTAGAGGAAACGTAGCTGGGGTAAATCTTTTTAGTGCCTGCATAACAATAACTTTTCGAAGCTTGGCAGCGTCCTAGGGGGGTGGCAGATTTCAGAGGACGGTCACTCGATTGCAGACAATAAAATTGTTTGTCTACCGGGGGGGGGGTGGTGCAGCTATAATGAACGGCTCTGTACATGGGGCGGCGGAAGGGCGCTTGTACACGCTAAGAAAAAAAGCCGGGCCTACCCAAGAATTCATGTCGTAACAAGAAAATAACTGTGTACACTGCTCTCAGCGGTGCACGAAAAAAATCTTATCTGCGCTAGACACGACGCGGCGAATGTTGTTGCGGAGCGGCGGGGGGCGGTGTAGTAGGGTTGAGCTAGCCCAGCCCAGCCAGGTAGTCCCCGACTAATAATATAGTACTAGTACAGATAGGAATCGGACCATAGACAGCCACGGACGCTAGTTTCAGTTCGTCGTATTTCGTCGTATTTTGTGGACGTCGCTAGTGTGCATTAGAAAACAAAAAAAACAAAACAAAGTTCATTTCATTAATTCATTCTTGCTTCATTCATTATCATTCTTTTTTGCTTTGTAGTTAACATTTATATAAATAAACGAAACTCACACTGATTATCACACTTGTTATTACTTGCGCGCCCTAGGCCCGACTGACGACTGCACGAAAAAATTCGTGTCGTGTACCTACACGTTTCGATTGGTCTTGTCTGCGGAAGACACGAAAAGTTTACGTGTGTGGAACAGAAAAAAATCTTGTCGTCTACACGAAGAATTTGTCTTTTCTGCCGCAGGAACGGCAAATTTTCTTAGCGTGTACAAGCGCCCTAAAATTTGACTGAAGAAAAAAATATTATCTTGTAATGAAAAATGAAATAAAAACTGAAAACTTTTTTATTTCACATGAAACCTATATGAATATTCTTTTTCATCACCATAAAATAATTGTTTATTTTTTACTTTTGTAATTTTTAACGTAAGTATTTTCTTTTTCTATTGGATTTCTATTTTTATTTCACATTTTTTAGCATACCTATTCTTGTAATTTTTTATTTTACTACTTTCAGCATTTTTTGCTTAGATCTTATTTTTCTTGCTGAAACCTACACAAAGATACAGTTTGAGGACCTCTGGCTTTTAGTATGAAACCTGAAAAAGGGTCAATAAGAAAACTTTGATATGTATGTTCGTCTTACCCCGTTAAATCTAAATGGGGAAAGATAAAAAGTTGAAATAAATTCTAAAATACGAGAAATAGATAGATTTAGAAGTAATTATTTTACATAAATGTCTACGAAAAATAATACGCAGATGTTTCAATTAAACACTCGTACCTGCCTTGTAATTCAATTTACAAGACACGGGACAAGATGAAATCACTTTTGTGAATCCTGAAAAATACACTGTCTTAGAAAATTGCACTTTACACATAACCAGGCGTTCTCATCGGCAACCGCTGACTGAGGTGTGTAACGTATTGAGTTTGTGGCCCTAACGATGTAGCCAGCACTCCAATAAGTACTATAAATCTGGTGTTATGGAAGACTTTTTGTCTTACCCCTTTTTTCATCTTCCCCCCACTCACTCTACTTTAGGTAGTTCACCTATCGTTAAACCCAACTGGCTGGTTGTGTCGTGGTGTCTCGTGTGTGATCGAGTTAAGTTTAATCCCTATGATTGGTACTTAGATAATTATTGTAATAATAGATATTAAATAAATTATTTATATTAAAAAAATTAAACTTTTTGATTGGAAGTCAAATATACTAAATATATTATATAAATATTTAATTACCTCATCAGTAAAAAAGCCTATTTTCGTGACAAAACAAAAAAGATGATGCCAGTTCCGGTATACTTAAATCTAGCCATGAAAACTCCAGTTTTGTTGGTATTTTGTTTCTATGGCGCGTGTAACTGCGCCTACCTACCGAAATATTGGAAACCTCAAAGTGCCTCAAAATAGCACAGGTCCATGTGATAAACCGGAATTTTAAAAAAGTGTCTGAACGTCTGGTCGATGCGAAGCCTAGGCGCCGCGTGACGTGCGGCGAGAGCTGGTGAGTCAACGCATCGGCATTGCCATACATAGTGCAAAACCTCGGGGACGCTTTCTACTGATATGGATCAGTTGAACTACCTCTAGACTGTTTGGAAACGTCGCAATAAATTTCTGAAAGTTGTACGAAAAAAACAATTGGTTTGCAGGCGAAGCCGTGGGGCGTATATAGTATTTTATAAGTGATAGGATGATCTCAATTTATAGATACCTACCTACAACTTTTTCCCAAAAATAAATATTGCTTTAAATTTTATCTTAAACTCAACGCCAGCCAAGCTGCAAGCAGTAGTTTCATAGTTGGTATACAAACATTTGACATCGTGCTTGACTGGTGTGAAGTTAACTACAACGTAACGTAACGGTAACGTTTTTGCCATTACAATTATTACAATGCTAAAATGTATGCGAACAATGGGGCTGATTATACAGAGTTTAACTAAGTAGGTTCTTTAGTACTTCATATAAGAACTGATTGGTAATTTTATAAATGTAGCTAAGTATGTTGTAAATAAAAAAATATTTAAAGGTGTAAGTAGGTAGAAAAACTTATCTATGCCTAAGTAAAGCTAAAGTGTTAAATTTTTTTTTTTATTTTCAGAGTTTTTGAAAGTTCTTTCTCGTCTAGCAGAGAAATACAACGATGCTGCCCGGTTTTACCTCTTCTCAGAACGCTACGTGATTCTGTCTCACCCCAAGTACATCGAAGTAAGATATTCATCCTAGTTCACTAGTCAACAAAGTTTAGGGAACAAGCAATAATATTTTAACTTGTTTATGAAAACTCGTAAAAAATGTCACTAAAATTTATAAATTTAGGCTGGAAGAGGAATAAATCATTCCAATGTTCGAAATTAAACAAATAATAATACAAAAGTGCGAAAGCTTTTCAAAATAAAAAGGAAAAACCGAACTTGGGCACAGAGTAAGGGGTTTGCTAGCATAAATGTAGTGATGGAAAAGTTAATAAATTTGCGGATAAAGAGTAAGGCTTGTAACTATCGGTTTTCAGTCCATACATAGCTCTTATACATCGTTTTTGCGACTTGAAGATGATTTCCCTTCCGTGCAGTTTTCCCAAAACATAATGCCGTAGCGTAATTTAGAGGAAACGTAGCTGGGGTAAATCTTTTTAGTGCCTGCATAACAATAACTTTTCGAAGCTTGGCAGCGTCCTAGGGGGGTGGCAGATTTCAGAGGACGGTCACTCGATTGCAGACAATAAAATTGTTTGTCTACCGGGGGGGGGGTGGTGCAGCTATAATGAACGGCTCTGTACATGGGGCGGCGGAAGGGCGCTTGTACACGCTAAGAAAAAAAGCCGGGCCTACCCAAGAATTCATGTCGTAACAAGAAAATAACTGTGTACACTGCTCTCAGCGGTGCACGAAAAAAATCTTATCTGCGCTAGACACGACGCGGCGAATGTTGTTGCGGAGCGGCGGGGGGCGGTGTAGTAGGGTTGAGCTAGCCCAGCCCAGCCAGGTAGTCCCCGACTAATAATATAGTACTAGTACAGATAGGAATCGGACCATAGACAGCCACGGACGCTAGTTTCAGTTCGTCGTATTTCGTCGTATTTTGTGGACGTCGCTAGTGTGCATTAGAAAACAAAAAAAACAAAACAAAGTTCATTTCATTAATTCATTCTTGCTTCATTCATTATCATTCTTTTTTGCTTTGTAGTTAACATTTATATAAATAAACGAAACTCACACTGATTATCACACTTGTTATTACTTGCGCGCCCTAGGCCCGACTGACGACTGCACGAAAAAATTCGTGTCGTGTACCTACACGTTTCGATTGGTCTTGTCTGCGGAAGACACGAAAAGTTTACGTGTGTGGAACAGAAAAAAATCTTGTCGTCTACACGAAGAATTTGTCTTTTCTGCCGCAGGAACGGCAAATTTTCTTAGCGTGTACAAGCGCCCGAAGGCGAAAGGAGCGCGTTGTGAAAAGTGAACTATTTTTGACAAGGTTGACACTTAAATTTTTATTTAGCCAATCCATTATTTTATTATCATTAATTTATATTTCATACGTCTGAAGTGATGTATATTTAATTATTGCAGTGCTGTTATCTGAAAAAGTACCATGGGATGTTTTTTATGACTGAGGGTAGGTCGATAATCTGGTTTAAAAATAGCAATTGTCCTAGGACACTGTCCTGCGGTACACCATACTTGACTGTTCTGCTTTGAGACATGCATTTGATTGATTTTTTGTTTTATTTTTATTTTTTTATTTCTGTAAATTGAGTTCTGTTTTCAAGGTACGATTTATGAGATTACAAGCTTTACCTCTGATTCCGTAGCGAAACAGTTTGTCTAGCAGTATTGCATGGTCTTCATAGTCAAATGCCTTTGTCATGACCATATTATACGGCACATGTAGGCGTGCGTTTATCAACTTCACATATGATTTTACTCAACATGACATGCATAATAATCCGGTATCTTAGTAGGTACTTACCTACATTTTTATACCAACTAATTGGGTGCCATGTAACGCTACATAGCAGATTTGAACTAAATATACATACATATGTGTATTGTGTAGGTAGATAAATACCCACTGATATCCGAGTCAGCAAAGTAGATACCTACTAAAGACTTTGTTCCGTGACTTGTATAAAAAACGATAACATTTTTTGTACTAGTCACGCTACAAGGTTATATTTTGCTGGCATAGTATAACAGCATCCGAATCTGTAGAATATTAGAGGGAAACTAGAAACATCGTATGCTAAAGACTTGGCTTTAAAGAATATGAACTAGTTTATATAAATGTTTATACTACTACAGTGCGAGTTTGTATTTGTTTTTATTGGAATTGGGTGAACCTACACCAAACTTTATCATCGTAAAAATTATAATATCTATATAAAATTATAATTATAAACTGCTATTGTTTTTAACTTGTGTTATTGATTTATGACAATTCCTAGGCTAAACGTGTTGATGAGTAAGTTGATACTTACTGCGAATGGGCAAATTTAGTGTAAAACTTCGTGTCCGTGATGGTAGCGTACCCATAATCGAATTCACGATTGTTGTTATGCCTAATAAATACTGTATAAACACTGCATAATTAATGCAAAACTAGAATAAATAGTGCCTCTCTGGTTTCGAAAATAATGACCATTCTTAGTGGGTACGCTAGCATAACGATCAAGCTAGCGTACACATGACCGTACTCAAAAACGACTCATGTTACAGAAACGAAATTTACACAAATAATACGATACAAATACTGCCACAGCTATGCAAAATTTCATAATGATTGCTTTTATAGGAACGGAGATAATAAACAAGACTTTCAAAAACATTCCGAGCTAGCGTTATGGCAGCGTACACATTAAAAAACCTAATAGATCTTATAGAAAATGAACTTTACTGATTATAAATGATATATGTATAAATACTGCGTGAAATACTCCATCTGCCAGTAGTCATTCTTTATAAAAATTCTTAGTGAAACAACGTAAAAAAACCATGTGAACTTCTAGGAACAAATGCATTGTGGTACAGTCGCACACACAACAAATAATTTAAAATGGAAATTATACACCGTACAATGTATATTACTAAATATAAGTAGTTTTGTTACTTTCTTGAGTAGGGATTGCTTCTGAATGATGTTACCTACGTGCTTGAAGGGTCCATCCTATAGGTGCTGCAAGCTTGTCGTAGTAGGAAGTATTTCTGTTAACTGAATGCACATGAATTCAATGAAAAGAAATACTTGATTTTCAATATCGTGCTAAAGTTTTGACAAATTATTTACCACTACAAATCAGTGCCTTTGGTGTCATTCGATCATTCACAATGATCGATATCAATCATGACCTAGTATGAAGATGATCCGGATCATAAGACCCGTTCATTTTAATGATTGATTTTGCCGGCGGCCTATCATCGCTTCACTTCGAGTTTTCGTTTAATTCGATCATGCATTTTGTGATTGACCGATTGAACGATTACTTACCTGTGCGAGATCTGTTCCTTTCGTCGCGTCGCGTCATTTCGTTACAGCCTGATTTGAATCTCGCAAAAACTTATTTGTAATTAATAATAATCATTTATCATATATCATAATCAATAATCATTTATTTGACCTGAATTGAGATAGAAATCTACCTACGATGAAAAAAAGATTCTACACGCACGCAAGGTAGGTTTAGGTAGGTAGGTAGGTAGGTATAGGTAGGTAGGTAAGTATAGGTAGGTAGGTAGGTATAGGTAGGTAGGTAGGTATAGGTAGGTAGGTACGTATAGGTAGGTAGGTAGGTACGTATAGGTAGGTAGGTAGGTGTAGGTAGGTTTAGGTAGGTAGGTATAGGTAGGTAGGTAGGTAGGTAGGTATAGGTAGGTATAGGTAGGTATGTAGGTAGGTATAGGTAGGTACGTATAGGTAGGTAGGTAGGTACGTATAGGTAGGTAGGTAGGTGTAGGTAGGTTTAGGTAGGTAGGTATAGGTAGGTAGGTAGGTAGGTAGGTATAGGTAGGTATAGGTAGGTATGTAGGTAGGTATAGGTAGGTAAGTAGGTTTAGGTAGGTAGGTAGGTATAGGTAGGTTTAGGTAGGTAGGTATTAAAGGTAGGTATAGGTAGGTAGGTAAGTATAGGTAGGTAGGTAGGTTTAGGTAGGTAGGTATAGGTAGGTATGTAGGTAGGTATAGGTAGGTAGGTAGGTATAGGTAGGTAGGTAGGTATAGGTAAGTAGGTAGGTAAGTATCTATTTGAAAATAAAGATGTGCAAGTACCTACCTATACCTACCTTGCGTGCCTCCAACCTGCCGATTTGGCATGTTGTTGTCTGGAGCTGTGCTGGAGTTGATCAGACGGTGTCGGTTACGGTGACACGATGTGATTTATAATCTGGCACGGCCAGAGAGTGGAATGAGCTTCCAGCGTCTGTTTTCCCGCTAGAATACGATCTCGGAGTCTTCAAATCAAGAGTGAATAAATTCCTTCTGGGAAAGCGTGCTCCATCTTAGGCCACATCTTCACTTACCTGAGATAGTGGCCAAACGTTCGACCATTTTCAATAAATAAAAAAATCATTTTAGGTACCTAGGTAGGTGCTTCTAAAATAGTCGAATTGCGAGATATCTAAGTATGTATACCTATCACGGAGTTATTAAACCAACTCGAGTAATGCTGTCAGGTGTCAGACATAAAAAACTAGAGGCGTCCCGCGGCTTCGCCCACGAACCAGATTTTTTTTCGTACAAATTTCAGAAGTTTATTGCTCATTGGGATTATTCTGTAATAATTAAAAACACGTGTTTAATTATTCATTTCATAGTTTATTTATACCAAATTTCATATAAATAACTTGAGTAGGTACAAAGATTACTTTTAACAAACATTCACAGACTTTCCTATTTATTATAATAGTAAGATTATTTCTTACCCAATTTTGTATTCATTATTATGTATTAATTATCTACTACTAAGTAAAGTGTACCTACGTACCTCACCTATACCTACCTACCGTGCGTGTAGAATCTTTTTTTCATAGTAGGTAGATATCTATCTCAATTCAGGTCAAATAAATGATCATGAATTTAATAAGTTTTTGCGAGAATCAAATCGGGCAGTAACGAAATGACGCGACGCGACGCAAAGAACAGACAGATCTCGCACCGATAAGTAATCGTTCAATCGGTCAATCACAAAATGCATGATCGAATTAAACGAAAAATCGAAGTGAGGCGATGATAGGCCGCCGGCAAAATCAATAGCTACCTACTTACCTATACCTACCTACCTACCTACCTACCTATACCTACCTACCTACCTACCTATAGCTACCTACCTACCTATACCTACCTACCTATACCTACCTATACCTACCTACCTATCTACCTATACCTACCTACCTACCTACCTACCTATACCTACCTACCTACCTATACTTACCTACCTACCTATACCTACCTACCTACCTATACTTACCTACCTACCTATACCTACCTACCTACCTACCTACCTATACCTACCTACCTACCTATACTTACCTACCTACCTATACCTACCTACCTACCTACCTAAACCTACTTTGCGTGCGTGTACAATCTTTTTTTCATCGTAGGTAGATTTCTATCTCAATTCAGGTCAAATAAATGATTATGATAAATGATTATCGATTATGATATATGATAAATGATTATTATTAATTACAAATAAGTTTTTGCGAGATTCAAATCGGGCTGTAACGAAATGACGCGACGCGACGCAAAGAACAGATCTCGCACCGGTAAGTAATCGTTCAATCGGTCAATCACAAAATGCCAATAGTCAATAGTCAATAGTCAATAGTCATTAGACTATTGACTATTGACTATTGACTATTGACTATGCATGATCGAATTAAACGAAAACTCGAAGTGAGGCGATGAACGGGTCTTATGATCCGGATCATCTTCATACTAGGTCATGATTGATATCGATCATTGTGAATGATCAAATGACACCAGAGGCACTGATTTGTAGTGGTAAATAATTTGTCAAAACTTTAGCACGATATTGAAAATCAAGTATTTCTTTTCATTGAATTCATGTGCATTCAGTTAACAGAAATACTTCCTACTACGACAAGCTTGCAGCACCAATAGGATGTGTACCAGGTTAGGGTCAAATGCCAATAAAACACAGATATTAATTATAGACACGCGTATGTCGTCCGCACCGCCGCAAGGCGAATGGCTGCGCTATCCCCAGCCGCCGGTCAGTGCATCTGACACGCCCGTGACGTTTAATACTCAGAATACTACATCTACCTTTTACAATGAATAAACAAAATGTTTTTTGTAACTTTTCTACAATAATTATTACAACTAAGATCAGACAGATAGTTAAATATTATTTGGAAAATGCTAAACCTGTACATGTAATTTACATAATATGTTCTAACAAGTTTTAGGTTGGTTACAACCACACCTACCATATCTACTGTTAGGTACAATTTTAATTAACAAGATAGGTGCTTCATTAATCTATATGATCCGTATTTTGTTTAGTGAAACCTATATCACATCTCCACCTATTTCTTTACAAAAGAAATGACTTACTTATAATTTAATAAATTTGAAAGGGATAATTTATTACAACCATTTACCTAACTACTTAATCCAAACCGAAATGGATAAATCTGTTTTGAACCATTTATTTGTCATCGTTTTGATCACCGGTCCTTATCTGTGCAATCTTCCCATATGTTTTCTTCGACTTTACCTCGCGAAATACTGACAATCGTTGAGATAAACGTGTTCTTGAGTGGAGACCGCGACTTGGCAAACGTATTGTAGGACACCCTCCGCCCACGCGGAATGACGAACTGTGGAAGACTGCTGGCAGATGCTGGATGCGGCAAGTTGAAGACAGGGCGCTCTGGCGCTCATTAGGGGAGGCCTATGTCCAATAGTGGTCTAATATAGGCTGATGATGATGATGAGTGTTTCTTCGTAGTTGTTCTCGTGTAAGTATCTTCCAGTTATTTTTCATTTTCCAATCTAGGTATATCATATCCCATCTTGTAGACGACTGTGTGTAGTAAGTACATAATTGGATAGAGGTTTGATAGAGGACGCAGTATGTTTTCTTTAGTGAGGGCTTCTCATTATGTAGACTTTTTGAACCTTGTTAGATTCTGTTACTTATCTCTTTCTAGATGCATTTTAATTTTTGTCTTTAGTTTCTAGAACAGCAAATTCTATGTTTAGGAATAGTTATATATTTATATTTTCTTGAAAGAATCTTGAATCTTTTATTCTTTATTAGGTACAAAGTAAAAGTAGTAGTTTTATACAAAGAAACAGTGTAATTCCGAACTCTTTGTAAAATAGTAAAAACTATCTGTGTAGGTGAACTGTTAAAAGTATATTTGATAATATATAGGAACATACCATAAGAATAAATAATAACTTCGTATTCTTATGAACATACCAAGAAATAGTCAAATACCGAACTCTTTGCAAATTAGTTCAAACTACCTGCGTATTTGAACTGTTGACATCAACATCAGATGATAATTCAACTGTTAGGCTACCCTCCTGTATAGCTACCACCTGGTGTGTCTAACCGAGAAAATATTTCTCTAAGCAAATTTATAGCAAGTACCTATATGAATTTTGTATGGTCATTTAGTAGTTTTAAATTTTTTGTGTGGCGTTTTAACAGCCTTCCATACCCAGCAAATTTTGAATGCCTGGGTACATCAGCTCAAGGCTGAACTGAAAGAGTTGGCCTTCTCATTGCATACCACGGGTTTAGTGTGAATACCAGATTACGACCTTAACAAATCTCATGATACGACTCATGAGTTCTGCATCATTGTCGATTTTCAGTAACCACGGCTGTGTATGTTTCCACGCAGCCGAGCTTTTAATTTTAAACTTTTATGGTACTTTAATAAAATATGTGGATCCCACGCAAACGTTAGCATTAATGGTCCCTAACATTTTGTGCTGTTGCAAATAATTTAGGTACAATTATTAGCCATTCCCAGTGATTATTTTTGACACTAATCCGTGTCTTTCTCAGTCGCTTCTCTTTTTTTAGGTAGAATTGTGCATCATTAAACCATAATAAAGGTTGTTGTTGATGCTCACCCTCATTTTATACTTAATACATATTGCATTAAAATACATCTGTTTTATATCGGTAGGTATACATCGGTCGGAACTCGACATTCAACTTTCAATTGTAGATTATTAGGTACATATTTACTAACCCATTCACTGCCCAGCCTCTGCAGTTTTACCCCCAGGGACGCGGCAATGAAAATAGTAACTTTAAATGAATTTATTTGTTCAATTTCACAATTAATTTATGTAATATTATTTTATTTTCTTTTATGTAATTTATTTGTTTTCTCATGTAATTTACTCATTTACTTTAGCTTAGTTCAGTTCAGAATATTCGGTAGTCGAACAAAATAATATATGTTTACAGAAACGAAACTTTTCCATCTCGTTATTGTAGCTGTTTTAATTACAAAAATGATTTATTTGAAGTACTATTCAAAAGTATTTAACCTAAAATGGTCATTATTTTTGTAGTTTATTTAGGAAACGCAGCTAAATAATCAGCGATGGGAGGCAACTTCTAGGTCTGTCCTCCAGAATATATGCTGAGCTGGACGCCTTTTTGACACATGAAATTTTCCATGTTCCAAATAAGTAAATATCATTTTTTTTTAAATATATTTCATTATTATCTTTTTAAACAAATTATGGTTGTATTGCTTGAATTGGTATTAAATTTATTTATTCAATTAAATATTCAGTACATTTATTTTAGCCATATTTCACCAGTACCCAATTTAGAACTTATACGAAAGAATACTTTTAAACCCTTTGACATTTGTAAGTACTCTTTTGACCATTATTAAGTACCATATTACGTACATAATACGTATTGTATTTATTCTCACTACGAACTAAGTAGATAATTTGTTGTCTTGGTGAAAAATAACTATAGATGCATACACCTACATCTACTTTTTGCAAACCTCACGATCCAAAAGATTGATCCTTTATGAAGCTTCTGATATCTTATAGAGCTAGCTCGCTCATGTGCAAAAGCGTTACCCTCTTCGCGAGAGGTGTTGTATGTCTGTTGCATTAAATATAACAATAACCTTTAAGGGTCTTTATTTTCTTGGCACAATCCAAAGATTTAATTGATGTTATACTTGTGACCATATTTGTACTATATGTACCAATGACATTTATTTTTGGGAGATAGATACCATTTCGACCGTTTTTATCGAATCTACCTCTTATTCTATAGTTTTGTTCTTGGCAATCCAAAGATTTTATTAATGTTGACACTTGTACTATTTTGGTACAATCTGTACTAATTACATTTTTTTTTTATAGGTACCGTTTCGGTTTTCAACGAAACTACCTCTTAACCTATAGTTTAGTTCTTGGCAATCCAAGGATTTTATTAATGTTGACACTTGTACCATTTTTGTACCATCTGTACTGATAACAATTATTATTATATTAAAATAATGATAACAATTATTTTTGGTGGGAAGGTACCGTTTCGATTTTACCGAAACTACCTCTTAATCTCGTTAGATTACTTAACTACTTTAGTTCTTGACAATTCAAGAATTTCATTAATGTTGATACTTGTACCATTTTTGTACTATCTGTAGGTACTAATAACAATTATGTTTTGTTGGTAGGTACCGTTTCGATTTTCACCGAAACTACCTCTTAATACTTTTGATCTTGGAAATCCAATTTTTTTTTTTATCTTGAAAATTGTACACTATCTGTGCCAATAACAAATATTTTGGTAGGTACCGTTTCGATTTACACCAAAACTACCTCTTAATCTAGCCTGCCATGCAGCAGAGCAATACGTCTTGGAGACTCATCCGATTGGTATCGATTACGGATCAGTTGAGCTACCTCTAGATTGTTCGTAACAATCTGCAGCTGGCTCAACCGATCTAATTGTTCAAGTTTATTTCTTCCCCTTAATTATAATTATCTTTGCTTATAAAGTATAACATCTATTTAACATATTTTAGCTATTTCGATAACTAACCACATTTTATCATTTACCATTATTTAGTACTAATTTGATCAAAACAGACTAAACTGCCATGGAACTTTTAATTTCTTTGTAATTTAAATTAGATTTTTTACATAGTTCAAGTATTATATTATTAATGCATTTCAAAAACTTTATAAACATACAAACTATAATTGGAAAGTCTTTAGCTTTGTTTACTCTATTCTAACAATCTATTGATATCTAAATATTATGAGCTTTTTTCTTCTCAAATAAACAATTTATAAGTACAAGTCTCAGATCCAATCTGTTTACTTGTCAACTTGTCGTTAATTACATTATTTCTCAGAGAATAATATATTATCCATTCACATAAAGATAATGTTTATTATGTTTACTTAGTACCAAATGTACTTTTTAAACTAATTCGCTACTGTAAGCCACATGTATTTGATTGCTAGAACGGTCAATAAATTTTGGATCCGTTCAATTTTATCGAATTTATACTTACTAGGTACCAAAAATAATTTAATTTTTTTTGGTGAAAATCTTTATGTACCTCTACTATATCTGTCTGATATGCAAATATTTATAAGTAGGTACCGTTCGTTTGAACTACCTGTTATCAGATCTTATTATAATAGGTTTTTTAGGTACCGTTCATTAGAACTACCTCTTGACAGATCATATCTTTGTGGGTTTTTAGGTACCGTTCGTTAGAACTACCTCTTGTCAGATCTTATCATTGTGGGTTTTTAGGTAGGTACCAACCAACTTCCGTCACCCAACTGAGTCACAAACAGATTTGCAATATTTATACTTGGGGAAGTCCTCAGAACCTCAGAAAGCATAACTAACTACAAATAAACTTAATTACTTAGGTACTGATATTAGCATTCCAGAACTTTTTCTTTTTAACAATGTAGGTAGGTGATCATCTTTTCGTTAGACCTACTCAAATTTGCTAACAAAGTAATTTTGTATCTTTCTAAGCTATTTGAGGGTAGTTATAACTTTCGCCAAAATGGTACGGCGAATAATGTATTTGTTGTTTATCAAATAACAGGGTTTACAGTTTATCAAGGTAGGCGAATCATCGACCATGTAATCATTACTACGATGCGATTATTTACCAGCATTTGTTTGCAACTCAGATTAGGCCGTCAGTTGATTTACCAATTGCTTATTTGGAATTATTGGCACTTACCTCTTATTTTTTAGTCACTGGCAGGGTCGCCACTTGTACCAGGTTAGGGTCAAATGCCAATAAAACACAGATATTAATTATAGACACGCGTATGTCGTCCGCACCGCCGCAAGGCGAATGGCTGCGCTATCCCCAGCCGCCGGTCAGTGCATCTGACACGCCCGTGACGTTTAATACTCAGAATACTACAGGATGGACCCTTCAAGCACGTAGGTAGCATCATTCAGAAGCAATGCCTACTCCAGAAAGTAACAAAACTACTTATATTTAGTAATATACGTTGTACGGTGTATAATTTCCATTTTAAATTATTTGTTGTGTGTGCGACTGTACCACAATGCATTTGTTCCTAGAAGTTCACATGGTTGTTTTACGTTGTTTCACTAAGAATTTTTATAAAGAATGACTACTGGCAGATGGAGTATTTCACGCAGTATTTATACATATATCATTTATAATCAGTAAAGTTCATTTTCTATAAGATCTATTAGGTTTTTTAATGTGTACGCTGCCATAACGCTAGCTCGGAATGTTTTTGAAAGTCTTGTTTATTATCTCCGTTCCTATAAAAGCAATCATTATGAAATTTTGCATAGCTGTGGCAGTATTTGTATCGTATTATTTGTGTAAATTTCGTTTCTGTAACATGAGTCGTTTTTGAGTACGGTCATGTGTACGCTAGCTTGATCGTTATGCTAGCGTACCCACTAAGAATGGTCATTATTTTCGAAACCAGAGAGGCACTATTTATTCTAGTTTTGCATTAATTATGCAGTGTTTATACAGTATTTATTAGGCATAACAACAATCGTGAATTCGATTATGGGTACGCTACCATCACGGACACAAAACTTCAGGTGGCATGGCGTCTGGCGACCTGTGATAAACTTCCAAATGTTGGATGGATGGCTCTATGTAGTTAATTAGGGAGGGTTATGACCAGCTGTGGACTAGTAAAGCATGATGATGATAATTTGATTATATTCTCTTGCTCCAGCCTCTGCTGTCGAGTTCCGAACTGATCACCAAAGGGAAGTCCTACGACAATCTAATTGAGTGGCTGGGATGGGGCCTGCTCACTTCTACAGGTACACACCTTCTATCGTTATACTTAACATCTAATTGTCTTAACTTATTAAGTTTAGATTAAGTTAGAATCATGGACAATTAGATCACCTACATACAAAACAAGAAACGGTTCTATGAAGTTCACGGTATCTATATTTCTAATTTTAACCAAGACTAAATTTTATGGCTTTATTTAAATCGAAGTTTTTTTTTAACGTCGCGAAAATCGAATATTTGCAGAATTCAAATAGTCTTAGCATAATGATCATAATAAATCGTTTATTACCAAGAACACTTACATTGATAGATCAGGTTTTGTAAGTATTTTGAGCTAAATTGGTTTAAGTTCCATCTCCGTCCATGATCTTATTTTCTTTTTGATACATGCACGATTTAGTTCCCTTCTCCGCTGCTGGCAAGACGCCAGATTTTGGCTTGTCAAATACGTATGATGTCTGTGGTAATTGGTTACTATTGACACATATGTAGAAAAGCGAAATAAAAATTACCTAAGTGCAGTGAGTTGACAGTACCTAATAATAATTCAGTGCCTAAGTGCGAAAAAAAATATAATCAAATAGAGCAGGACATCTCTATTTTATTGTCAATCGGACTCCCAAAAAGAGTTTAAGATTGAGTAAAAATATCGTTTTGTTAAATAAAAAAAACATTTTTTGTTAATAAGGCTCCACTTTTTTCCAGGTTCCAGATGGAGGGCTCACAGAAAGCTCCTCACGCCCGCGTTCCACTTCAATATCTTACAAAACTTTCTCCCAGTTTTTTGCAAAAATGACAAAATACTTTGCGACAAATTGAAAGCTCTGAGCAAGAGTGGGGAACCGGTGAATGTCTTCCCACTGGTGGCGCTGGCTGCGCTGGATAGCGTTACCGGTAACTATTTTATCTAACCAATAGGTACCTACTCGCTAATTTAACAGAGTCTTTAACGCTACCGACAGATGATTTAACGCTTCAAATTATAACTGTTCCAAAATAAACACTTTCTTCTTTAAAAAAATTTACTTCATTGTGAATGATTAATTTTTATATTACAAATAGGTATAGTTATAAGTAAGTGATAATAACGCGGTGCATGAGACATTATTTTAATATTATTTTTCTTACACAGAATCGATTATGGGTGTTTCTATCAATGCGCAGAAAGACGAGGATTCATCTTACGTGAAAGCCATTGAAGAGTAAGTTATATTTTTAAACGCATCAGTAGTTACCTAGTTGTAATAAAATGTTAATAAAACTTACCTACTCATCTCTGGTAACTAGAAATCATGCCGTGGTGGTCCCGGAGGTTTCTTATACAAACCCTAACCTGGTACATGTATGTACTACAATTTGGACAAAATACAGGTTTTTACTCACGTAAGGACAGAGGGTGCAAAAAGGTCAATATGGACAAAAAAATACGATTTTGCGCATAAACTAAGAAATTTTTCACACATTCATGTGAGTACATTAATAATTGCCATTTTCAGAGTTGCAGGGATTGTTGCTTTTCGCATTCGTAACCCGTTCCTAGCCAACGAAACGATATTCCGATTCACTTCGTACAAGAGGCGCCAAGACGCTGCCTTGAATGTGCTTCACGCACAAACCAGGAAGGTTATCGAATCCAGAAAGCAAGAGCTGGCAAAAGATAACATCACTAGTTTAGGAAACAATTCTGACTTGGGTAAGACCTGTTCTCTATCATCATCTCTTAGACCAATAAATACATAATTGGGTAACACCTGTTTTCTATCATTATCTCTTAGACGACTACATACTTATATGCATACTATAAATAAAAAAATAAATAACGTTGGGCAATCCACACTTTGGGGCTAGATGGTGCTATCTAGCCCCAAAGTAAGCTACACAAAACTTATGTTATGGGTACTAGATAACTGATATATTTAATAAGTTACATATATACATAGTAGATAGATATATTTTTTACTAAACATAGAAAACACCACGACCAACGGAACAAATTTCTGCAGATCGTACACAAATTTGTTCCGAGGCGGGAATCGAACACGCAACCTCTTTCTTCGCAGGCGCTATAGGCTGATGATGATGATGATGAACGAAGAAATTAGTTCAATTTGGTGGTTTTACTTTACCGCAAAATCCATACATTGATTGACCATTTATCTATTAGGTCAACGCATGCTACAGCCTTTCTCTATTACCTACAAAGAAATATTTTCATATTTATATCAACAACATATTCAACAGTGGAATCACTGAGTGCAATTGTTTTTATAATCAGCTTACAAGGCTAGGTAATCTTTTGAGGTTCTGAAATTTCTTATAACTTACCTGAGGTCATAAAATAGTCGTCACGCTTTTGTTTAATTTGTATATTTTAATTTGTATGATTTTTGCCTAATGTGACATCGTATGTAGGAAGTTTTGGTGTCAGTTACTAAATACACTATTGTACAAAAAAAATGCTCGTTCTCTTGTGAGTTTAGAGTTTTTGAATATGGAATTAATTAATTTCACACGGCACACTGTGTTATTTACCTCAAAAAAGTTACATAGGTACCTACTATGTGTAGGTGCTAAGGTGCCTAAGCTATAAAATGGCAAATATTTTTTTCCAAAATTAAACCTGAATTTATTGTAAATATTAACAACGTATTACCGAACATACGATTTATAACACATTTATTACCGAAAGGTAAATAACACGTGGAAGGTTTACAGTTGGTATTTATTGTATTTTCATATATTTCCTTCTTCCAGGTATAAGAAACAGGCACGCGTTCCTGGACATACTGCTGCTGTCAGAAGTAAACGGACAGAAGCTGGACGACGAGAAAATAAGAGAAGAAGTCGATACGTTCATGTTCGAGGCAAGTGCTAAGCTATATTGTGAACTTAACTGTGAAAATAGATTATACAGGTTATTTAGGGTACTCATGAGATGTTCCTCAAAAAATAGTTTTTAAAACATTTCAATCTAGTGTCGTTTTCCGGTAGGTAGGTACCTATTTGATCTCATTACCTACAAGCTGTTGACGGCTACTTCTTCTGAATGTGATTTAGTAGAAAATTATATAGTAACGTACCTACTTATGTATGAGAAATCAGAAAGATTTAACTACTTTAATAAATAAAAATAAATATGTCTATATGTATATGCAGATACAAACTAAAAGGAGAAATAAATTTATTATATTTATATGAGTTATAGTTACTTCCTAACACCATTATTATACCTTTATTCAAGCCAAATTCATTTGTTACCAACCGCCCAAGCCCATACAATATATAACATTCGTTTTTTGTAAAGTATGACTAATTTCATACTTTGTATATCATCGCTACATAGGTATACAACTTACAGTCCCTCGCGCAAGTGTCTTTCGCGCAAATGTCCTGATTCCCAACTTACAATGAGAGTTAGGTCATTTATTCTACTTACTGTCGGTTACGCATTTAAAGCTTTATCTTACGTACAGGGTCACGACACGACGACTTCGGGCATATCGTTCTGTCTCTACAACATCTCGACACACGAGTCTGTTCAGGAGAAGCTGTACGAAGAACAGAAGACGATCCTGGGAGATGACATGGACAGGGACCCTACTTTTAAGTAAGCAGAGTATATTTATCATCATCATCATCATCATCAGCATGGATTAGTCCACTTGCTGGACATAATCTCCCCTAATGAGCGTCATAGCGCCCTGTCTTCAGCTTGCCGCATCCCGCATCTGCCAGCAGTCTTTCGCAGATCGTCATCCCACCTGGCCGGAGGGCGTCCTACTCTACGTTTTCCAAGTCGCGGTCTCCACTCAAGAACACGTTTACCTTAACGGTTGTCGATTCTTCGCGAGATATGGCCGGCCCACTGCCACTTCATCTTGCTAATTCTTTGAGCTATGTTGATAAATTTGGTTCTCAGTTGGATGCATTCATTACGAATGAAGCCGCGTTGCGCTGCTAGTTATAAATAAAAAAGTTGTAGACAGGTACGTATTATTTATTTATCTACGTTTTTAAAATCGTGCGCTAATAGTTAGTAATTTCTTTTCTGTGTGGTACGAGGGCCCGTTCATAATCTAATCAAAATAGAAACAATTAGAGAATTCTGAAGGAATTATGAAAGTAGGAATCAGAATTAATTGTGAAATTCTAATTAGAAAGTTGAAAACTCGGGCACTCCTTCCTCACAGAATAAAATAATATTAAGTATGTTATAAGTTATTTATACTAGCCGTTTTCTTCTTGGCACGTTTATTCATTCTTGCAATAAGTATCTACCTTACACTTGATTGCATGGCATACTAAAATCAGAAAGAAACAACTATTATCAAAACAACTTTAAAAAAATTACATTTAGCCATAGCGCTCAAGAGCCATCAATGGCTGAATTGACAGGTAAGTAATTAATTGGTTATGGAAAGTAATTTTACTTAGGTAGTAGGTAGGTAGGTAGGTTGGCAGTTTGGATGGATTTGTAAATATTTAAAAAACAAAGCAAAACTATGATTTCGATAATTTACTGCTTGCCTTCTAAAAATCAAAATCATCATTGCAATAAGCATCCAAATATACCTACAGTAGGTAGTAGATAAGATATAATGATAATACCTGCTAGACAATCTGGATGGTCAAAGGTTTGTTTTCCAAATATTTGCGTTTTTAATGAAG